>JAWWMU010000029.1:1229961-1285453 GCA_035048155.1 Cinnycerthia olivascens | reverse complement strand
GGGAATGGGAGCTGAGGGCACCCCAGGAACAGGGAATGGGAGCTGAGGGCACCCCAGGATCGTGGGAAGAGGAGCTGAGGGCACCCCAGGAACAGGGAATGGGAGCTGTGGGTACCCCAGGAACAGGGAATGGGAGCTGAGGGCACCCCAGGATCGTGGGAAGAGGAGCTGAGTGCACTTCAGGTTCCTGGGAAGAGGACCTGAGTGTACCCCAGATTCCTGTGAACAGGGATCTAAATGTACCCCAGGTTTCTGGGAAGGGGAAGCTGAGTGCCCCCCAGGATCCCAGGGCAGAGGGTGCAAAGGGCATCGGTCTGTGGGTGCCAGCAGCTGCACAGGAGCACGGGCAGCCTCCCCTCACCAAGCTCATTCAGTGCCTCTAAAACTTCCCCAAAAGCCCAAGAGGAACGTGAGGCCGGATCTTTAAAGGCAGCCCAGGGCTGAGCTGAAGTTCAGCAGAAACTGGATCATGAAGATATAAATCTTTTATTGACCCCTGAGTGGCAGTGCTGGGAGCCAGGCTGGCCCAGCAGGATCACCATCCCCTGACCTTTCAGCATTCCTGCTCTGTTCCGTTGGTGCTGGCTCTGCTTAAATATTTATTTATTTGAAAGGAAACACCCCCACACTCCCAGCAGGAACAGGGACAGGCTGTGTGTCAGCAGCCTGGTCACATCCAGCTCCTCTCTGTGGGGCTGGGGGAGGCTGAAGAGCAGGCTCAAGGTTTCCAGTGAAATCCAGGGTGTGCAGAAGGCAGAGCTGTGTCCTGTGCTGGCAGCTTCCCTCTGTCCTCTCTGGAGAGTCCCAGCACCGGCCTGGGCCGGGGAGCATTACCTGCATTACCTGCATCCGTGGGGATTTATCTGCTCCTCTCTCCTCGTGCTTTCCCAGCCTGTTTGGGTGGACACCCCCTTGTTTCTTGCCAGGTGGCTCCTGGGCATGTCCAGATAAATTCTGGGTTTGGGTGGTGCTAACCAGTGACTGGGATCAGTGCAGCCTGGTCAGGGTGGGCTCTGGGATGTTCAGGTCCTTCCCTGAGGTGCCCCTGCACAGGGAATTTCCTGTTAACCCTTTCCCAGGGGAGTCAGCACTCAGCAGGGCATTGCTGGTTCCAGCTGCACTGTGAGCCCTGTCCCCAGCTCAGAGACACCCCAGAGGGCTCTGTCCCCTTGTCCTCAGCCTTCCCCTTCCTCAGCCCATAGAGTTCACGTGAAACGTGGTTTGGTTTTAATCTTTCAATTTTGGCATGAGAGCTAGAGGTGCTTTGTTGGTTTTTTTCAAATCAAAGCCAGGATTTACTGCCTTTGAGGGCTGGGGCTTTCAGAAACCCAGTGAGTATGGAAGCTCTGAGGAGGCTGCAGAAGCTGTGGGTGCTGTTTAATTTCACCTTCCGGGCCTGGAACGATCAAGTCACAGCCTCTGCAGCAGCTGCAGCGTTGGCTTAAATTGCAGAGTAATGTTGGAAAGTGCTTGGGGTATTTGTTATGAAACACTGCAGGTAGGGAAAGTTGGTGCTTCCCTCATCCCTTTCATCCTTCTCAAGGATGGGGCCTGGGAACGCTCTGGGGATGGCCTTAGAAACATTTTTGGGAGCAAGAAAAATATTCCTGGAGCAGGAAAGGGGCAGGCAGGAGCTTCAGGGCTCTTGTGTCTGCCTAGAAACCTTAGGACATGGGCCTGAGGGTTCAGGCAAACCAACAGATATAAATTGCATTTTAGTCTAATTTTCCTCATCCTCTGTCCTTGCTCTTTCCCTGGAGGAGCAGGGGGAAGTGCAGGTGGTGTCATTGGCTTTCCCTGGGTGGGAGATTCTGGAGCACAAATGTTGAGCTGCCCCCTCATCCCTAATGAGGCTTTTACTACAGCTGGAAGAACACAGTGCAGTGTTGCCTGTTCCTACTATTAAACCCTAATTGTGGGACTGGCATTCCCTAAAGTCCAAAATATTTTGGCACTTGTCTTGGTAAAGGCATATTTTTTTTGTACATAGATTTTATTTTTTTTTCCCTTTTATTAGCAGAAACCATCTGCCCTGTAAACAGAGATCAGGAGCAAACAGCCTTCCTGGCAGTTCTGCATCACGTGGGAATGCCGTGGTGCCTGCATGGGAAAGGGCCTGCTTTCTGCCTTCTCATCCTGGCAAAAGGAAACTCCAGGCACAGCAGAAGCAGCTAATTTAAGCTGATGAGTCTTGGCATCGCCTCTGAATTGCAGAGAGGATGTGACTGGAGCTCTCTGTAGAGGTGCACAGCCCTGACTGAGCGGGATGGATGCTCCTGGGAGTGAGGGGAAGCATGGAGGGGAAGTGGGTTGGAGCTGGAGATTTAGGCAGGGAATGACAAAAAGCCAGGAGTTTGCAGTGCTGCAAAAACAAGCTGAGAGCCCAGAGAAGAGTGTGGCCAGCACGGTGGGGTGAGTTTTGGTCGCTGTTAATCAGCAGTGTTGATTGATTTTTGATTAGCAGCATCCCCTGGTGTTAATGCAGTCGCCCATCACCGTGCCTGGTGTGTTTAAACCTCCCCAGCTGTGTCACCTGTGTGAGCACACACATCCTTATCTCAGCCAGCCCGAGTTCAGCTTCCATTTCAGAGCAGATCTCCAGCGTGGGAGGAGAACCAGACTGGATGGGAAACCAGTTTGATGTTGAACTGTAAGGTGTCAGGACGTGGGGTGCACCCCTCCTCCTCTTTTGTGGCTTTCTGTTCCGCTCCTGCCTTTATTTTTAACATCTCTGGCGTGTACACGGGTGCCTGTGTGGCTCTGTACAGGCTCCTCAGACTGAGAGTGTGTCCAGTGACATTCCTGACTGCAACTTAAACATGGAACATTTCGAGAATTTGTATGGCTGAAGGAAAACTCTACAGGCAGTGCATTGTAATGTACCTATCCCTTATAGCCTGAACCAGACAGTCAAAATACGATTTTCTTTTTCATTAAAAAGGAAGTATTTCAGCTATGGAAGAATTTCCAGGTAGAACTTGGTTTCTTTTATCAGAGAGCACAGCCAAGCTTTGCTTGACCAAAAAAGCAGAAAATTTTCCTCAAACACAGATTAAAAGATTGTAAGATGGTAGCACATTTCTAGCACTGGGAAATGCTTGTCCAGAAGTGAAATCTGGGCAGGTTTAATGTCCAGTGTCAGTGCATTTATCCTGAGGTGTATGTGAGGCAGCAAGGGCTGGGGCAGTGAGTAGCTGGAGAGGAAACTCCAGCACTGAGCAGCCCCAATTCCCAGGAGCGCCCCTGTGCCTCAGGCTGGCACTTTGCAAACTTTCCAGTGAGATGCAAATGCAGATAAGTGCAGATAATACAGAGCTGCTGCATCTGAGGAATGTCCCTTGGCTTTAGAGCTCTGTCTGTGCTGTGCTCTCGGGGCAGCTTTTCACGTGGCAAACGATAATGGTGCCCTGGTGTGTGATCCTCAGGAGAGAAACCTGGACTGGTTCCCCCGCATGAGGGCCATGTCACTGGTCAGCAGCGACTCGGAGGGAGAGCAGAACGAGCTGAGGAACCTGCAGGAGAAGTTGGAGTCCACCATGAAGCTCGTGACCAACCTCTCTGGGCAGCTCTCCGAGCTCAAAGATCAGGTAAGGGGCAGCACACAGCTCCTGCCAGCTGGAGCTGGGGCTCTGCAGCTCCATGGGGCTCTGCAGCTCCACGGCTTCTCCAAACCCCAGGGGAGCTTTCCCAGAGCAGCTCGTGCTTAGGAAAGAAGTGAGCAAACCAGATGTCCCTCCTGAGCCCTGTGCTCCAGCCTGCTGCTGACCCAACTGGCGAGTTCCAAAGTGGCCACATCAGAAAGGGCCAACTTGTGTTAAAAGAATCACCAGAGTTATTTAAATCAGTCCTGGCTGGTGCAGGGAGCCTGTGTGTTGTTGTTGTTGTTTGGGGTTTTAACCCGAAGAGCTGAGCACAGTGCTGTCAGCCAGAGGGTGTGACACTGACACAAGAGCTGTGTGCGGACCTCAAAACCCACCGAGAAACTGGAGAGGCACTCGAGTGGTTACTGGTGGTGCTGGTTACTGGTGGCAGCTGTGCTGTGGCTGTGCTGCTGTGCAGATGGGATTTGGCTGCTGCCACCCTCAGCCTGCAGCACACACATCCCCAGGAGAGGCTCACACTGCACAGACCTCGTGGTGCTTTTCTGGTGCAGGAGCTTCTCTGCAGCAAGAGCTGCTTGGCTTCTGCCTTGGCTGGGCTCGAGGGCATCCAGGGGGTGGTGCCCAGCCCCAGCGATGGCTCTGGGACAGACAGAGGCAGCAGGGCTTTAGCCAGAGTTGTCCATGGGGATTCCATCCTGACTGGAGGGAACAGGGAAAGTAGTGCTGCCTGTGCTGGCAGGAGCTGTTTGTGGTGCCTGCTTATCTCTGTGCATTAATAACCCGAGCCAGATGGTTCAATTAGTGAATTTATGTAGGTATTGGCACTGGGTGAGATTAATTGCTGACTTGCACCCAGGTGGTGGATGGAGCTGCCTGGGGCAGGAGTGGCCCAGCAGCTCTGGGTCAGCGCCTCTCCCAGCACCAGCGCCATCCCTGCTGGGCTGGCTGGGTGTCCCCATGGTGTCCCCATGGAGCGCTCTCTGTCAGGGGGCCCTGGCAGCCAGCACTGCCTGACATCCGGCTCCTGCCTTCCTGTCACACTCTGCCCTTGGGCTGGAGCTGGGCCCTGTCCCGAGCACCCTGTGGATTCCTGTGGGGGACTGGGAGCTGCCAACCTTGCTGCCCCGGGCTGTAATTAGTGCCCAGGCACGGTGCCAAAGAGCCCCTTGCTCCAGTTGGTCTGAGGATGGAGGGCAGAGGCAGTTGCTCTTTTGTCTGGGCTTTAATTCCTGCCGGGCAGTGGTTTGGCTGTTTTGCCTGGAAACAATTATCCTGCCCCATGTGTCTCGTGTCTCTCTGCTGAAGGCTCTGACTCCAAGTGCTCTGCAGACACAGGAGCCTTCCCTCACAACACATTTCTGTCTGAAGCTCACAGCCCTCTTGGCTGACCAAGCACTGAAACCTCTCCTTGCTCTTTGTGAAAATAAGAATGAAGGGTTTAGCTTTTAGAGAGCTATTTCACTGTAAAAGCAGGAGAGGAAACCAGCTTCATTAATGTGGTGATAGCTTTTAGGAATTCCCCTAAGTACCATTATTGAGAGCCCTGCTGAAGATGCAGGATGCTCCAATTATGTGACAAAGCCAGTATATCCCTCCTCCTGATCAGGAACTGTCTCCAGGAAAGGAACTAACTCAGGGAATTTTTATTTGTATTTATTTTCTTGTAATTAAATAAAGGGAAAACCTCTCATTCATTTGCTCTTCAAGTTCATTAGGTTTCTGGAGACTCTAATTATTAGAAGCTGAGTTCCAGCCTGCCTGCTTCCCCAAAGTGCACCAAGAGCCATTAAAATCCTGATCACTTTAATTCTGTGCGAAAAGATTACACCATAATTGTCTGCAGCAGCAGGGGATTAGATGTAATCACCCAGAAATCCTTCCCAGCGCCTCCCCCGGTGTCACTGAGAGTGAGCACTGCTCCTGGGGCCGGGCCCTGCCTGGGGACAGCCCCCTGAGCTCCAGGTGTGACTCGGGGGGACGGAGCTGCCAGCAGCCCCAGGGGCAGCTGCTGTGTCCAGTGGGGACCCTGCCCCTTCCTCACCTTTGGAGCCAGCAGCCTCTGTCAGCCCCAGGTGCTGCCAGGGAGCCCAGCCTGGCTCACATGAACCCCCTGGGCAGTGTTTGGGTCCTGTCAGCACAATTCCAGGGCCTGGCAGCTCCCTGGGGATTCACTGTACGTGGCTTTTATGGCCTGTTAGCCCAGGTGTGCTGTCACTGGAAAGCTTTTGCAGGAGATTCACTCTCCAGTAAATGTGGTGGCAGTAAGATGCTCCCTCCTGCAGCCCTGTGCCCTCCACATAAGCATTAAGCATTGTGCAGGATTAATAATGTTCTGCATCGACACTAAAATCGCATTTCTCCCTCTTATTTATGGTTGGTTGCTTTATTCTTCCCCTTTTTAAAAGCCACTTCTTCTACAAACACCTGCACCAGGGTGCACCATCCCTTTTCTACACAGCTTGAGAAATGTCTCCTACAGTCCCTTCTCTGTATTCCTCTTTCTTTCCATTTTTACTCCATGCATCCTCTGAATCAGTTTATTGGCAGTGTCAAATTGTGACTCTTGGTTTGCTCAGTGAACATAATTAATGTAAAGGGGCATTTTTAAGCCAAATCCTTGTGGCCCCTCTGCGTTTCCACTTGTGGGTTATCTTAGAGGCAGTTTAACATTCAGGTTCAGCAGGGCGTGGGTTGTCTGTGTGTTCAGAGAGCTCTGGGAAGACCCCTCTCCTCCTGCTCCCATTCCCTGTGAAGCATTAGAAGCTTTTTGTGGAAGAATTCCAGCAGTTGTGCAGAGGAGCAGGAGCTGTGCCCTGCCTCTGGGAGGCTGTGGTCAGCCCTGGGGAAAGGGAAAACAGCAGCTCTGCCTCCCCTTGGGCCAGGCAGTGAGCAAGGTGCTGGGCTGAGTCCAGGTTAATTATGGTTTAAGGAGGAATGATGGTGTTTCAGCCCTTTTCCTGATGGTTAAAGGAGTGCCACTGGGTGAGCTGTGGGGTGTGCAGCACATCTGGCCTGTGGGATGTGGAGAAGCCTCCTGGAGGCTGTCCAGCACTGCCCATTTGGAGCAATCCCATTCCCCACAGAGCTCCAGACCCCAGGTCAGCCACTGGCCGGCCACCAGGATCCCCTGCACCAGCTGGGAAACCCCATCAGTGCTGAAACTGGGGTTTTAAACAGATGCACTCAAGTGGTGACCATGGCGGTGGGGCTGGGCTGACTGTTGGATTTCATCTTTTCCAACTTTAACAATTCTGTGATCCCAAGTGTGTTATAAATGAACTAAACACATACACACCACCTCCCTTCTCCTGGAGTTGCTGCCACAAGCAGTAACATTGGCTGGATTTGCCACTGAACAGCAAAAAGACAGAGAGGCTGAATGGTGGCTGTAGCTGGAAGGAGCAGCAGGAGCAGGATGGGAGTGTGGATCACATGCTGTGGTGTGCTGAGCCCTGAGGGCGTGGGGGCTTTGGGGGAGCCAAGGATGGTGCAGGGATGAGGGGCTGTCCTGGCATTCCCTGTGAGCCATTCCATGTGTCAGCTCCTCTGCAGCCACGACACAGCAGGAGCTGTGGGATCCAGCTGTGGGATCCAGCTGTTCACTCCCAAGACCCTGCCCAGCCAGAGCCATTCCTTACATGGCTTATGTAACTTGCCAGGAACCTCACAAAGTTTTAAGAACACAGAGTGGAGCCATTGGATTATGGCCATTTCTCAGTATCAGTAATAACAGACAGTGTGATCCCTTTCCCACATTTCACCGATGAGGAGAACGTTATTTAATTCCTGGGAAGCAGATGGGGAATGCTGCAGTTTGGGGCGTGTGGCAGCGAGGTGGTTAAGCCCTGCCTTGGCAGGTGGTGAGGGCTGTTGGCTCACTCCGGATGAGAGCAGGGAGTGCTCAGTGTTTTCCAGCAAAGGCAAGGGTATTCCCAGCCTGACTGCAGGGCTCGCCCCTTTTTCCGCCCCCTCCGTCTCGTCTGCTGGACGGGTGACAGAGAATTCCTGACAGGGGAGGTTTCCTCAGGCTGCTCCCTGCACCTGATTCCCGCTGCCCGCCGGGCTCACCTGAGCTGTCCCTGGCACAGCAGTGCCCGGGCACGCAGACAGACACACAGACGGACACACAGACAGACACTGGCCGTGCCTGAGATGTTAATTGTGAAATATTAAAGATTTTTAGACAAACAGTTCAAGTAGATGCTGTATTAGCTAAAAAGACCCAACAGAAACCAGATCTAGATAAGATATCTCAAATTTAGTAACTCATTACTTGTCAATTTTATAGACAATAGCCAACTTCCCCATGGTAAAAAACAGATTAAACACAGAAAGCTACAAACTCAACCAAGGATTTATTTATCACGAATACCCAGAAAAAGTAAAAAGTTCAGAGCGAAAAAGACTTAGTTTACTTCATCATTTTAATTAATTCCTCATAAAAAAGACCCCAACTCATTTCAAAAAACAAACCACGCATGCTTAGTAGCCTCCTTGCCAATTAGCATACAAAGCAGAGAAGAAGAAGTGACAAGAGTATGAATACATATTTGTATTTTGTATATTCAACATTTTTGTACATAAAAGCTTTATAATCACCTATAAAACTTTGCAATGTGCATTAAAAAAATATCCCACGCACTGCCCGACCGCAATAAACATCCACTTTCTAACTCCAAACTGTTAGAGAGTCTTTGTCCGTTAATAGATGGACATTGATATTAGATCAATGTTCATATTTATGTAATTCATGCCGAGGGCCGGGGCTGCACTCGCCCCTGCCCCGGGAGCGGCGGCTGCAGCCGTGCTCGGGAGCAAACGCCAAGCACAGCGGGCCCTTGGGCGAGCTGACGCACAGGAAGCGCCGAGGCCTAATGAGCAAACTCGTTAATTTTCCAGATGACGGAGCAGAGGAAGCAGAAGCAGCGCATCGGTCTCCTCGGACACCCCCCGCCCATGAATGTGAACCTGCAGCAGCAGCCGGCCTGAGCTGGGAGGGTCACAGCCCCTCCGGGACACCCCAAAACCATGCCCAGCCCGGAGGCTGCTCCCCAAACCTTCTGTGCATCCTGTAAATACCCTGGTTTTATACTTAGATGTATATGACTGCTACTCGATCCAGTTTGGGGGCGTGTGGATTGTGGTTAGAACTGTTGGCACGGGGCGGAGGTTAAACTTTGTGCCAAAACTATCAAAATTGCCTTTTCCTTGGAAGGACTAAAGAGAGCACCTGAATTGCACTTGAAAAGATTATTTGACTATGTGACATGTATTTTGTATTTAAAAAGAAAAAAAAAAAGAATAGAATAGCTAGTATTTATGTTTTTATACAATTGTGCAATATGAATTATGCAATCACAATATATTTGGAACTCCTGAATGTCCTAAAGGGAGTGCACATCTTTGGATCTGGTGTGTTAGTACAATGTAATAAATGGTATAAAATTACAGGTGTAAATGAGGCTGCTGCAAAATTGTGTAACTGGTGATTTTTTCATACCCTTGGACATTTTTGTACCATGTGTGTAAATATCTTGCAATGCCATATTTGTTGCCTGTTCCTCCCAGGGATGACGCTGGGACTCCGTGAGCTGTTCAATTAGTATCGATTAAAGCAAAACATTATTTTGAAGCTTCCGAGTGAGGAAAGCAGGAGGTATTTTTCAAGAGATTTCTTTAGAGTACTGAGGCTAGAGGAGCTCAGACACTGGGTTTTTTAAACGCTAAGATTTCTTAAAGGGAACTTTTTATGCAAAATGAAGTTTGGAATGAGGATGCACTGCTGGCGAGTCGGTGCAGTCTCCCAGGACCGAGCTGAGGCTGTCCAGGCTTTGCATTCTCAGTGTGTAGGATCCTCTCCTTCTATTTTTTCATTAGAGACCTACGTGCCTGCTAAAGCTTTAGCAAACAGGCACTGCACCGACTGAAACGTGTCCTGTAGCTGAGCACTGATGTGTGTAATGCTTGTGTGAGAGCCACTGGTTTGAGGCTGCTGTGTCCCACCCCTTCCTCTCCCTGTCCCCTTTCATTTGGTCACCTTCTTTGGTTTCTGATTCTCCAGAGTGTGAAAGGAAACTTGTCGGGTTGTTGTTTGGTTGTTGTTTTTTTTTTTCCCTCCAAACCGCTGCATAGTTTTATACATGGACCTCATTTTACAGAAGCTGACTTCTCTGCAATACTGTCTACAAAAGAAAAAAAAAAAAAAGAAAAAAAAGCTACAGACAGAGCTATGAAAATTTGTAAATGCATAAATATAGGTATTTAAATAAATGATGCAAAATACTCTACAGTCAGAGGCTGCTGGTGGTTTGTGTCCCCTCCAAGGTGGTGTGGGGCAGTTGTGTCACACCCACGTGTCCCGGGATGTGGTGTCAGAGAGTAAGGCAGGTAAGGATGGGGCTTTTCTCAGTGCCCAGAGGGCCAGAGGTTAATTCTTTTAAAACCAGAGTTTGTCCCTCTGCCAGCAGTGAGGGGCACTGGCACCCAAGGAGCTTGACCTGCGGTCACTCCGGGTTGGGATAACGTCACACTCTCCCCACTGATAGTTTAGGTTTGTGGCTATCATTGGAGCATGTGAGAGTTAAAAACCCCTCCAGCTCCAAGTATCGTGTGCACAGGAGCGTTGCTGATTATGTGTATTTGATTAAGATGTAGCAGGAACTACCAGGTACAATTAATCATCTTTAATCTGGTACATGCACACAACTGTCTGAGGTGGGTGCGTGCCCCTGGCTCAGGTCACCAGGAAAGCTCAGCAGGAGGGAGGGAGGAGGGCAGCCTGACCAGCAGTCTCCCAGCCAGATTTATCGGAGAGATTGTGACTCCTTAATCACATGTATTTCCATATATATCTCCTGGCAAATCTGTCTTCCCCTCTGCGGCAAGGTGTGTGCAGAGGGAGCTGCTGCTGCCGCCGGGGTGGCGCGGCGGAGGAGCAGGATTTCGTTTTTCCCTGAGCAGCAGAGACACGTACCTGACTCACTCCTTCCCCTCCTGCCATCCAGGGATGAGCAGACACACACATTTGCCAGGCTTCTGGAGCCTCTGCCAGTCAGGTGAGAGGCACAGTGGAGAGGGCACCCCTGAGGATGTGCGGTGTTGCTTCATCTTTACCTTAAAAAGGCAGAAGCACGGAGTGAGCGCCTGAGCGCTGGCACAGCCCTGCCCTGGGCTCCGTGTGAAAGCAGGGGGGGAGCCCGGGCTGCTGCTGCGGCTGTGCCTTCCCAGGAGCTGCGGGGAGATGCAAAAAGGGAGGTTCTGTCCCTCGGGTGCAGCTGCAGCAGGAGAGCAGAGCACAGCCGCCACCCCGGCAGTGGGGATGCGGTTGTGCAGGGCAGGTGGGTGGGTCCAGAGGTAGCAGCGATGGCTCAGGGGGTCACACTGTGTCCCCAGCCTGAGCAGAGGCTGTGTCAGCTGGTCAGCAGAGGAAGGTGACTCTGTTCCTCCCCTCAGCCCACGGACAGGTCGTTCATATCTGCAGATTGATTTCTGCAGTGACATCTCATGCATAACCATCACATTTTTCCTTTTTTCTTCTTTCACTCTTAGGTTTTCTAAGGTTTTTTTTTTTTTTTAGTTTCTCATTCTGGCTGAACTTCTCTGCCCATGATGGTTGTGCCAGCAGAGGCGGGGAATGGTGAAAACCCTGCTGGGGCTGGGGGTGGTTCTGTCCCTGCAGCTTCCGAGGTCAAGTCTGTGTTAGGACTTCCCCATTCTGGAGCGAGCTCTGGTGCCCCATGGCAACTTCCGGATCTCAGAGAAAAGCTGTGTGAGGGATCTGTTTAATTTCTCCATTTGGGGTACCCTTTTCCACAAAAGCTGAGTATCTCTGACATCACAGAAAGCTTTATTCACAATTGTTGGACTCTCAAGTGAAAAAAATCCTCCAAAACCTGAGAGAGGCATCTGTAATGTAAGTTTAGGTCCTGCGCAGGAGGGAGCTTTTTGGCTCTAAAAACACATCGCTGACATCCAGTAAAATTAATGATTGGGTGACAGACAGATGGCTGTTGGTTTAAGGATTAGATTGAAACCAGGGAGGTTCCACCTTCCCTGCACACACCTGGGTTTTCCTTTGGCATCAGGTTTCATTAAGCAGAACTGCTGCTGGATGTTGAAGTTTGGGACCACTATTACTTTGTCTCATAAATAAGAATTTCCATTTGGAGGTTGAAATCAAAAGTGACCTTCTGAAGAGGAAGGAACAAACCAAATCTACCAAATTTTGCTAATAATGGAAAGTCCTAGAGGGGAAGGATCTCCGTGCATTCCTCAATTTGAATGACTGGCTGAGTGTGTGGAGGAGCCTTTTCTCCGCTAATGAAGCAGGTGACATGCTAATCAAGGCAATGCAAATAACTGCTCTGAAAGCACGGCCACGGCCCCAGCACCGCCACAATGGCAAATTCGAGCCTCATCCTCAATTTTGCAGCAAATTGGTGGAGGGCAGGACAAAGGAGCCGGGATTGCAGCCTCGGCGCTCGCGGCGGGGCCTCGCGCTGGGGCGCGTGTGATGGAGACCTCGTTACATAATGGGGGCTTGATTGATACCGGGCAAGTCATAATCCAGCTCCATGGCAATCCCCCTCGTCTGCCCCGATGGGAAACGCTCCTACACACACGCCTAATGGGGGTTTTAAATTGCCCATTGTATTTCTGAACAAGAGAAACTTATTTGGAGTACTTTGCCGTTTCCAACATAAGCAGCTGAAGACGCTGCCGTGTGTGTTCTCTGCGCTCTGCAGCCCCACTGGCTGCAATTCCAGGCACGCATCTGATGCCAGAATGGGTCAGGTGGGAAGGGATCACCTGGTCCAACACCCCTGCTCCATCCCAGAGCACGTGGCAGGAGGGCACAGGAGGTCCCGGGGGACGCCTGCGGAGCCACCCCGTGCCAGAACAGCCAAAGCCAGTTCCACGTCAAGAGCCGTCCCCACCAGGGGACACAAAGGGGCCGTAAGCTCGTGCTGACAGACTGGGGTGGCTCCCAGTTTCCATGGGAGACTCCCTGGCTGTGGGCCAGCGTGCCCAGGTTCTCCCACGCCGCGCTGGAAGTTCCGTGCTGAGCTGTGAATTTCCTGGCCCCGGCCAGCGCAGAGCGTAACCTTTACACTCAGCACGGTGCATTGACTTCTACAAACACACTGGCCAGGCCTCGAGCTCGCTCAGGGCGAGCTGTGGATATTTGGAGTAAAATCAGGACAAACATTCCTTCTAAGTGAAACTGGCATTGTCACTGCGACAGAAGGAGTAACTTCTGGAGGGATGCTGTACTTCTCATCCAGTTTTTTATTTACTACCTTTCCAACCTTCTTTCAGACTAAACATGTTAATGAGCTGAATGTCAAAACCACCCACGAGTAAACTGAGCTGTCCCATCCAGTAGGCTGATGTTGGTTTGTTTTTAGTAACTAGCAAGGATGCTGGAAAACCCCTATAAAGATTTCATTTTTAACAAAAAGTACCAAAAACTCCACCAGTTTTGCATCACAAAGTTGTGGTTCAAGTCAAGATTTGAGTCAAGCAGCATGTCTGTGGTTTTTGTGGGTGGATGCATCTCGGAATGACTATCAATCTGTCAGAGGGAGATCTGCATGTCATCTCTGCATATGACAAGCAGAATCTGCAGTGACAAATATCTTTCCAGTACTCGCTGCGCTGAGCCTCGTACCCCTCCTGCCATCCAGAATCACCAAATCTTGTCAGCACATAGCTTGGACCAGCTTTTTTTTTTTTCTTTTAAACTGACACAAACAGAGGAAGGAAAGACAAATATAGAGCAGTGCTCTAGAGATGCCACTGAAAGCCACTGCCAATGTGCTTAGTCATCCCAAAATTGTGACGTGCATGCGGGAGGTGCCACGTCGGATACTTGGATCACAGCAGCCTGCCCAATCCTGGCTGCTCTGCTGCAGTTATCTGTGTGAGGGGGACACTTGGAATTGAAATTGTATAAGGAAAAAAACTTAAAGAATAACTGGAATCAGAGTAACTCAGGAGATGTAGCTGGAATTGCATGGAGAAGGTCTCAGGAAAAAAAAAACAACAAAAAAAAAACCCGGAAAATGTGATTGATTTAGAGCTTGACTGCCGGTGTGGAAGTGTTCAAATCTGCCCCCTGTTTTTAGGTCTCCATGGGAGAAACAGGAGCTGTTTGAGCCAGTGGAACACAGGAAAAAAGCCTGAATTTCAACAATAACCAGGAGATGGGAAAAGCTCCCTGTGCACAGCCGAACTCCCAGCGCTGGGATGCATCCAGAGTCTGTGAGAACATGCTGACAGCTGGATAAATTGTCTCGAGGCAGGTGCTTCCCCAGGAACCCCAAGGAGCAGGAACAGCCAGACCCATTTCCAGGCAGCCCTTCCCTCCAGAAGCACTATCATCCCTCAGACCTGTCTCTCGCCTTTCTCACCTATAAGTGCTCCTCAGCTGCCTCTTACCCTGACTCTCAGCCCCTTCTTCCCCTTTCTTGTCTCTTCTCAGGAATGAGTTTGCAGCTCCTGCTTGCCCAGAGCCCTTCCTCTGCCTGGAAATGGGCCTGGTCCCAAGGGAACGGGCAAAGCCTGTTCCTGGGCTTTAGTGAGGCAATGGGTTTGTTTTCACTTCCCTTTTCTAGCGCTAAGTAAATACACAGAACACAAATCTGAAGGCAGTGAAGAGTGGAATTCCATCTCTGTTGCATGTGTTCAATATGACTCTTAAAATAGTGGAGATGCTGTGTTATGATTTCCATTTCGCTTGTGTCCATAACACTGTTTTTACGCAGCAGAGATGGAAACACAATCTGTTAAGTCTGTAAGAAACTTTTCCTTATGAATGATGGGTGCAAACATCATGTACAATCACATTCCAGGAAGAAAATTCTATCTCCTCGGTGTTAGCAACCCAAAAAGGAGCTAAAAACTTGCCTCTACACACCATGGGAAATTTCACATCCATTTAATCATAGGATGATTTAATATTCACAAAGAACTGTTATAATCAAGTAGAATAGAATTGTTAAGGTTGGAAAAGACCTTTAAGATCTTCAAACCCATGGTCAACCCAGCTCCACCACCATGTTCATCACTAAACCATGTCCTCAATGCCACTTGCACAGGTTTTTTGGGACATTTACAGGGATGGTGACTCCTCCACTTCCTTGGGCAGCATGTTCTAATGCTTTACAACCCTTGCTGTGAAAAAATTTCCCCGACATCTAAGAAACCTCCTCTGGTGCAACTTGTGGTTGTGCAGTAGCACAACTACCTGCAGGACCCAAATCACCGAGTATCTCACAGTGTCCAGCCCCAAAGTGGTGGGAAAACTCCCCCACATCTTCAAGAACATCTCCATATGATGCTAAATTTGGTGTAGACCTTTGCAGTGTGGCCCTGTGACTGTCTTTACTGATAAATGAACTTACTGCCTTTAATTTGGATTTTTGCTGCCAGTGAATCTCATTCTGGCACAAAAGGTCACCTCAATAGCCAGCAGACTTCTGTGGAGAGCAGCCTGGATTGTGTCCGCTCCAATCCAGAGCTAATGAGAGAATCAAGCTATTTAAACCCAAAATGCATGGAAATCCAGACTCACCCTGAAGACACCCCCAAACTACAGCTGCTCCAAGTCTGGAATAAGCCAGGACCAGGACTATGGAAAACCTCAAACAGGCAGGGCTGGCCGGGCAGGCTGAATCATCCCCAGGGAAATGCTGCTGCTGGGCTCCCCCTGAGTGTGCTCGCAGACATCCTGCTCTGCTGCGTCAGGAGCCTCTCTCCCAAAGGTGTGTGTTTGTGGTTGGCAACAGAGCTTGTGCCCTTTTTTCCCTAAAATTAGGAAGTGGGAGGAATAGAAGGAAATGGTGGCCTCCAAAACCTGCTCAATGTAAATGTTGGGAAGAGATGGAAAGGCAGGTTCCTCGTAGCCCTTTGATGTCAGTTCCATCACGGCCCCTCCTAAGTTTCTTCCTGGCCCAGTGAAAATTTCCTGCACAGAGCCAAGGGCAGCAGTGCAAGGATGTCTGGGATGAGTGGATGGCCCTGTAGGAGCCACCTTGTACCACCCCAAACAGAGCAATCCATTCATTCAGGGAATGCTCTACCAACAGCTACTCCTCAACACTGGCACAGATGCACAGGGCAGGGGTGGAGTGAACGAAAATCCTTGGCTGTTGCCTGGAGCAGGCACGGATAACAAGGCTGTGGGCTGCAGGATCCCCTCACCTGGGAAGGGGTTTGAAGGAATAAGTATCCAAGGAGGAATAAAGCAGCTCCTGTCTCAAGGACATCTTGCTAATTAAATCTTTTACCTGGCTCTTCCAGGCTGCTGCCCAGTGCATACTGCATTTTGCCTCCCACCTCGCCCTGGGCAGAGCTCCCAGCTGTGATTCCAGCATGGAAAAAAACAGCTGGAAGCATGTTCAGTGCTGCCCAGAGGCTCCATCCCTGTGCCAGAGGCTCCCCTACCTCCCACATACACCCATCCTTCTCTCCCCACTGCCTGTCTAAGAACTCAGGGCCTGAGTTGGTGCTTACAAGCTAAGGACAAACTCTCAGATTTTTGCTTTTCAGATCTTTTCTAAGCCTAGATCCTGGTCCTTCTGTGGGTCTAGTACTCAGTCTGACATGGCTGTAGGAGAAAATCTTGCTCCTTACCCACACCCTCACTCTAATTCTGAGCAACTGGAATTGTAAAGCAAGAGGGAAGATCACATCCTTGTACAGTACCTACAGTGCTGCCCCCTCCCCTCTCTCCCAGCTTGCCTCTCTGAGAGATCAGCATTACCTTGGCCTGTGCCAAACTTCACGTTTTAGACAGTGAAAAACTAAACAGGCTGAACGTTCAATTTCCCTGAACCAAAAGGCCAGAGGTAGTGCATGAACTCGTGCAGGAGCAGGCCGGGCAGACAGCGTGAATCAGAGGTCTGGGTGACTCCAGGGAGCAGGAGAGCCCTGGTGGCAGGCGGCCAGGCTGAGGCATTCCCACAGCATCCTGCCCACCCCTGACAAATCCTTGCAGGCACTGCTGAGTAACAGTGGGGAGCTGTGACCAGCATCTCTGGGGTGACTGTTCAAGGCGCTCTCTGAAAGTGAATGGCCCTTAAATTCACAGTTGGGGTTTGGCTTGTGATTCGAGCCTGTCACTCACAGACAGGAGCTGTGTGTGACGAACAACCGTGTGTGAACAGACCAGAAATATCAGGGTGCCACCTCCAGAGAGGAAAAGCACCTGGTTTCAGTTCTAAATGCCCTTGAGCATAGGCTCAGCTGCTGGTGGGCAGCAGTGGGTAGGGGCTTTCTCTGCTCCCCGGAGCCGTTGTCACAGTCTCCAGGTGCAGGTTAAATTGGGCTGCTGACGCTGGGCACGGCTGCTGACCTGGCTGCTCACCTTTGTACACCGTGTTTACGGTAACCACGGGCTGGCTGATGTCTATAAATTATTGCTCTTGCATTACACTCAGTCCTCACTACACCTTTTTTTGGGGACGAACTTAATTTTTAACTCCAAATCGAGACTGATATAAATCATTAAGCCATCCATCCTGCCTAAATGAATATATTGCAGTCTTTTAACATATACAGGGAGGAGCGTGTGTGAGCTGTCGGGGAGGGGTTTGGGGAGGAAAGGGCATTTCTGCTCTGGCTGTTCCAGTGCTGTCCCCTGCAGCAGCGGTGACCGTAAAGGTTAAGCCTGCCACAGACTATTGTACCCAGCGGCACTGCTTGGCTGGGCTTTGCAGTCTAATTGCCACTGACCCCGTGACAATGAGGTAATGTCTCTGCCTCCCGGGTCAGATAAATACTGCTCATTTTATAACCACCAGACACGTTACTGAAAAACAGATAGGAAACGACCCAAAGTCCCATGATCACTGGAATATAAACTCAACAACAGCTGTTGTTCTTGTCCTTCATTTGAATGCTCAGGGGTTTTTCTCATAACACCCACTCAGAGGCAGAGCTCTTGCCCAAACTCTGGCTGGGGATCTTCTCTCAGGTGGCCTCACCCGAGCTAAGACGGAAAGGTAGGAAAAAGCCAGAGTGGAAGGATGTGATTGGTAGGAAACAACGGGGATAAAATTGTCTTCTAAACAGATTTCTAAACCCCATCCGCCAGAACAACTGGGATGGGAATTCTTGCAAAGAGCTGTGCCGGGGGCCGAGAGCCAGCACCCTCACACAGCTCAGGGGAGCTGGCAAAGCCCCCCCGAACACCCCAAGCTCAACGCTGCGGGTTGCAGCCCAAAATCCTCGCTCGCCCCTCTCTGCCCCGTCCCAGCTCCCTGCGACGGGGCCTTTGAAGATAAATGCCCGAGTGACGCCAGAGTGACGGGGAGGACTTTGCCCCGCTCCTGCGAGCCCCAGCGGGACACAGGACAGTGATAACCCTCGCTCCAAACCCATCCCGTGTCCCGAGCCCTGCGCTGAGCCAGCCCCAGCCTCCCTTCTCGGAAAGCGACGGGCTGGGGGAATGGCACGGAACGCTAAAGTTGTTGTTTTTAAAGTTGTAGCAAAGCCGATTTCCTCCACAAACTCCCTCCAGCACCGCCCTGCATCCTCAGCGCTGGGAAAAACGGCGTTAATATAAACCCTGCAGTCTTACACCAGAACCTCTACAGAACGAACCTCAAACTAATTACAGACATTAACCCAGAATGACCAAGAAAATAATGTTCTTTTCATTGATACATTCTTATTTTGTATAAAATATCCGCAGAGATGATAGCTGGTTTTGCTGCTATTCAGAATTTTACCCATCTACTCTGCTTTACCTTTGACTTTAAGAAGTTGAGGGCTTTCTTTTCAAGCTGTTGAAAAACGCTGAGATGAAAAATATTTTTGCACTTCCTTACCTGATATTTACAATAACTTGGGCTCTATAAATGTTTGATTTAAGTTGTTTTAAGCATTTCTTATCTTGATACACTGTCCCCTAATTTTACGCTGACTGTCATGAAGGAGTGGTTCAAATTCCAAACTCGAAAGCTTTTTCTTTGCCTCACGACAGTTCTCAGACTTTAAATTACCTTTTTTTTCCTCACTCTGGCCATGACTCAGCAGTGTTGATTTGCATCGGGCTGGCACTTTGCATACAAGCTACAGAGAAGTGATTTCAATGCAATATGGCCAAATATTTCATAGAGCTCCTTTGGCCTTCTCCGTTCCTGTACTACCAATTTCTCTTCCACACGTTCTGATGGGGAGGGTGATTCCTGCCATGGGATGTTAGAGATTGTTCCATCAGCTCTCTGCATTAGCCCCACTGGGATTTGGATTTGCCACCTCTTGCACTATGGGAAAAAGATTCCTGCTCATTCTGAAGATACACATGTGCTATAAAAAGTGGCCACTGAGTAAAAAAATTGGTACAATGAAACCAAAATGCATTTGGGAAAGTCACTGGTACTTGAGAAAGTTGCTGGTACTTGGAAAATCCACTGATACATGCAGTGACCATTTGTCGATGCACTTAAAAATTTTCTTTTAATGTTAGAAGCTCTGTGTTGTAGTCAACTTACTTTTTAATGGTGTATATATATATATAATGTATATATAATGTATATATATGCCCCAGACCCCTCCATGCATCCAGCTGGCCAAGGACACCACCCTGGAATGCTCACATTTAATCCACGGACGCTCCTGGTGCCAGGGAGAGGCAGCAGCAGCTTCTCCAACCCCCTCGATGTCATGTGAAAATACAGCAGAAAACATTTTCCCTCTTGGCTTGGCACAACCTCTGTTTGACTTAAAAAATGACTGTGCCGGGGGTTTTTCTCTTGGTTCTTGTTAACCATCACCACCTTTCCCTCATTACTGGAACAAACACGAACACATTTGGACTGCATTTCATACTGTTTTAAGGAGAGAGCATGTTTCTCTGTGCCCTGTCAGGGCTCAGGGTTTACTTAAGGCATCACTTATATATTACAAATATTTTATTTAAGAACAAATATTTTTTTTTGCAGGACTGTATTGGGGAAATACAATACCTCCAGCAGATTAGGAGACATTGAATTAAAAACCCTGAAAGGTTTCTTTCTTCAAGGAAGCAAGACATCGATTGTGTTAAATTAGCAGTTTCTGCTGAACCACGATAATGCATCGACTGGGGCAGATGAAGCATTTAAGACCAGCCCAGAACGCCACTAATGGCACTGGCACATCAGACGTGACGTTGCAGCCACAAATTGCCCGCTGGGTTCCAGATATATAAGTCCCAAGAATAAAATCTGGAAAATCACATTGTCCTTGCAAGCCCAAGTCAAGTGAGTCAGTCAGATCCCAAGTAACTGCAGTTGTGCACTGGTAAATAGTAAACTGCAAGGTAATTGTGGTAGTGCATGTTCCTGATATTGGGCTAGCGACAGTAATAGCCTGAGAGACAATGTTTTTATTTTTTTTTAGTAAAATTTTATCTATACAATGTTAAAAAACAGAAATATTAGTTTCTGAAAAGTGAAGTTCTGGTTGAACTATTTCCTTTTTTTTTTTTTTTTTTTAATCTTGTGAAAAGTAAAACCTAATGTAATTACAGGAATAACACTTGAATATTATGCAAGTGCATGCTTAGGCCTTTTGCAAAGAACAAGGTCTCACATGTTCTTCTATTTTAAATGCCTGCTGCACCTCCCGAAATCTCCGGGGAATGTGCTTAGCAAAAGGTGAGCTCAACATTTCCAAAGACACAGAGCCGCTCCACTGGGCCGGGAATTCGGGAATCCGGGAATTCGGGAATCCAGGAATTCGGGAATTTGGGGATTCGGGCATTGGCGCTGTGCGGGATGGGCACAGCGGGCGCGTCCGACGCTACGCGGGAGCCCGGGCTCGCTCTGAGGGCTGCGGGTGTCATTCCTGCCCATGAGGCAGCCCCGGGGTTTAGCTTATAAAAACCCAGCAGCGCTGTGTTGTTATTTTATCTCAGGATGGCTGAGAACAGCCCGGCTGGCCGCGGGCTCAAGGGACGGACGGTGATGCGCGGCAGCCGCTACCTGCACCCCTAACGGGGCTCGGCCCAAGGCGGTCCTGGCCCCGCGGTTTTGGAGGGGTTTTCTCGCCTTTTGGCCCCGCGGTGCAGCCCCTGTGCCAGGAGCGGCGGCGGCGCTGGAAAGCCCCGCGGGGCGGCTGCCAGGCGGCGGCGGGGGCGGCAGGAAGGCGGGCGGACACGGGCCGTGCCCGCGGGGGCCGGGCTGACGGGAGCGAGGGAGGGAGGGAAACGGGCCGGGAGCCGGCTGACCGCCCGCCCGACACGCCTTGGCCGCCTGCCCGTCCCCGTGCGGGGCCGGGGCTTGGCCGGGCCGGGCCGGGCGGGAGGCGGCGCAGCCCCGTCACGTTCCACTCCGCATGGCCCGGGCAAGGCGTCCCCACATGGCCCGGCACGCCCCGCACGGCCCGGCCCGCCCTCAGGGGCCGCTGCGGGGGCGGCTCGGGGCCACACAGCGCCCGCCCCTCACGGACCGTGCCGGGGAGAACGGGCCCCTCAGAGCCGGCCTGGCCCCGGGGCAGTCACACAGCGCCGGCCCCTCACGGACCGTGCTGCGGGGAACGGGCCCCTCAGAGCCGGCCTGGCCCCGGGGCAGTCACACGGCGCCCGCCCCTCACGGACCGTGCTGCGGGGAACGGGCCCCTCACGGACCGTGCTGCGGAGAACGGGCCCCTCACGGACCGTGCCGGGGCGAACGGGCCCCTCACAGCCAGCCCGACCCTGGGGGAGCCGCACACCGCTCACCCCTCACCTCACCCCCCCTCAGCTTCCCACAGAAATAGTGTGAATTCCACTCCCCAGGGACACAGTGGATGTCCCGGCCGGGCAGAGATCCTGCTGATGGAAGAGCGTGGGAAACGGTGTAAAATGGATGGGACATTTCCTTCTTCGCACCTACGCGCGTGTGCGTGTGTGTGTGAGAGCGTCCTCAGCGCCGCCTCTCTGCGTGTGCTGCCCTCAAGGGTCACTCACTGTCCTTTCCAAATTCATGGAATCATGGAATGTTAAAGGGTCGGAAGGGACCTTAAATTCCATTCATTCCGCTCTGCCGTAGGCAGGGACACCTTCCACTGTCCCAGGCTGCTCCAAGCCCTGTCCAACCCGGCCTTGGACACTCTCAGGGATGGGACAGCCACAGCTTTTCTGGGCACCCTGTGCCAGGGCCTCCCCACCCTCACAGGGAAAAAGTACTTTGTAATATCTAAACCAAATTTTCCCTCTTTGGATTTGTACCCATTATTCCTTGTCCTGTCGCTGCAGGCCATGGTGGGGTCCCTCTCCAGCTTGTCTGTAGCCCCCTTCAGATTCAGGAAGGTTGCTGTGGGGTCTCCATGCAATCTCTAAATTGCCTCCATAAGTCATTAGTGACCGTCCCTCACCCACCTGTGGTACCTCGGTGTCCTCCTGCCACTCGTACCCACCTGGATCTGCTTTTTACTACAAAAAAGTGGCCCCTGTGTTTATTTTGCCACACATAAATGTCTCCTTGGTCATTATTGTCCCCACTTGTACCACAGCTGGCACAGTGAAGCCCCAAATGATTAAAGCACAGACATAAAACATTCCTCTAAGGCCAATTCTGTGGCTGCCAAATCCAGGACTGAAAAGAGATGCCTGTGCAAAATTAATTTGGCTTATCTCTGGGCATGGATTAGAAGCCTTATTAGATATTCATCTCCTGCTTTTTGCACGGAGCCCTGTCTAGCCAGTGAGAAGAGCAGAGGGTGTTTCTTAACGAGCAAGGACTCGGTGTTCTGCTTTACCTTTGTAACTCGGGGTGTTGCCTGTGGCTGAGGCCCACATGCCCCAAGCCAGCTCTGGGGCAGTCAGCCAAGCTCTCACACCATTTTGCACGGGGCCAGAAGGTTTCATGGACTCTTGCAGGTGGTGGAAGTGCAATGGGAGTTAGGAGATTTAGGATCTGGTTGAAGCTCTGAAAGGGAGCTGCCAGACATTAGGCTTGGGCCCATCAGGACTCTGTCCTTCAGCCTGTTTCTCTGCCTTCCCCTCTCATGGTTGCTTGTGCTTATATCCTTACCTGGCCCCCAATCTCCATTCCAGCCCTGCTGGATGGTCTCTACCAGTTTCTGAAAAAACTTGGTGCTTGAGTTGGGCAGCTTCCATTCTCAAATATCCCCAGGAAAACAAGGAAGTTAAGTATCCCATGTTCAGTCTGAGAGCCCAGAGCATCTGCAGTCACAGAGGAGAGCCCACTGGGCCTCTCGTGGATGAGATCCTTGGGGAATTCAGCTGGGAGCCTCTATCAAACCTCTCCTAAGAAGTGCAACAAGTTCAGCTTCTCAGAAGCTTATCAGTTATTAGCTTAATAGGTCAATGGCCGCATCATTAAGATGGCAGAACTCACCCTTCCCTCCACTGCCAGGTTTGGGGTGCAAGCCCAAGGCACGTTGGCATCAGACCTTTCCACAAAAAACAACTTTAGAATTATTTTAGCATGGATAAAATATCCCTGCCCCCCTGCTTCCTTGGCAGAGAGAGACACTGAACCTTTTCACAGTTGTAATCAACTTAAGACAGGGGGTTTATGGTGGAGAGTGTTGGACAACCTTTGTGATCAGTGTACTGCTCTCATCTGGAATATTCATGGAACAAACAAGAACAGGGTGGCGCGCTGAGGATGTGTGTGGGTTATTAAGATAAACGTCTGGCAGGAAAGTTCAATCACGGTGCTTTCTGCAACCTAGGAAGCGTTCGTGCCGGGCACCTTGCGGGCAATGACGGGTGGTGTGACAGTGAGGAGAGGCCAGAGTCCACCGGGGACACCACGTCTGCCAGGGAGGCAGCACTGCCGTGACCTCTGCCCGCCGGGCACGTCCCTGCTGCACCGGCTCTCTGAACTGAGGAGAGCTGGGGGGCTGAAGTTTGGTGGGACACGTAGAGAGACAGGCAGCTGTCCCAGCTGGAAAAGGAGCAACGTGACAGTCTTTGAGCACGGAAATCTGTGTGTCTGTCAATGATTTGTGTGCTGGGGGTGGCTGTGCGTTGTGAGTCCCCTCACCTGGGCAGGGACCCGAGCCCCAGGCTCGCCAGAAGGTCCATCAAGCAGGTCTGCAAATACATTAGAGTCAGAGTGGGATGGAGGGAATAAATCTTTATACAACCAGCTGTTTTCATATACCAAGATATAGCCACCTCTTCTGTGTCCTCAGCAATGATAAATGTGCTTGTTTGGGTAAAGTTGTGCCCTTCAAAAATCTGTCTTGTGGTGACTATTATGAGTTTGATTAAAAATCTCATGCTCTTTCTGACAAACATGGCCTGCATAACAAAATAAATGTGACAGACAATTGGCTTGCTAATAAGTGCAATTAAGCAGTATGGGGGCTTGGTTTTATCACAGTTTATTGGGAAAGCCACAGAATTTTTTATGCAGCTGGTTTCACGGAAATTAAATCATTGATAGTTTTGTACGGGAATGCCATGGAAATCCTTTTGTTTCCTGGCTCAGAAGACACGCACCATTTGTTAGAGTGAAGGAATTCATTTGGCCTCTCTTTGTTACTCACAATTACTTTCTGAACCCCTCACCCAGGGACCTCTGGGGGGTGGTCTCACTTGAAGAACCTCATCACTGGGTCAGACAAAGTTTACATCAAAGCAGGTCAAAATACAGCTGTTTGTTAATAATGCAGTGAGGGATCAGCCAGGATCCAAGAAAAATTATCCATCTTGTTTGACCTACGGAGTCTGAAAGTGCTGTAGCCCCATGCTGGCATTGTCCCCAGTGCCATGGGAAGATTGTAGGAGGTGTTATAATTCCAAAGAGAGGTTTTCTTTTATTTCTGTGTGGCTGGTGGGCTCCTCATCAGGAACAGGGACTAAGCCTGCACCTGAGCCCCATCCAGCCACCTTCAGAGCATTTTGTGTTGATGAACTTATACAGGGACTCCAGCATGCCAATTTTTAGGGCACGTTTTCTATTAAAAGGAAATATTTATTGGAAATACAGCACCTGTACATTAATTCTGAAGAGATGGGGAACCTTTAGGGTGCCACATAAGTTGAAAAATAGAACTGGTGAAATAAAGCATAGAACATCACTTTAAAAAACTGTTCTGTGATCTGTGAGTGAACCCAGGCAAGGGCAAAAAGCAAGAAATCAGGACGGTTTGAAGGTCATGGATTCAACAGAGGGCACAGCACAGAGACAGCTGTTAGCACAAAACTGCTGCTGGAATGATCAGATCAATAATGACCTGGGTGGAAAAGGGAAAGGAGAGGGAGACAACCTTCCCATGAAAGCAAGCACAAACAGCGGGGGAGAGGAGCACACAGCTGATTGGGCTGGGGCTGGGTTGTTTTCCAGGAAAAGAAAACTTCATCTAGTGAGAATCACACAAGGTTGCAAAATCAAAGAGCCAAAGACTGGAAGGGCTTTGGTAAATATTAACAAATAAAGACCTGCATGCTTTGAAAGAATAAATGAAAGGCAGTGCGAGCCTTTGTAGCGATTTGAATGGCTGGGGGTCAGTTCTTAGAGAGGTTACACAGGGCTTGTGGCTGAGGGGTGTCTGGGTGGGAGCTGGGATCCTTCCTTAGGCAGCTCCAAGGAAAGGGCTGTGCCAGCAGCACGTCTGTGCTGCTGGAGACACCCAGGAGATACTTCGGAGTGAATCTTCCTGCAAGGGAGAACATGGGAGCAAAAAGGGGCTGGAGAGGAATCAGGAGCCCAGAAAGGGTTGTGAGGTGAACCTGGGTGGAGGGGCCCATTCACACAGGCTGGCAAAAGCATGTCCCATCTCTATAAATGAAGGATTGTCGGTTCCAATTTTGAACTTTGCCCTCCCTTGATGATTTGGCATTTGCATGGTGGCTGTTGCTGCTTGTCTTCACCTCAGCAGTTATCTACCAGCAGGGTCTGATTATCTCAGGGCAGCGCTCTGTGCCTGTGACATCCCTTAATTAAACTATGACAGTTGCTAACTATGGAAAAGAAAAATACTGGAGGGAAAAAACCCTCACTGCATTCTCATTAGACCACAGTATTCGAGAGACTTTGGGTGCCACACAGGAGAGCAGCACAAAGGATATTTTTAATGAGCTTCAGTAAAGGTGCCCTTGATTTTGGTTTGTCTCTAATTGTGCAAGCTTTGATCTTCATTTCTTCAAGAGATATTTTACTGTGCACTTAGATAGCACTGAGAGACCTGAACAATTTTTCTTTGTCCAGTTCTTAAAAGAAGAAAAAAGTTTTCACTGGAAAATGGTTCCAGGGGAAGTTTCACCAGGGAAAGCAGCATCTTCAGGATCTAGCCCTATAATTGGGTTTTGCAGAAGGAAATGTGCTCAAGTGATATGGAACACATGCATTGGGACAGGTGAAGTCAAATGCTGACTCCAGCATTTGTTTCATGCTTGGCCATCATGTGCAGGGAGAGGAAAGCTTTAGAAGGGCAGGAAAGCAGCTGAGGAATATTGCAAGGCTGTGTGGCTGCACAAACCCAGCTCGTGGCCTGGGACTTCTTGGCCCACTCACTCTCCCTCACATTATGGCTCCAGTTGAGACTGGAAGCCTCGTGGGAGGGAATTTCTGCATTTATCACTTGGATTGAGTGCCTGGCCTCTCTGAGAAGACTGCTGAAATCTCTTTTCTAATATGAATCATTTAGTGTTTTGCTTATTAGTAAAGCAAGAAACAAGATGCAAACTTGAGGTAATTGTAAAGCTGTTTTTAAATTAATCTTGGCATTTTGCTGCTTGACAAATCCAAAGACTCTGAAATCATTGCACAGCTGTAACAAATGAAGTTTTTATTCAGGAGACATGAACTCTTGGGGTTTTTGTGTTTCCAGCCATGGCTTTACAGCTAAGGCTGTCAGGAATTACAACTCTCTAGAATTAGACTGAGCTTCACTTCAGAAGGAACTCAGGCTGCCTCAAATTAATACTTGATTCAGTGGAGCCTCAGAGTTGAGGTTTAGGGGTAGCTGGCATAAAGGCAAGGCTGGAGAATATCTGTGGTGTGAGAACAGCTGCACTCAGGCTGTGAACCCTCCTCTTCCCAGCAGGAGCACAGGATAAAACCTGCTGAGACATCCTTGGTACCCTGCCACGAGCTCCCTTCTTCGGTGCCTTTTCATCTCCCCCCTTGCATGAATATTAACAGCAGTTGTTTCCCTCTGGAGAGCTGCAATGCTAAAATCCAGCCAGCGATGCCTCCTCAGTCGTGGCAGTGGGGCTCACTCAGCCCCCGACAGCCACACGGACACGCAGGACACTCGAGCTATCAAACACGTTGGTGACTTCTTGCCATTATCGAGCCAGGCTGGATTTAATCAACAGTCGTGGCACTGCCAGCGCTGCGCCCTCAGCGTCGGGTGCTTGGAGGTCAGCGGTGGGAGGGAATGCCAGCCTGGAATCCGGGGCTTCCCTGCCGAGAGGCTCACAAAAGGCAGGAGGAAAAGAATTCGTCTGAAGCTTCACATGTTGCCTGGAATAAAGTTCCAGCGCAGTGAAAGTTTAGCTGCAGTGTCTGCATGTGTCTGTCTGCAGCTCCTTCATCATGACTCAGGGGAAAACCTCCTTTTTATTGGTGTGAGTGAGTGCTTTGAGGGGCAGGTCTGCGGCTGAGGGAACATCCTGCTCCCAGATACAACCCTAACCTTTAGAGGTGCTGTGAAAGCACTTCTGGCCCCTTGTCTCCTGGATGTTTCTTTGCTCCTTTTTTTTTAAATTTTTTAAAATTTTTTTTATTTTTTTTTGCATTAGCTATCTGCCAATTTCTCCGACGAAATTACTCAGGGAATAAATCACTGCCCCGTGAAAAGCACCTAATCAAACAGATAAGTCTTGCGTTTCACCCTTGCCTCTCACTCCCACACATGACTTTGCATGTGAATCTTTAAGACCTGTATGCCCTATATTTTTTCACTCTAATGCTGCAATTAATCACATTACATAACCAGCCTACTGCTGTTTCTAATTAAATTTTTCGGGGAGGGTGGGGAGGCAAGAAAGAACCCTGCATTTAAATACCGTGAAGGGTCTGTCTTGAAATGACAATGCCAGGAAGCGGCGAGGGAAGGCTCCCTCCATCCTCCTCCTCTCACCCCCGTGCGCCGGGAGCTGCGGCGCGGGCCCGGCTTATGCAACATCCCACGCCGGCGTCTGACTCACGCGCACTTACCTCACCCAGGACAGGCTAAAAATAGGGATTCATTCTTAACTCTGCACAGCCGGGCTCTGCCCGGCTCCCGAGAAGACCCTTGACGGGATTAAAATAGAGCGCGCTGTGTTTCCTGCCGGGGATGCGCGCCGTGCCGCCGTGCGCCGCGCTCCTCCCGGTTCGGGAGCGGGCTGGCTTCCCGGGGGACACGGCAAACACCTCCCGCCGGCCGCGGGGGCTTCCAGACCGTGCCACACGGGAGCCACGAGGACTGGCCGCCGGGCTGGCCAGGCGTCGGGAAGCAGCGCTGTAGTGACTGCGTGCCAGCAGCTGCCGCAGCTCTGGGAAGGGACGCCGGGCTGGAGGATGTGAAATCAGCCCTGAGCTGGCTGGGAGGAGGCTGCTGCTCCCGGGGTCGGGATGCACCGGCGCTGTGGGAGCAAGCCTCCCTCAGAACTCTCCCTGCAGCTGCAGCTGAAACCAGAGCGCTGCCCCATGTCCCCCCCTCGCTCCTGGGTGCAACCAGCCCGCTCCCCCACACCCTTCCATCTCTTTTTGGGGATGGTCCAGCACAGGACAGGGCTGACACAGCTCGTCGCCCCCAGGACGGACAGTGATGGCCCGTCCTTGGCACAGGACAGGGCTGACACAGCTCGTCGCCCCCAGGACGGGCAGTGATGGCACAAGGATGTTCCCACCTTTGCTGCAGCAGCACTGCCCCGGCTTTGCGAGGCTCACGGCGTGTCCAGAGCCCCCACGCCTGGTGGGGGATGTCTCAAGAGCTCTGCTGCCAGTTTAAAACGAAGCAGTTTTTGAGCTGTCCTGGTGGCTGCAGAAGGATACAAAGTGCAGACGAGCCTCTCAATACTCAGAGCAAGTAAACTTTCGGATGAATTAAAAAATTTTTAAACTATTCTGGAAATTGATTCATCACTCCAATGAATCTTCTGGCTGTCCTGGAGCCTCGGCTTGGTGTAATTGGCACCAGGCTGCTTCCCTTCCCCTCTGCTGTCTCAGCACATGAACCTTTGGCTAAGAGTCATTTAGAGGGGCTGGAGATGTTTTCCTCTATAAATTCTACCTTAAACAAATTGAGAGTGAAGAAATGACATGAAAACCCATACTTATTTTGCTTTCACTGGCCTTTTTGAAAACATCTTTTTCCTAGGTTGCCTTATCTTCCCTGGAATTTCAGTCTCATCCCATCTTTAACCTGGCAGTAGGGATGAGCCGTGAACCAGGGGCTCTTGTGGCAGAGCTAGCTGTTCTTCATAGATTTACCACAAAAATAGAATTTCTTAAACACAAATCCTGAGCTGGAGGAGATCCATGACCATTCCCTGATTCCGGAGCTAACTTTAAAGTGTATTTGTAAGGAATTTTAATCAGATTTTAATGAACACATCTAATTCCTAAAGGCCACGTAAAGTCTTGCCTTCTTTAGCTTTCTGCTCCTCCTTGAGGGCACGGGCAGTAGCGGGGCAAGGTGGCTGTGTCCCGGTTATTTCGCCTCGGGCATCCAATCCCTCTGAGCCTGAAGCTCAGCCCTCACCCTGTGGCAGTCAGCATCATTCACTTCATGTTTTGCCTCACAGGAGCAGCAGAGCTGCCCTTGCTGGCCGGAAGACATGCACAGGAGGATGTGGCTTTGGTCAGCCAGGACACGAACTCTGTCACCTCGGTGCCGTGTGACCCCGAGCTCCTGCTTCACAGAGCCAGAGTTCAGTGGCATTTGGGGAACGGAGGTGGCAGGAGGCTTTGATGCCATGCGGATGTCTGAGGTGTTTTCCTGATTGCTGCTAAATTGAAATCTCCTGTTTGATGTGATTGAGAAATAATGTAAATGGCCTTGCAGGAGACCCTGGGGAAGAGGAAGGAAACTCTGTTTAGCTGTGAGAAAGAGAAGATGATAAGGAAAGGGAGGAAGGAATAAGACAGAGAGAGAGAGAACTATTTAAGGAAGCAGGCACCTTGATCAGATAAAACAAAAGAGTGGAACCAGGGTGAGGGACAGCAACAAGAAGCAAAAGGTTTAAACAAGCAGGGAGCAAAGCTCCTAGACCTTTGAGAGTGAAGGAGGAAAATGAAAAGCAGAGAGCTGATTTATATACAGATAAAGAAAAACAGCCTTGTGCAACCTGGGTTTGCATGGCATGGCATGGCACATGTCCTACATCAGTGGAGCAGTCAGGAAAGGGTGTAGCTGAGGGATGCTGCTTTGGAGTGCTGGAGCCTAATTACTACCTTCTGTTATTTGGGACAAGTGTTTTAAATTTGCATTCTGCCCTGAGAGGCATTACTCCCTCTAATAATTTCAAGTCTTGGTGTGGAGCTGGGAGAAGGAGATTTCGGAATAGCATCAAAGTAAGTCATGGGCGTTGGAGGTGGGAGCAGAACTGGTATGAGTGTAGCAGGAGCTCAGGTTTGGCATTTCTGCAGTGCTGGCTGCAGGCCAGGGGAGAAACCTCTTCTTGTGCCTGCCTGGCCACCACCTGAATCCAGAGCAGGGAAGGTTGATGGAGACCTTGTTTCATGTTGAATTTTCATGCTTGTGGGCCAGGTTCTGTCATTTTCTGTGTTAAGTGTGCTGCTCTGTGTTGTGTAAAGCAAAGCTAACCCAGCCAGAGAGTCCCAGAACAGAAGTTTCTGTTTATATAAAACTGAGAGATGTGTTCTCAATGCTTCCTGCTGTGTCCAGATGGGTTGTTGTGACAAAAGGGACAGAAAGTGGAGGAGCAGGGCTGTCAGTGCTAGCAAAGCCTGTGAGCTGGATGTGACGAACTATGGACTGGTTACAGAGGCTGGAGATGTGGAACCAACATCCTTGATGTTTTAGAGCAGGTGTTAGGAAGGAATTCTGAGGAAGAAATCCTTTATTAGAGACTGATAAGGCCCTGGCACAGCTTGCCTAGAGAAGCTGTGGCTGCTCCATCCCTGGAAGTGTCCAAGGGAAGCTTGGAGCAGCCTGGGGTAGTGGAAGGTGTCCCTGCCTGTGGCAGGGTCCCTTCCAATGTAAACTCTTCTGTGATTCCACAATTCTGTGATATGGTTTTCATAGCAGTGAGGCAGGAATTGAAGAGGCAAAGCCTGTTCCTGTGGGCTGAGGCCCATGGCATGCCAGCCCATGGAGAACCCAGGGCTGGGAGCCATTGGCTGCCACTGGCCCGAGGCCAGGGGCTCGTTGCCCAGCTCTGTGCACAGCCTTGCTGAAATGGTGATTTCTGTCACAGAGAAGGGCAGTGATATTCTCCTGTTTTCCTTGTCAATGCAGCATGGCCTGATGCTGCTCTGGTTTGGAGGCCAGAGATTTCCCAGGCACTTGCTGAAGTCCGTGCGTATCCCAAGCACAGATCCCACTCTGAGTTTCCTAACTAGGCCACTGAATAACCAAACACAGCATAAATCTGGTGTGGGCAGTAAACTCCTCAAGCTGGAGAGCCCAGAGACATTGCATTGCTGTGGGTTCTTCTCAGGGCAAGGGAGAGAGTTTGAAGTTAACGCAGGAGAGGAGGGAAAAGCTGATACAAGGCTGGAAAGGAGGAGGGAGACAAAATATCTTGCCTTTCTTTACTATACATTGGATTCTGTAATACAATTCACCTGTATTCCATAGGGCATAACCCAGAGGGACGTGGCAGGGTGGGAGCAGGCAAGTAGCACATTGCACCCTCCGTGTGTGCCATCCCCACTTTGTGTGTGCACAATTTGGCAGTGGGGCACCCTCCTGCCAGGGAATGTGGGCAGCAGTGGGGCACAGAGCTCCCCTGGCTGGAGGACACCAGGGCACTGTGCCAGGGGTCTCTTCAAACAACCAAGAACAGAACCAGGGCTTTTCAGCCCCTCTGGGCTCGAGGGCCTCTGCCAGCAGTGCTGCAGCCCTCCCGTGGGTGAGGGGGTTCCCTGTGCAGGGTTCCCCGCTCCCTGTGAGCTGAATGGGCAATCCAGACAGGGGGGCAGAGCAGCTGCCAAGGCCTTTGTGTGCCCACGGGCTGCTGTTTGGCCCTGTCCTATCCCACTCCACGGGCTGTGCTGGAGGCTTTGGGCTGTCAGCTGATGGCTTTGTTGCCTGTGGTCTGGTTGAGCAATGTGCTCAGGCGTTCGCTCAGGGCTTGGTAAGGGAGTTTGTGGCATTACTGTGAATAGAGGTCTTGTTATTAGCACTGGGAGGGAAAAATAGGCTGCAACCCTCCAGAAAAATAGCAGCTAGTTCCCCCAAACTCTGTTCATGACCTGAAGGGAAGGAAAAGATCTTGTAGGCATAAAATCCACCTCTGGCTCCAGTGTAGTGTTGCTCACCCTGCTGCTGTCACACACAGAGCTCCGCAGGTCATTCTGCCACCAGCAGAACAGAGCAAGTCACCCTGGAGCAGGTTTTACTCAAACCACATATTCCCAAGGAGTCTTCATTCATTTCTGAGAAGGACATTCAGGGAAGGTTTGCTGTTTCTCTGCAGAGCAGTGCATTTTCCCCCTTTTGCAGTAACCAGTCGCTGCTCAGCCCATGAAGGTGTTTGTCCTCCCAGGAGCTGAGGTCTGACCACACTGGCTGTAGTCTGCAGCTGTGTCACCTGGCAGGGAAAGCCTGTCCCATGCCAGGATGGGCTGCCCAAAATCCCAAAGCCTGATGGATTGGCCTTTTCACTTGAGAATTCCTGTCCTGACTTGTGGGCACAAGTTAAGCCATTTAGAAGTGGAGGAAGGTACTGCTGATTGGTACTGATTTATCTGGGACTGGCACTTAGTCTGAGGATGTTGCTGGATAGAATTTGGAGAAGGACCCAAAAATGTTGCTGCTACCAGTGGAATACTGGGATATATGGCTAGTGGGGGAAAACTCTTCCACTGAGAGTTGAGATGTGGCAACCACAATTGCCTTGGGAAATTTGAGCCACCCCATCAATCTGTGATAATTGTCATATTTATGAACTTTTTAGGGGAAGTTATTTTGGAGTGAGAAGCTGAAAAAGTCCTTGACTCGATGTAAACGCTGCTCAGCAACAACGAAACCATCAGAGCATTATCAGCATTACTCTCATCTGAAATCCAGAACACAGCCCTGTATCAGCTACTGGGGAAAAAAGTTAACTCCACCCCAGCCAAAACCTGGACATATGATGGTGAAAGCTTCTTCAGGCAGCATACTTTGTTATTTAATATCACATGCAAATGCAGAAACCTGAATTGGAACCTCAGATTACCCCCAGAGAAGTATTTCTCTGTCATATCCTCAAGAGGGTGAACTGAAAGCTCTGGCTGAGGGAGGGCTGCTTAGAGATTGTAAAATAACTTATGCAGTCTTCTTCTGATAAGCTCAAACTTCTGTCCACATTTCCAAGATTTCATGTCTTGAAGAGCCTGTTCTCCCACTCCCCTGACTTTTGTCCCTTGAATGAGAAGGTTTGTTCTGCATCAAGTCACACAGATGAGGCTCAGAGTGTTTTACTCCCAGTAGCAAACAGGGAGTCCATGGGCATTTCTCTGCTGGCCCTGCCATGGGACTGTGGCTGGGTGGGTTTGGCAGGGCAGGTGCTGGAGCCTTGGGCATTCCTGCCTGGTTTCACCTGCTCCCCTGGGGCTCCCCAGGCACCAGGACTGTCTGGCACTGGTTGCTTGCTCAGCCGTTGTGATTCAGCTGTTGATGCTGTAGTTAAGCCATCATTTAATATCTCCCGTCAGAACTTTGATTAAAGAGAAATCTCTCTGATGTGTTGCTCTGCCAGAGGAGACAGCTGGGTGGTCCCAGCCCGGTGTCTCAGGTGGCAGCAGCTGGCCTGGGGCAGCCAGCTGTGGCAGCAGGGCTGGCGTGACTCTCGGAAGTCATCTGGGGAGGGTGCAGAGCATGAATCAGTCTGGATTTCCCTGATGGTTTCCTAGCCAGAGTCTTCAGGCAAATATGTACTTTTGCATCATAACAGCTGCTGCCCTTTCTGCCAGTTTCTAACGCTTGCGGTCGCCGGCTTGGCTCTCGCTTGTCCTTCCACCCAGTGTAAACAAATCCCACCCATGTTATGTTTGGGAGATGAAAGCAGAGATCAGTGTGCGAAGCGAGGAGCGGCCATGGGAAGTGTGGGATGTGTGCTGCTCAGGCATGTGGTCAAGCGTGGTTATCGGGAAGCACGTGAGCTCCTCACTGCACCATCCCTGCTCCCAAACCACGGCTTAAAGGTTGGGCTCGGTGATCTTGGAGATCTTTTCCAACCTAAATGATTCTGTGAAACTCGAGGTCTTTAGCAAAAGGGCATTGTATTGTAAATTGTTATTGTAAATGCAAAGTCATCCCTGTTTAAAATAAGGAATAGAGATGTCTTCATGGCTTACACATCATAGCTTTGGTTTGCCTTAAGTTTTCCTGGGAAAGGGCATCCTTTGTCTCCGTACTGCAGGGCCTTGGAGAAACGCTGTTCTTAGATGTCTTCTGATGTCTTGTGTTTGTGACTTGAGGGAGCACTAAGTAATTACGTCTGTGAGTAATAACTGCTCCAGAGTGTCTGGGGAGAAGAGTGCATGGCAGTAACAGATGAGATATGAGAGGGGACTGGGAAAGGGTCAGGGTGGTGACAGAGCAGATGAGAGAAGGATGCTGCTCCTCTGATCCAGGAACTGGGACAGAAGCTGCCAGGAGCAGGAACTGCAGGATCACCACAGCTCCTCCCTGCCCCAAGAGGAGTAGGAATATTGGAGAATATTGGAGCTCTTTCTCCTTACCACATGTGTATGAGTTGATCCTGGTTAATGATGCTCAGTATTTGCACATCGTTTTTCTCTCCAGTAATGCTTTTTTTTTTTTTTTTCCTGTGTAAGGCCTTTAAGTGGGTTAAGAGAAAAAAAGTGACCATCTCCTACATTTTGATTTTGCTGCACAGTGATTTCTGTATCTGCACTGGGGGTTTCGTTGATGTTTGTGCCCTGGACTGGGTTGGAGCCTGATGGAGCCAGCCTGAAGGTGCTGGCCGGCTCCAGCCGTGTTGGCAGCTCCCTGCAAGGACAGGAAGGAATATGTTTGAGGAATGACAGTCGGAGCTTTCCTGTGACAGTCCCTGTCCCTTTATCCAAAGGGAATTCCCTGCATTTGGAAGGATTGTCCAGGCTCAGGAACTGCAGCCAAGATCCTGAGACAGGCAGCAGAGGTCCCGGTAGCTGCGATGGTAATGAAGGAGCAATAGGGACACTCTTTCCCTGGCAGCAGTCCTGAAAGCATTGCCAGATCAATTCCTGGAGAAAAAAAAAGGCTTTATACCTCAGAACAAATGGCCTTGGGAGGCAGTCAGTGCTGGAAAATTGGCCAAGGCAAAGCTCGCTGATGGGAGGTTGGTGTTGCCACTGGTCCCAACCTCAGGGGCAATGGGAATCAGGAGCAAACCAAAACTGGGGAGCAAGGGAAAGGTGAGATGTGAGAAAACTAATGGCAGTTCTGTGTAGTGTTTTGCATCATCACAGGAGTAATTTTGAGTCCTTTTGCATTTTACTTTGGGTTTTTATTCCCCTTGACTCTCCTGTGGGATGTACACCCAATGTGTTTCTGAAGCCCATTGTCACAAGGAAGTTCCTCTGAAACTGTGGTGTGTGCAATTCCTTTGCCATGGGTCTGACCCTTCCCTACTCCAAAGAATTCTAGAATCATTTGAGTTGGAAACTACTCATAGAGTGGTTTCATTTTAAAACTTATCTCATCCTACTCCCTGACCTTCCTGGGCTGGGGTAGCCACAGCTTCTCTGGAAAACCTGTGCCAGGGCCTCATCACCCTCACAGGCAGGAATTTTTCCAATTATCCAATCAAACCCTGCCCTCAGTCAGCTTAAGGCCATTCCCCGTGTCCTGTCACTCCAGGCCATTGTCCAAAGTCCCTCTCCTGCTCCCTTGTAGCCCTCTAACAAGGCTGTTAGGAGCCTCCAGAGACACATCTCAAATTCAGCAGAGCTTTTCCAGTGATGTGAAAAACTTTTCCCAGAAAATGCTCACCAGTAGAGAATCAATGCCTGGCCACCATTAGCAGCATTTTGGAGTCAGTCACAGCCATTCCCTCACTCAGAATGCATGTGGGAAACTCTTGGAGAGACTGGCAAAAGCAAGGAAAAAGCTTTATAAATTATCTGGGCTTTTGGTTTGTTGTGGTCCTCTCCTGGTTCAAGAAGAGCAGCAGCAGCAGCGGGCCAGTGGCACCGTTACATGTCAGGATGACTCAACTGCTGTTGGGATCTGCTGGGTCAGGAGGGGACAGGTTCATGCCCGGGCCATGAGGCTGCTGGAGGTGATGTGCTGGCCAGGAGACAATCCCCTGAACACCCTCCTGCTGGCCCTGCTCGCTGCCCACTTGTTGGCTGCACCACCCTTGAGGCTTTTGGAGGGACACTGGGATAACCTGGGCACCCCAGAGTTGTGCTCGCCCTCCCCAAAGCCACCTTTTGTACCCAAATGCTCGGGTCAGCCTTGGTGAAGCTTCCAGTTCTTGTTCCCTCTTGCTCTGTCTCTTTAATTTAATGCCTTTTTAATTGAATTTTATTTAAATTTAACTCCTGTAACAATCGCCCACTAAAATTCTTTGCTGTCCTCTGGATATCCAAAGATCTGTGGGACACCAGGCTTTGCCAGAGTGAGGGTGAGGAGGAGCTTTGAAAGCAGAGTTATTGATTAAATAATTAAATGGATACAAATGAGCTTTTCTTAGGATTTTGTTTAGCTGGTTCCTGGGTAGAAAAAAAAAAGTAGGTGGCCTGAGAAGACCAGTATTCTGCCAGGTCTCATTCCTGTTTGGAAAGGGTCTTTGGAGTTTCTTCCTGCAGGAAATTGCATTGCCATCAATAATTTATTTCTCTTTAGCAAGGAGACCTTTCCTATATGATGCCTGTGTTGGAGGCCTATCCTGCAGCACACCCAGCTCCCTTCCCCCAGCTCCACTGCAGACATCCCACCGACCCCAGGCTGGGATTTCTCTGATTCCCACTGAAAACAGTGGTGGGGAGGAGGCTGTGGGTGTCGTGGCTCTGCTGCCAGTGCAGGTGAACACCCTGCTGAGCCCTGCAGTGCTTTTCCCTGGCAGCCTCACCCCGAGTCTGTGTGTCCAAGGAGGGCAGGGAGCCTTCGGCTCTCTGGGAGTTTGGTTTTCTGGGCAATAATACAAATACAAGTGATATAAGGATGGATTTGTGCCGCTTTCAGCAGCTTTTGGAGAAGATTTGTGTTTCCTGATGAGGTGTCTGGGTGCCGGGGCAGTGCTGGAGGCACCGCCTCACATTCTTGGAGATGTTTCAGGAACTGCTGGGCACCGGAGAGTCCGTGGAAAAGGTGGATCACAGCCCTGGCACGCCCCAGCGTGAGCTGGAGCTGTGCTGACACTTCCCACAGCCCGAATCTGTCCAGTCTCTCCACGGCTGGCTCTGATTTTGGGTTCACCTGTTAAAAAGTGAGACTCAGACACCTCATGAAATAGGATTGCTTTTGTCTGAACACGCACCATTCCCTCTAAAGCTTCTTTGGAATCCTGTTTTACCATTAAAAACAGCTAAAATGAGAAAAAAATTGCAGGGATATTTCAATATTAAACCAGGGCAATTTTTACTGTCTTTTCCCCCTTTTTAATTTTACTTAGAGCACATGGGAACTATTTGGGAAAAAAAAAAAAAAAAAAAAAAGGCTGGAAAAGTTAATCTTTGAATAGCAAACGTCCCTGAAGGGAGAAAGGGGGGAGAAAAAAGGGAGAATGGTCCTTTCAAAGAATCATTGACCTAAATTGCACTTTAATGCGCATACCACGCTGTCCACACCACCTACGTGTCTCCAGGAATCCTGCTCAATAACAAGCACTCAATGTTTAGTCATTTCCTGCGGCACGTTTGCAGGAGCCGGTGGCTCCGCGCGATCCCATGTGTCAGAGCTCGGCAGCTCCGACAGTTGCTTTCCGTATCAGCAGCTGCTGGCTCCCATCTCCTGTTGGGAAAGGTGCCACGGCGAGCCCAGGTTAATGTTTCAGCCGCCTGCCAGCAGGAGTTCCAGCAAAGGCTGCGGTGACGTGGTGACACCTCGCCCCAAACCCGGGGTTTCAGCTCGCTCTGGGAAATCCTGGCTTCAGAACCCAGCGGGCTGCACAGCAGGAGATGGGTTTGTCCTTTCCCTAGCAGGGCTTTTAGGGAGGTTTTATTCTTGTGTTTATGAAGCTGGTGAGTTTATGGGCTGGGTGGCAGTGAGGAAAGCAGGGGCTGCTCTGACCTGTGCCTGCCAGGGATGCCAGGGTCCCCTGCCTGCTGCCAGTCCTGCCTTCCCACCCAGGGCTTGGTGCTTCTCACATCAGCCCCAGCTCACTCCCTGCTGCACGGGGGGACAGAGCATCAGGAATTTACACAGGCAGGTGGTGCCAGGACAAGAGAGAATGGTTTTAAACTAAAAGAGGGGAGATTAAATTGGATATTAGGAAGAAATTCTTTCTTGTGACGATGGTGAGACACTGGCACAGGTTTCTCAGAGAAGCTGTGGCTGCCTCATCCGTGGAAGTGTTCAAGGCCGGCTTAGAGCAGTCTGGGACAGAGAAAGGTGTCCCTGCCCATGGCACAGGGATGGAAAATGAAATGAGCTTTAATGTCCCTTCCAGCCCAAACCATCCTGTGATTCTATTAGTTTTATAGCCATTAGCTGAGCCTTTGCTCAGCCGTGCAGGGAAGATGATCCTGCCCAGAGAGGTTTGCAGTTTGTGCATTGCCCTTTCAGACAGGCACCGGAGCCGCTTTCTGCCCAAGGAATCGAGGGCTGGATCCTCTCACTTTTTAAAGTGTCTGCCTTCAAAATGGTGGCTGCTTCTCACTTGAAGTTCATGGGAACAGATGGCTGGATCTCAGAGACAGGAGTTACAAGCTATAGGGTGTTTTTCACCACATGTCTTGCTAGTTTCCCTCCTAAAAAAAAGATCTGTGTGAGAACCCTCCCAACATGCCAGGCCAAATCTGACCGTCTGTTAAGTTCACTTTATATAATCTGTGTTTAGAAATGAGTGCCCTTTAAAAACCCGGGGAGGGCTCCTCGCTGGGAGCTCCCAGAGCCCAGGGTGGGCAGCAGCTGCACAACCACCCCTACCCAGAGCCCAGCAGCCTCTCTGCACAGATATTTGATTTTTAGCTCTGGAGGAGGGGGCAGCCTGCCCAAACCCCCTCCCCAGGGCTGCGTGGGGGGCCCGTGTGCGTGCTGGGGACGCAGGCAGGGCTGGCTGGCAGCGTGTGTGTCCCAGGGGCGCATCCAGCAGGAGAACACGCTGGGATCTCACAGCTCCAGGAGCAGCATATGCTCCGGGAGACCTCGCTACGTTGCATAAGCCTCCCCTCGCAGGAGCTGGCTGAGCACAGCACATGAGTCAACAGCACAGCGAGACTTGTGCCGTGGGAGTCACACCTACTCTTGGCTGCAGATTTATCCAGAGAAGCAGAAGGTTAATAGGAACAAAATAGAGCCTAAGGAAGCCTTAAAGGTTAGTTACAGGACTTGATTCCTTTGGAAAGTGAGGGGAAAACGGGTCAAGCCGAGCAGGGGAAAGCAGGGTAATGCAAAGCCATGGTGTCTGTCTCCTCAGGAGACAGTCCAGTTTGGATCAGTAAAAATGTGATCAATAAAACATTTGTATTTTCAAATTATCTGCTTCTGGAGAGGGCCATTGTTAATTACAGAAAGAAAAAGTCGCTTCACTAATGGGAAAGAATGTGGAGTAAAGCTTCAGGATGCTCAAGAAATAGTTACACTGCATGAAGGCAGTTCTGCAAGACAGGGGATGACTCCTCTAAGTGAGTAAATAAAGGCACAGCAAGTACCTGTCCCAGAGCATCAGCACCACCAGCACAGTCCTTGGCTTTGCTTCTGCTCTGTAGATCATTGCTTCATCTACAGATCATTATTTTATCTTGGGACAGTTTAGGAATCAGAACAAAAGTGGGAGCAGGTCTGTCTGTGGCACCTGCTGTGCAGTGCCAGCAATGGCATCCACAGAGGTGCTGGGCTCCCCAGTTCTCACCAGTTTGGCCCCAGTTTGGCCTGGGTACCCCAGGACCTGGGGCTGACTGGTCTGCTGCAGTTTGCAGGTTGAGTCCCCACTCAGATCTGATCCAAATTTCCAAGTGGGCTCCGGGGCAGGGTGGGAAATGGGGATATCCTGAAAAGATGAATTCACAGGATTTCAGTTTAGAAAGACGCTCTATTGAGTAAAATTTATCTTGATACTGGATCCTTACTGTAGGCTCATGTAAATTAATTTGGTTTATTGCATTTGTATTTGTCAAGAACGCAGTGGGACCTCCCTGGCCTCAGGAGAAGAAAAAGAGGGAATACACAAAGTTGTGTTTGATTTCCAGGATGTTATCTCGGTTTTTTCCTCCTAAAACAAGATTCCCATGGCCCAAGCTGACATTGCTGGTGATGCACACTCTCCTGCCTGAGGTTCACCTCAGTCCCAAATCCGTGCTGTAAAAATCGGGGATTACCAAGGTGGGAGTGGAAACCCTTGGAGGCTCTGAGCTGCCTGGGAATTGTGTCCTTGCTGTGCTGGGTCCTGGCTGCTGGCCACATCCCAAGGTCTGAGTGGAGCACGTCCGTGGGGGAGGTGTTGGGCAACACAAGAGATGTTTCATCCCCCGCTCCCGGTGCTCTTGCAGAGGGAAAGATCATCTTGTGATCGGGGCACAAGACCAGGAGTCAGGCGATGTGGGTTACTGCACACTTGGATTTGCCAACAAGAGTGAGGAGTCCTGACACCTCCAGAGGCACAGGCACTCTGGGTTGGTGCAGGTTGCCTTCTGCCACAGCATTTTTGGGGTTCTTTGTGATGGTCTTGTTGCGGAGTAACAGCTCAAGGGATTTAGCAAAATAATTTAAAACTGTGATGGAGACAAAGAACACTTAGTGGCCTCGGGCTGAAGTTTGGGAAAAAAGCCCTCGGGCTGGGTGCATGAGGGGTAATGGAGGGAGGTGGATTAGGTGTGAGCAGTGAGTCTGCACGGGCATCCCAAGTGAGAGGGCACTTGCAGGGTTCTTACCTCACCATCAGACCCTGCACTCGAGCTCAGGAGAGTCTCTCCTCTCTCCTGAAGGTCTCAGAATCCTGATGCAGGAATGTGGGATGCCCTGGGAGCCATCACTGTGCAGTGTGTGTGAGGTGAGGGGTCCTGCACACACGGGGAGCACAGGGGTGGCCTCACCTCCTGCCGAGGGCTCTTTGGGCTGGAGGTGTCACCCTGTCCCTCTCCCTGACTCCAGCCATGCTGCAAGGGGGCAACACACCTGGCCAAGCTTCTCCTCTGACACGCAGGGTCCCTCCACAGCCATGGGGCAGTTACAGGAGCTCCAGGTGTGGTCATCACCTGTCCTCCCACCCAGAGCCAGGTGAGGGGACCCAGCTCAGGAATTTGGGTGCAGAGCCCGAAGGGGTCCCCAGGAGAGCTGAGCACAGCCTGTGCTGCATCCCTGGCAACGAGCAGAGGCTCTGAGCTCCATCCCTGCCATTCCCCCAGCATCTGCCATGGGTCCTGGCACAGGAGACTGCTCAGTTTTTCCAAAATCTGGCTGATCTGTCTCTTGGGAAATGGAAGGCAGCTTGCTCTCGCTCCTGCTTGCATCAGTCCCAGAGTGGCAGGTGGGAAGTCGAAGTCCCTCTTTAGCTGTAGACACACAGAGGAGCTTTCATCCCCAAAATGTGCAAAGTTTGAAATGTTCATGGGGGGAAAAAAGAATGTTTCCTTATAGGGGGAAAAAAGGATAAAATTCAGTACATCAGTTTGGCTCCTCTGTGCCTTCTTTCAGGTGCAGACTTGAGGAGCTGGAAGGAGGCAGAAAGGAGGGAGAAATCCCAGCTGAGAAGGTTCTGTGTGGTGTGCCCAGGTGGTGGGAGCCTGAGCAGAGGTCCCTGCTTCCCTGTGGCTCCCTCCCTGTGCCACCCAGCCCCAAACCACTGGTCTTGTGATTCCTTTTTTTTTTTTTTTTTTTTTTTAATTCTTATTATTTCAGTCCCATGATTTTGTTTTCACCATTCCTAATTCTTTGCCTTGGGGAAGGGAGGCAGGGAACAGCACAGATTTGTGCTGCTGTGGTTTTCTGGGTGTCGTGGGCCATAACGTGACATTGAAGTGATGAGGCATTGCCAGCCAGGCTGCAGAAATCAGATTTTTGATGGAAGGGGGGTAGTGCAGTTCTAACAAAGCTGTGGGTTCACTTCTATTCATTTCAGTATTTCACTTCTTTCCTTCCTTTACCCAAGCAGTGAAAATCCATCAGCCAAGAGCCCCACAGCAGAACCCTGGCATGGTGTCACTTCAGGGCAGGTGCTCAGACACCTTGGTGAGCACAGGAATGGGCTTGGCCAAGGACAGGTAAAGATTAAATTCTGCCTTGTGCTGAGGTTCCAGAACTGAAGAGGTTCTATTATTTCTAGGTAGTTTCAATGGCACTCAGAGATAGTTTCAAACTCACACAGGCCTTTTCATTCTAAAGAGTCCCAGAGCAGAGAATTCCATACAGAAACTGCATGGAGATAAAATATGGCAACTGAGTGATAGTGCCTGGCAAGGAAAGTAAAGAACAACCTCCTGTTTGGATGCTGAGGGAGGGGAGCATCCAGACAGACAGATCTGTGTGAAATCTCTGTGTACAGCCACACGCCCTCGTGAGAGACATGAGAACCAAAGCCCAGCAGGAAGCCAGTCCAGCAGTGCCCCTGTGCCCACCTGACCCAGTGCCTTCCCCATCCCACTTGCCCTGGGGCCAGGGGGGCTGGTGGCACCCCGTGACCAGGCTGACCTGAACCCTCTGCCCTGAGTCACTGCTGTCCTGCTCAGTGCCCTCAGGGCATGGTCAGTTCCAGGGGTTTTCCTCGGAAAGAAGCAAGAGAGGACAGTGGTGGATGATCAGTGTCCCATGGGTGTGAGGTGACTGTGACGTCCTGCCAGCCCTGGTGGCATCACCGTGGCTCCATGGCAGCTCAGTGTCACACAGGGTCGCTGTGTGTGATTAAAGGTGCCCCTGAGCCAGCTGGGAGAAGTTCCCCAAATGGCTGTTTGTGCTGGGAGGGTGTGATGGAGGGCAGACCTTCCTTTGGCCACTGCATCCTGTCCTTGGCTGGGAGCTGGAGGAGATTCCTGCTCTGGGAGTGCCATGTCCGTGTGTGTCCGTGCTCTCCTCACCCAGGATGGAGGCTCTGGCTTCCACCTGTGAGCCCAGTGCTCTGGCAGGGGTGTGTGTGTGCAGGGAAGCTGTGGGGTGCGTGTGCACCCACCTCTTCACAGAGCTGCTCCTGTGGAGCCCGGGACCCTCCTGTGCAGCAGCTCAGGGAGCACTGTGTCCTGCGGCTCAGCAGCCACCCACGGTCCCTGTGGGTGCCCACCCTGTTGGGGTCACATCTGAGGGACCCCAGGGGGGAGGCTGCAGCTCTGGCACCCCCAGCTCATCTCCCAAAACCCTCCCCACCACGTTTCCCAACAGGACACACAATGAAAACAGAAGCTCCAGCCAGGGAATTTCCACCCCAAATCAGCAACGCTTGAGTAGTGGGAACAAGCCGCCAAAAGAGTTGATTTTTTTGGTTGTTTTTGTTGTTTTTTTTAATTTCATTTTTCTGGAAAGTTGGCTGTGCGGATGTGTGATGTGCTGGTGGGTGTGGTGACCCCAGCACGGCACAAAGTCTTGCTCATAAGGGTTGCTAAGTGATGCCTCAAACGACAGCCATGGCTGGGGAGAGGCGACAGCCTGAGGGCAGGTCGGGCTCCCAAATTGTTTTATGGCTGAAGGAGGTTTCGGAGTTTTCTTTGCAAACATAAATAGAATTTATCTGTATTCTTAAATCCCATAAGAAAAATAACCCCCAAGATCTCCCACTAACTTTCTGAGGAAGTTACTTTCTGGTGGAAATAGTTTGGTATCCAAAATACACAAGGCTTGGCGGCTCAGGGGAGGTCATGGCAGGCAGCTGTGCTGGTCCTGTTACTCAGTGCTCTGGGAGGGGGTTGCTGGAAGTCTGGAGGAGGTTTCACGATGGAAGATTGGGCTAAATAAAGGTCTTCCACCTCCATAATTCCGGCAGCTGCGTTTCAGCACAGGATCCAGTCACAGTGTGACACGGCGTCTCGGATGGAGGAGGGAGCCTCAAACCTCGCTCAGTTTGGGGGCAGCCAAAGTGATTAATGGAGCAGCCTCTGCTCAGGTGGGCTGTTCTTGAGTCCCTGAAGATTGTCTGCAATGAGCCCTGCTCCTGGTTGAGCTGGCAGTGACAGCAGTCAGGTTTTATCCCATCTGTCCCCAGGAAGTGCCTCTTGCTGCACTTTAGCACCGAGAGGGCTGGAGCCTGGCAAAGCCACAGCACCCGGATGTCCAACCCAGCCCTGTCATTTCTGGGGTTGTCAGGGGCATTCAGCCAGTCATGTCATGGTCTGGGCATCCTGACAGCTCCTGGCTGCTGGCTGGGAACAAAACCACTGTTCCCAAGGGATGGCAAACCAAAATCAGGGTATTTTAGTATTTCCGATGAGTTTGTAAAGAGTAGCCAAAGTTGACGGGCTCCAGCCAGCTGTTTATAGAGTCAGGGAATGGTTTGGGTTGGGAGGGACCTTAAAAACCATCCCATTCCACTCCTTGCCATGGGCAGGGACACTTCCACTAGCCCAGGTTGCTTCAAGCTCTGTCCAAGCTGCCCTTGGACCCTGCCAGAGATTCAGACGCAGCCACAGCTTCTGTGGGCACCCTGTGCCAGGGCCTGCCCACCCTTACAGGGAGGAATTTCTTCCTGATATCCAATCTGAATCTCTTCTATTTTAAGGTTAAAACCATCACCCCTTGTGCCATTGCAACAGGCCCAACTGGAAGGAGAATGTGGTGGGATTTTGTTTTGTTTCCATGTGCAATTCCCCATGCCTGGCTGCCTCCCCAGTGGGGTCAGGAATCAACCCCCCCTGCTCCCCCCAGCTCACCTGGGGCTCTCCCATCCAGGCTGTGCAGCCCAGAGCAGAGCAGGGGCTAATGAGGGTGCTTGGGAAGGGGCTGCTGTGTGTGGGGAAGAGGAAAGCCCATATAGGGCGTAGGAGAGGCTTGGAGGTTGTTATTCCCATCAGGAGAGGTCAGGAGAGAGGGACAACAGGCCAGGTCCCACCTTCTGGCTCAGCCTTCACAGGGAGTTGCTTGTGAGGCCAACTTCCTCTGGGAGGAAGAGAGAAAGAGCCATGGAAGCTGTCCAAACCCTCTGCTGAGAAAGAGGGTGAGGCCAGACAGGGCTGATTCGGGACTTTATTTGGGTGTGCGTGGAATTGCCTGTGCTGGGGAAGCACCGGGAGCCGCAGGACGCAGATAACCTGTGGGTGCAGGGTGAATCACCCTCCCACACCTGCACAGCGCACCTTGCTGGCTGCAGGGGCAGCAGCCGCTGCTCAACTGGGCTTTTTTGGGATGTAAATAGGAAATGAGCTCTGCAGCTGAGCCTCCGCAGGGTGCACAGGGCTTGGCAGGGAGGGAGGAGGCTCGGCCAGAGCAGGCACTTTGTTAATAAGCAAATTATATGTGGCTCCATAGGGTTTGAATAACTCCTGGAAGCAAAGTAGTTTCGAGGGTTGAGCCCTTTGCCTGCTCCAAACGACTGCAAATAATTGGGATTATTTCACTTCCAAAGCCGCGGAACCCCCAGGTTTCGGTGTCACACACCTGACTGCAGCTGGCTCCTGAGGACTGAGCCTGGATGTGCTGGCTGTCCCCAGGGCTGGACCCCACTGACTGTTCCTCCAGGTGTTTACATGCCAGAACACCTTGCTGTGGCTGGAAAAAGGCTTGGAAAACCTGCAGCCTGTGGGAAGGAGCCGTGAGGAACAGGGATTGCTGGGGGCTCTGGCAGCTCCAGCCTGCTCTGGGCAGGGGCTGGGGGTGACACTGAGGGGCTCCAGCAGCTCTGGAACCCAGCAGGGACTCGGTCTGTGGCCACTGTCGTGACCAGGGGACCCTTTTCCATGACACTGTATCATGGGGGGGTGTGATTCAGCAGCTTTCTAGAAATGCAAGGATCTAAAAGACGTAAAGAAGGAAGTTTTCCTTCTCTGTTTTCCTTCTCTGTCTCATTCTACATTAAGAAATAAGGCAACTTGGGTTCTCCCTTCAGGGAACAGGGAAATTTGGCACCAAAAGCCCCTCCATCCCTTCCCACATCTCTGCACCACATGTCTCCGCTTCACTTCTCACTTGTTTTGACATCAAGTACTTTCCCCAAAAAATATTAGTCACAACTTTGGCTTCAAGCAGCCAACTCTTAACCTTCCTCAAAGTGGTTTGCAAGGGGTGACGTCGGTAATGTGTGATGGAGATGGGCACGGGTGGGTGGATTCAGGGTTTCTGGAAGGTTCTGCATGGAGGTTTGGGAGCCCTAAAGCTGCTGCCTGCTGCTCCAAGGGAATCCCAAAGGACCTGCCAGCAGATCCAAGGAGCTTTGGTGGGTCCTTGGAATAACACAAACTGTGAGGCTGGAAAACCAGGACATCTGGTGGGGGTGAGACTGTCAATGGAGGCTGAATGAGCAGAGTGATGAGTACGGTGTAAAGCTGACTAATCTGTGTTGGGGGGTGTCAAACTTGAACCAGCTGCCTAAAATCCTGGGTTTGGAGCAATAACAACTCTATTGAGCAGTTCAGTACCAAGAGGAGGGAAGACCCCAAGTGGCATGTGGGATCAGGTATGGATTCCTGAGAATTCCTGGGAAGGAAGGAGTGAGGGGCCCTTGGGTTGGGCAGAGCTGTGAAATTGTGTTCCAGGCCTGCAGCAGCTGCACAGGAGGAGCCTGCAGTGGCTGTGGGATCCAGGGTGAGCCCAGCCCTGCCTTCCCTGTGCTTCCTCAAGTAATTATCACACACCTTGCATCCTAATGAGAACCTGCTCCATTTTCCCATCCCTCCGCTCCCTGGCTCTTCCCTCATGGCTGCTCCTTCAGAGAGCTCTTTGCAAACCCCATCTGCTAAAGGGCTTGGATTTTCTTTTTAAAAGGAGAAATCATTGGAAATTAGTAGTTTCTCTGTGCATTATTACACTTATAATCCTCTAATTTGGTAATGGGGCTGTAATCACAGCCATGCAGGGTGAGGAGCAGAGCCAGCCCGGAAAGGTGCCCTGGGGATTCCCAGGCACAGCAGCCACAGCGTGCCCGGACAGAGCGTGATTCCATGGCAGGAAAGGCAGGGAGACAGAGGATGGACCTCCCAGCACTGCCAGGGATGGGAAACCAGAGTCCAGCACAGCTCAGGGGTGAGGAACCCTGGAACAAGAGATGTTCTATGGGCAGTGCAGACCCTGTGCCCAGAACCTGTGTCTGCAAACAGCAATTGAATGTGACAGCCTCATCCCTCCCAAAAAAGCCAAGGGAAAACAACAAATGCTGTCCCTCTGCCAGGGATACTTCCTGCTCAGGAGCATTCTTCAAGGCAGGTGAGTTCCCAGGATGCAGAGGAAGGTGTGGGCTGCGAGTGAGGCCCTTCCAGCCCCAAATCACAACCTGCTGCTCCAGAGGCTGCTGCCCAGCCCATTCCCACAGTAGGATTTCCCCCTTCCCACACTGTAGTGAGGGAAATCGGTGCAAATACTCAGCCTGCTGAGGGTAACGTGTGGTGCTGAGCCACACCTGTATGAAAAACCAACCAGGGACTTCCAGATTGTTAGACTGGAAAGGTGAGGGGAGCTAACTGGGATCTGCAGAGCCTGGCTGTCCCGGCAGGAAATCCATCCTTGCTGGGGCTGCTGGCTGCTCAAGGAACTGCTCCTTCCCACATCCTGCACCCTGTGAAAGGCCTCCTGTTGTGCCACCCTTCCAGGATGCGAGGGGCTGCCAATGGAGACCTGGCTCTCAGCGATCTAAACCCTGGGTAAAGCCCTAGTAAGAACTGTGGAAAGGAGAATGGAACAGGTCTGGCTGATGCTGGAGAAGGGTTATATTCCAAATAATGCTGAAACTCAGTCCCAGTGCAGCAGAGGTGGATGGGGGAGGTTCCAAGGGGCTGAAACCTCAGCCCTGATGGGCAAACTGGAATTAGGGATGTCTTCACTCAGCACAGCTGGCTCAGAGATGCAGGGAAAACCCTGAGCCTTGAGAACCAAGGGACTAGAAATACAGAGCAGGGATGGAAATGATGAAAATGAGACAAAGTCACCACTTCCCAAAACCTTCACAGTGAAGGAAACACCTCCCACTGTCTGGAGGATCCATGGGAATATTACAATATTTGTTCCAAAAACATGACTGGGTGGATCCAGACTCACTGACGCAGACACAAGCAGCTAATTGAATTCATACGTAGGAACCCTGGACACCATCTGGCCTCAATAAAACGTGGGTCCAGAGCTGTTTCTTAGCAGATGGTTCCTCATTTTCATAATCTGAAATCAAAAGATCATTTTTCTATCTGGAGATCAAAGGCTCTTAATGTCTCCTTGGTCGAGGGTTACAAAGTGAAAGCTCTGTCCTCTGTTTTGGCATTTTGAGTGAGGCAGACGGGGGTTTTCCCCTGAAACCTCTGCTCAGGCTCCGGGCAACCACATCTGGGCAGCAGCTGCAGATGTTCACAGCTCTCCAGGGCTGGGCTTTATTTCCATCATAGGGACGTGCAGTTTATAAAATCAGAAGGGACAGCTGTATTAAGCTTGTGTGGCCATTTCTGTTTCGCCAGACGACTGCAGTGTGGCCCATGTGGATATTTGGAGATGACATGATCCCTTTTCCCTTAGAAGAAGAGCTCAGAGCTCTGTCTGACCTCTCAGAGCCCACTCAGCCCTGCAGCCCTGTGTGTGTGTGAGGCCAACACGGTGCCCACCCTGATGAGGTGGGTGGGGTGTCCTGTGCAGGGCCAGGAGTTGGACCCCATGATCCTTGTGGCCCCTTCCAGCTCGGGGTAGCCTGTGATTTTCTGATCCCTGTGGGAGACACCCCTGCAGAGGAATGAGACCAGCCTGGAGCAAAGGAGGCTCAGAGGGGCCCTTGTGGCTCTGCACAGCTCCCTGACAGGAGGGGACAGCCGGGGGGATTTGGGCTCTGCTCCCAGGGGACGGGGACAGGAGGAGAGGGAACGGCCTCAGTTCAGGAAGAACTTCCCCATGGAAAGGGTGGTCAGGCCTTGGCAGGGGCTGCCTGGAGAGGTTTGGAGCGCCCATCCCTGGAGGTGCCCGAGGAAGGGCTGGAGGTGCTCTGGGCTGGATGACAAGGTGGGGAGCAGGCACAGCTCGGACTCGATGATCCCGGAGGCCTTTCCAGCCTCAGTGATTCTGGAATCCTGGGAGTCTGGGCTCCTCCTCGGCTCGGGCGGGTGGGCGAGCGCTCGCCTCCCCGGCGACGTCAGCGCCGCTCCGGCGGCAGCAGCGCAGGGGAGGAGAAGGGGGCGAGATGCGCTTCTGTGGAAAGTACTTCCACACCCACCCCAAAACCTCCGGGACAGACGTGATCTTTGCCACCTAAGAACGAGAGGTGTGTGGTTGCTCGGAGCAGGTTGTAACAAATTGAGTCCTGCTCGCAAACCTCATTTTCCAGCGGGTACCTGCGGGCTCGGGGCCGTTCTCATCGGCCCAGGTGGATCCTCAAAGGCCCCCCCATCCTGCCGACCCACACTGCCCCAGCGCTCTTTGCATCTCAAGCACCGATGCACGAGTGAATGTTCGCGCCGGGATCAGCTCCCAGGGGAGCCGGAGCTCCTGCCTGCTGTGCCTGGCTGCAGTATGGAAATGATCCTGCCGGCAGACAGCTGAGTCCCACCTCGGTTCCCATTCACCTGGAGATGAAAGTGCTCTGGCTGCCAGTGTAGGCGGGGCAAAACTATTTAAAAACCTCATTAGAGAAAGTATTTGGGGAAGACAGCAACACCCTCAGTTGTGGTTTGCTCCAGGACTTCTCAGCCAGATCCCTGCTGATACAGAGGGAAGGGCACTATGAGAGACATTCCTGTCAAATACTACTCCTCGTAGGGATGCCTTGGGTGTCCTTTGCCTTTCTCTCTGTCCTGGTGGGCTGTTTTTTACCTGAACCTAGACGTTCTCCTCCAGGTGGTGTTTTGGGGGGCTTGAATCAGAGCTCTGTGTGGCACAGAGGGGTCCAGGAGTGATGTAGGAGGAGCACAGTCAGCAGAACTGTGCGTAATCTTGATTAGGCAGAAATCCACCATGAATATTTGCCATTCCATTTAATTCCTGTTTGTGCTTATTTCAGCTGAATTTGCAGCAGGAGTAATGCCCAAGCCACATCTGGCTTGTGATGCACATGGGATCAGACTGGGACTTTGGGAGGAGGTGGATCTGGATTCAGAGGTTTGGCTTCTTATTTAGAAAATGATGGGTTGCAGTCTCCCACGGCCGCTCCAGACTGCCCCAGAGCTCAATGATATTCCTGGCCAAGGGTTTTTCCATCTGCCTGACGAGGAAACAATGTCATGTGTGTGGCGTGTCTGGCCTCGTGCACCTGCACTTCCCCTCCTGCCTTCATTTTCTTTGCATCCCGTTTATTCCAAAGAGCCAAATGTTCATTAAGTCCTGATGAGATGGAGAGCCAGGGATCCCTTTCCCTCTGCCACCCACCCACCTGAAGGAGCCCCAGTTAATCCAGACAACTGCAGCCCTCAGCCAGCTGAGGGACACCCCGGGCCCTCCAAGCCTGATCCCACAGGATCACACAAAGGCCAGACTGAGCTGAGGGAGGCCACCTGCAGCACATGGCCTTGCTCTCCCTCGGCTCCAGCCACGGCAGCTGGTGGCATCTTGGCAAGGTCCATTGAGTTCCTGGTGTGCCCCTTCCCAGAATCTCACAGGATCACAGAATCAGCAAGGTTGGAAGAGTTCCTCAAGATCATCCAGTCCCACCGTCACCCCAGAACCACCATCAACCTCCCCTAAACCATGTCCCCGACCCAGACAGCCCTTGAGCACCTTCAGAGATGGTGATTCCACCACCTTCCAGGCAGCACTGCAGTCCCCAGCTCCCCACACTGCCCTGCCCCACTCTTACCTGTGCCCCGTGCCCTGACGAGCACCCCCTGCTCACCCCTGTGCTGGTGGCATTTGCAGATTGAACCAACTCCCCCCGACTCAGTGCCCCACACCCCAGGAGCAGGGAGGTCACACAGACCTTGTCCCAAAGCCTGGAGCTGGGAGGTCAAGGTTTAACTCACTCATGTCCTCACATGAACTGCAGGAGGAACACACTCCTGGGCTCTACTGCCTGTCTCAGCTTTATTTTATTATTATTTTTAGGGATGGGTGTATAATTTTTTTGACTCAATTAGCAAGTTCAGAATATGCTCCATGTTAATATTTGACTCAGACATGATGCAGTTAGGCCCTATAGCTGTTGTTACCTGTGAAAGAACAACATCTCCTCAGACTGGGAGCCCCAGTGGTGTTGATTCCTGCTGGGGTACGTGGGTGCCAGTGGAAAATAAATAACGTGGTATTTTCCAAGTGGCAGATCTGAAGGCACCCTGCTTTCCTTGCTTTGCATACTCACAGAGCACCATCCTCTCTGCTTCCCAGATATGAAAGCCGAGGCAGAGACATCTGATGGGGCTCCAGAGCTGACTCACTGTTTGATGTGAGGCAGGAGGAGGAGGGATGTGATCAGATCCCATTGTGCAGAGCATCCATCAGACAACGCCAGCAGTGGGAGAAGTGATTCCTCATCCTCCCTGTCCCTCCAGACCCTGCTGTCACCCCTCACTGTCCCCTGCCCCACCTGCAGCAGCCAGCACATCACCTCTGTGATGGCTCTGGACTCCCATCCCTGGGAGCATCCAAGGGCAGGTTGGACAAGGCTTGGAGCACCCTGGTCTGGTGGGAGGTGTCTGTGCCCATAGCAGGGGTGGAACTGGGTGACTTTAAGGTCCCTTCCAAGCCAGCCCATTCCATGAGTCCCTGATTCTGTGATTAGGCTGTGTGCAGTCAGAGCCGGGGCCTGTGCAGCCCCGGGGCGTGCCGGGTGTGCACGCCCGGGGTTCTTTCTCACGAGATGGTGCAAGAGCCGGGGGGGAACAGGTTAAACAGCGTGAGCTGCCAGGGCTTGGCAGGGCAGGATGTCACCGGGAAGCCGGCGTGTTTTATTAAACACACTATCAAAGTGGGCTAAAGTCTCTTATTAATGTCCACAAATTTTGCCACTTCCAAATAGTTTCCACCTACATGTTCCTCCCACTGCTGCGCTGGGTGCTGGCAAACATCTCTGCTCAAAGAGGGGAATGGCTTTCATTTGAATAGTCCTGGGGCGAGTTTCGCTGAGCGATGCCAGCGTCATTCCCGCAGCTCTCACGTGCCCGGCAGCGCTCCAGGGTCGTGCCGGAGGGAGGGCACCGCGACAGCTCTCGCTGTGTTTTCCCAGTGCTTTATCCAGGCAGAGCCCATGGCAGCCTAAACCAGTGCAATTAAGCAGCGATGGATGCACAGATTTGCAATATTAAATCTCGACTTCTGACTCGTGACGGTTCCTGGCGGTTCCACGGCAGCGAGCACGGCCAGCTGCGCTATCGAGAGTCACACACAGCTGAAACCAGCCGGCTTCACACCAAATCGGGCTTTTGCGGCTCCCAGGAGGCCGAGACAGAGCCCTGGAGGGAGTCAAACTGCTCCTCACACCCTGCGCTGTGCGGTCCCACAGCGTCCCTTGGGACCGGCCTGGGCTGAGGGGTGTGGGCTCTCCCTCTGAGGGGTGGAAAGGAGCCCTGAAGCTCTCCTGGCAGCTCCTGCTGGGTGCATCCCAGCCTGAGCACGCTCTGCAGGACCACAGACCCCACGGGATGGAGGAGCTGTCCCCCCGGCTGGCTGCAGCCCGCCGTCCATCCGTCCCGGCGGCAGCAGCGCAGCGGAGCAGTCCCGTCTGCCGAGCACAGGGGGGAACCCCGCTCCCAGCGCAGCCGGAGCCAGCCTGGCTGCCACGGGAGCTGCTCCTGCTGCGGAAAGCACGGGCTGTTCCTGCCGGAGGCTCGGGGCCGAGGATGCCGAGGGCTGAGCGCATCCCGCGTCCAGCCCCGGCCGGGCTGAGCTTTCACCTCCGGTGCCAGTAACCCGAGCCGGGATTGCTGGAAATGGGAGAGAGGGAGAGTCAGCGATTTGATTACAGGCCACAGGCACATGCCTGGCCTTCATGGATATATTAAGTAAGAGACATTTTAAAACAAAACCACCCTCAGTAACCTTATCGTAAGCTCGAATCCACAACCCATCTGTTAACTCCCGGCGCTGCCCACATAGGCTTCCATCAGACAGCAGTGCCAGGGATTTTTGGAACGTTTTCCCCCAAATCCCCGCGGTCGGAAGGGGACAGTCCTGGGGAAGGGGCAGATCCTGAGTCTCGGATTCCCAGCCCACCCCTAAACCAGCCCCCAAACTCTCACCTTCTCGTGCCTCTGTAAAGAACTGCAAATCCCCTTGGACACGAGCTGTCGCGGTCCTGTGACTGCCAGCCCTGCTGGGGGAGCGCTCAGGAGAGCTGCTGCTCCACGGATGGCTTGAGGGAATTCAGCCTTTTTCAACATTTTGTTACTGCCTGAATCGTGTGGTGTAAAGGAGCCCTCCATGTAGAAATAATTCAGCAAACACAAGCGAGAAGGCAAATTGATGATTGCATCAGCCCTTGCTTATGAAAACTCATCCCCAGGAAAATGTAACTCAACTCTCGAGCAATCTCACTTGATGCCCAAGAATGCAATAACTTCATTTGGATCCTCCTTTTAGGGGGACTCCTAAATCCTTGGCAACGTCCCTTAAGGTCATGAGCAAATCCTGATATAGAGAATTGTTTGGCAAGCAAGAGAACAGTAAAAGGGCTAAATAATTGGGGATTACCTCTGACCCTGATTTGTGGCTCACCACCCACTGCAGGAATGTACCGAATATCTGAAGGAGCATGCAGGAGTCAGACAATCCATGGGCATGAAGCTGTCCACGTACTCTTGGACCCTGAACTTCAAATGCAGAGCAGGTTGGCCCCAAACCTCATTTTTCATTAGCAAAAGGCTGCAGCAAGCTCTAATTATTTCTGTTGCCTTGGACAAAGGGTCAGTGAAGGGACAGATGAAAAATTGTCTGTGTTTTTTTCACCCTTTGTTTGGAAAATAACAGCTTGGGTCGTGGGGGCACAGAGAGAACGAACTGTCTGCTCCAGGGCTCGTTACTGAGGCTGGTTATGGTCCCCTGAGCTGCAGCAGGGGACAAACACATCACCCCCAGGTCTTCTATGGTTATTGCTGAATTTGCCTGCAGGAAAGAGCAGCTCTGCTGGGAGGTCACAGCCTGGAGCTGTGGTTCTGTGGTACTCCGAGCTCCACGCTCAGTTCCAAGTCCTCTCCTCCCTCAAGGGCCATGGGCAGGCCCATGGTTGGGTTGAGAAGTCTTGAAGGTGCCTTCCAACCCAAACCATTCTGGGATTCCACGATCCTGGCCACAATCACCAGGTTTGTAGGCTCAGATGTCAAACACTGAGGAGACCACGTTGAGTGGGACAACCCAAACATCTGTTTTGTGGAAGCCCCATGTCACTGATACAGAGCTGAGGTGTTCACGCTGCAGATGCTGCTGGGAGATTTTGGGAGTTTATAGACCTTACATTTATGGCTAGCATCTTTCTGAGGCTCCAAATTCCTTTGGGATTCTTCCTGGTAAAAGGAGACCCCTTTGGATGGGGGCAAGCCTTAAACAGCCTTTCTCCATCACCCATATAAACTCCTCTGTGCTCTCACCTAGCACCTCCTGCCCTCGGATTCCTCCCGAGCTGGAGCAGCCAGGACTCTGCAGGCAATAGCAGCAGCTCAGTGCTGGAGCTCTGCTGTTCCCTTATCTTGGTAAATGCAGCTTTTATCAGCTGAGCCTGCCTCTACTTGCTCAGCACTCAGCAGGGAAGTGACCACGGCCCTCCAGGAGAGATCTGCCTTGGCAGGTACACACAAACCATTATCATCACTCAGAATTGTGCAACTGCTGGCGTCCACGGGCTGGCACGGGCATGGGATTTCATGGAATGGTCTGGGTTGGAGGCGACCTTAAAGCTGTCATCATTCCACCCCCTGCCATGCACAGGGACACCTTCCACTAGACCAGATTGCTCCATGCAACACTTCCAGGGGGCAGCCACAGCTTCTCTGTGAACCTGTGCCAGGACCTCCCCACCCTCACAGGGAAGAATTTCCTGCTGATCATAGAATCACAGAATGGTTTGTGTCAGAAGGGACTTTAAGGTTATCATCTAGTTCCACCCCCTGTTACGGGCAGGGACACCTTCCACTGGAGCTAGTGGCTGCAGACCCTGTCCATCCTGGCCTTGGACACCCCCAAGGATGGGATCCTGCCACCCCAAAACTTCCCTGCAGCAACACCATTTCCCCAGAGCCGCATTTTAGTCACTCTCACTTATTTTATTTCATCCCCCACATTAACAAGCTGCCATGGCTGCAGCTTCCTCCAGGTCAGTATTTGCACCTGCGTCGATTTGGGGGTAATTTTATTTTTTTTCTTCCCTGATCTGGAGATGCAGCAGCGGTGCCACACGGTATGGCAGGGCACTGTATGCCAGGGCATGGCGTGGTGTGGCACGGTAAGGCACCGTATGGCACGGCACAGTATGGCACAGCAATGCACTGTACAGCATGGTATGGCACGGTATGGCACAGTGCAGTATGGCATGACACAGTGTGGCACGGCACAGTATGGCACAGCAAGGCACTGTAGGGTATGGTATGGCACACCAAGGAAAGGCATGTCACAGTAGAGCACTATACAGCATTGTATGGCACAGCATGGCACGGTATGGTATGGTATGTACGGCACAGTATGGCATAGCAATGCACTGTATGGCACGGCAC
>JAWWMU010000029.1:1203965-1219145 GCA_035048155.1 Cinnycerthia olivascens | reverse complement strand
GAAACACAACTCGAGTGAAGTGAGCCTGCTCCCGACCCCACAGTGCCTGCTGCTGCAGTGGGGCACCCCTGCAGCCCTGACAGCAGTGTGGGGCACCCCTGCAGCCCCAGCAGCAGTGTGGGGCACCCCTGCAGCCCCAGCAGCAGTGTGGGGCACCCCTGCAGCCCTGACAGCAGTGTGGGGCACCCCTGCAGCCCCAGATGTAGAATGGGGCACTCATGCAGCCTCCACTGCAGCCTCACCAGGCTGCTTCATGGAAGAGAGGCATGTCCTGGGCTTTTTGCAGAAGTTTTGCCTGATGCCTGGTGGGTTGGTCCTTGATCCAGGTGTTTGGCACTGGAACACTGAAGCTCATTAGCCTGGCAGCAAGCAGAGATCTGGAGGAGTGGGAGGAAGTTGGACTTTTCTGATACAGTTATCAGATTCAAGAGCTAAACTCAGCTGTTTGTGATGACAGGGTAAATAAGGTCCTTTTTTAGGATTTATGTCAGAGCCTGAATTAGTGTGGTCAGTTTTTTAACTTTGGAATATCTGGCAAGTGTTGGAATGAGGCTGTGGTTTCTAGAGAGAGGCAATTCCTGAAGTGCCTCTCAACAAAAGATTCGTTTGGCCAGCTGGGAGCTGCAACTTCCTTCTTTTCTCAGGGCTGTTACAAGTAACTTTTGACTTGAAGGAGCCACACCAGAGAAGTGCAGAAAAAGGTTGCTCTGCAGAGCTCCTCTGCTGTTTTAATGCCTTTTGAACCACCCAGGGAGGCCATAAATCCCCTGTGCTGACACCTGGCTAAGGGAGAAGGGTGATAAAATTTGAGGTGTTTCTTAATGGCAGAAGTCTCTTGAAATGCATTGCATCACTTCATTAGCTAATGAAGCTCCCAGGGGGTGACTCAGATCCCTGCTTTGAGGTCCTGCTTGCTGTCCCCGAGGTGGGCTAAAACAGGTGACTGAAATCAGAATCTCCTTTTTCCATCGTGGTCCTGTGTTTCTGTAGAGCACTTTGTAAGCAGTGGCAGAGCTTGAAGTGGTAACGCCTGGGTAAGGACACTTTCTTGACTATCAGGAACATGAGATGTCCTGAGCTCTTGCATGACTGACCTCTAGACACACATATGCCTCCTTTATGGTAGATATTTGCTGAGCAGTCCATGTCCTTTTAAATATTCAGTGAAAGCCGGGGCTGGGAACATACAAATGCCTTTTCTGGTCACGTACCACTGTTTTGGTTTCTGCAGGAATCATTCCTGGAAGTGCTGCTGGGAAGCCTTTCAGGGATTGAAGCTTCTAATCTGGAGCTTCTGGTTGTGCTCAGAAGTAGCTGGAACACTGAAGTATTTCCTAAAGAGGGAAGCTAGACCAAAGCAAGTTGATTTGTCCGTTTATGATGCTCTACTTGGTTGAGGCTATGAGTGCTGCAGAGGAGGCTTAGTGTAGGGGTAGCTTGATCTAATGCTAAAATTGCACTGCTTTTTAAATAATTTTTTTAAGAAGACATTTTGGAGACATGCAGCATTTTTTCTTAGTATGAAAAGAAAGAAATGTTTGGGGATGAGCAGCAGGGTTTGATGTAATACTCTGGTTCAGGTGGATTGGGAGTGTCCTGGCTGGATTCCATACTCCAGTGGTTTTGTCTCCTAGTTGGTTAAGCTTGTTTGTGATCTCATCTAGCTGGATGAAAACTATCGTGATTAAAGATAAAGCAATCATTGCTGTGTAATAACAAAGTCTGTATGAAGAAACTGGTCCTATAGCAGTAGTGAATCATGTCAGCTTTATGAGATGCAAACTAAAGGCTGCCCTGACCTTCTCTGATGATACAAAGAATGTCTTTTGCAGGCTGTGGAATCAAAATCAAGCTGCTTGGGGGGCTGATAGTCTGGTAAGAGCTGTCCAAGGCCAGGCTGGACAGGGCTTGGAGCAGTCTGGTGTAGTGGAAGGTGCCCCTGTCCATGGCAGGGGGTGGAACTGGATGGTCTTTGATGTTCCTCCCAGTTGAAACCACTCTACCATTCCATAACTCCCTGGAATTTGAGTTTCTGGCTGTAGCTTATGGTTATGGAGAGGCAGATGAAGAAACCTGAGTGTGGTTTTGTTTGGTTTATGTTTTTTTGACGACAGCTGGAAATGGTAGCTTTAATAAGGTTCTTGTAATATTAATTAAATTATAAAAGAGACTAAGCTTGCATCCTTTGTACACTTCTGGAATGTCAGGGGATGACAAGTTAAACACTTGTCTTAAGTTTTCCTCTGGGAAATGAACTGTACCTGTAGCTGGCTTGTTCAGAAATGCTGCAATCTGTGATTTGGTGCTGCTACTGATTCAAGGTGAGCTGAACCCAAACTGATCCATGGAATAAAGTCCCTCAGTTCAGTGTGGATGCAGTTTTGCTGCTCTGAATAATTCTTAGCCAACATCAGTACTCATCTGGGTTCATGCTGCACTAAAATCTCATCTTGGGGTTCTCCAGGAGCTTCGAGGGGAGCATCTCTTAAAGCAGGAGGCTGAAGGATTCATCCTGTGGGATCTTTGTGCTTGTGGCCTCTGACTCTGGCTCTGTTTAGTCTCCCTGTCCCTTGTCTCCCACACGCGTTGGAGTTAACTTTGGTGACCTTGGGTTTGTGCTGGTGCTGTGTGGTCTGTGTAACCTCGGGCTGAGGCTTCCATCAGAATCCTGTCCTGCCAGGAGCCCTGCAGGGAGCTCGGGGTGTGCCTGGTGGGGTGGGCACGGTGCTGGAAACAAGGCACTGCTGGGTTTGTCCTGCTGTCCTTGGTGGGTGTTTGGGCAGCGCTGCTGTGAGTGACAGCAGCCAAAGGCTGTCCCATGGGGGACTGGAAATATTGCTGTGCATGCCAAACTTGTTTTAAAGCTGCTGTTTTAGAAGGAGAAAGCATCTTACTGTGGGCACACAGTGATCACCGAGTACTCTGGGAGGGAAGGCTGCTCAAACCAAGTGACTGCCAGTAAAAGTATGTTCCTTTTGTTCTGCTCTTCGAGTAGTTTTTGCATATGAATACTCGAAGTTGAAGCTGAATTCCTGGCTTTTTTTCTCTGAGGAGGTAGTAAATAAAAGCCCTCAATTCTGAGTTTTGAGGACTGTTTCTGGGCCAAGACAGTTGAATGTGGTGGCAGAATCTATCAAAGGACATCACTGTCTGCTGCTGAAATCCTTTACAATCGTTTTAACCAATTTTTGACCCGTCTTAAAAGAGAAGGTGACTGCCAAGAGCTTTCTTTGGGTCCGCTGCCTGTGAGCAGAGGAGCACTCACACCAGGGGAAGGTGTTTTAAAGGAAGACCTGAGCTGACCCGTGTGTTCACATCAGCTCTGGAGTGTGCAAAGCAGAGCACAGGCAGCTGAAACTCAGCTGAGCCACTGCACTTTTAAGGTTTTGAGGTTTTAAGCAAGTGAAAACAAGTTTGGGGATGTGCAGCATGGGTAGGGAGTACTCGGGGAGGAATAAGATGCAGCAGCTTTGCTGAAGGTTCTGTAAAAGTTTCCCTGTGGTGGGTCACAGTAATCTCAACATTACATTAAAGATGTGGCGAATGAAGTGTTGCTCCAATCTGCAGGAATCTGTATCCTAAAAGAGCAGTGGGAGAACATGAAATTGGTGCTGAACACGCTGCAATTAGTGGGATGACTGGCACAGAGAGTGCTGCAGGGGAGGGCTGTAAACTCCTCCCGGGGATGGGCAGGGAGTGTTTGGACAGCCCAGAGCTTGATGAGGATCACGATAAGGTTGCTCGTGGGTTAGAATCAGGGGGAAGGCCAACAAGGCAGATATCCTGGTGGGAGTCTCTTCTAGACCACCCAGCCCAGGATGAAGAGGCACCAAAATCCTCCTTAAGCTGCTGGGAGAAGTCTCACCATGGCTAGGCCTTGTTCTCATAGGGGACCTCAGCTTCCCACATGGCTGCTGAAAATAAACCCAGCAGGGAGGTGATGAGTCCAGCAGGTTCCTGGAATGTGTGTTCCTATTGATAAGAGCAGCTCTCGAGAGAAGGATCTGGAAGGATCTGAGTGGGAATAGTTGGCAGCATCTGGGGTAAGGCAGAGATGGAGGCTCAGGGAGTGCTTGGGAGAGGCTGGGATAGGAGCTGTGGGTGTGGGGTGTGACTGTGGAGGCAGGAATGTGGAGGCAGGAATGCTGTGGTGCTTGAGCAATGTGGCAGGTGACCCTTCAGAGGCAAGATTGGTTTGAGGAACTGAACTGAGGTGCCCCAGGCTGGCAGCACAGCTGACCATGGGCTCTGAACTGTGCTGGTCACTCTGGCTGCAATGGGCAGCTCAGGCCCTGGCATTTCAGGCAGCTCCTGGGCTGCCATTGCCTCTGGGCACCCACCCTGCCACCGTAGGAAGGGCAGAGTGGCTTCTGAAGCAGTGCTGCAGGGTCTGCAGACCTGGTCCTGCTGGCCACACTGTTCCTGATACAAGCCAGGAGCTGTTGACCTTCATGGCCACCTGGTCAGGCTTAGCAGGTCTGCAGCTTGTGGGCAGTCAGGCCCTGACTCTGGGGTGGTGTGACTGCTTCAGACATCCCAAAAGGCTTTGAACCCCAGGGAATTTCCCTGGGCAGTGTCAGAGGAGAGGTGCAGGCTTTGCTGCTGTGATACCAAACCCTCATTAAACAACTGAATGCTTCGGGATCAACCCTCATTTTTCCAAATGTGCTTGACTGTCTGGTTCTATTACACATAATGGATGTAGTGAGCTTCATAATGGCCACTGTGGCTGATTCACCTGCTGCCAAACAGCCAGGGGAGAAATCTGTAGTAGTGTTGGAAACTCTTGTTACGGCTGCAGGAGGTAGTTGGGAACTTGGCTCTGGAGCTGCTGCAGATGGAAGTGTTACAGCAAAACATCTGCCACTGGAGCAGCTCTCCAGTGCAGTGCTGTGTGCAGCAGCTCTGTCCCAGCTGGGAATGATGCTGAATGTCTGCTGGGAAGGGGCTCAGCCCCTCTGGAGCTGCCTTTGCCACTGCTGGGCACGGCAGCCTGGCAGGGAGCTGCCCCATCAGGTCCTTCCCTGTGCAGCCTTTCACACTCCTCGGGGAGTCACCCCATCCCTGTGGGCTGCAGCTTCCTCCACAAGAGGATTTATTGCTGCAGACGCTGGCCAGGAGAGCAGCTTGCATCAGAGGGAGCCCTCTGGGTAATTCCAGCTCCCAGGTAACTGGGAGATCCCACGTGCACCCTTGGCTCCAGCAGTAGGTGAATGGCTCTTTCCCTCCCCTTGCCCTGCCTGTCCATCTGTTCAGCTGTGCCAAGCAATCCCCCAGGTGACTTTGCTCTCCTGGCTGCTTCAAGGCTGGAAAAACGATTTCAGTGCCTGTAAGAAATGAGTAGTCTGACTTCACACAAGCTCCAGTACACATGGATTTGACATCCATGACTTCTTGGCTGTAAAACCTTCAGTTGGAAGGCAAATGGTTAGAACAAGCTTGTGATATTTTACTATGTAAACTGGTTGTGTCAGATAAGCACTAAATTTAACTTTCTCTTTTTCTGCTTTTTTGCAGTCAGGTCAATTCAGTGAAGATATGATTCCTACTGTGGGCTTCAACATGAGGAAGGTTACGAAGGGTAATGTTACAATAAAGGTATGCTGCCTTTGTTGACTGTTTTCTTCAGTTCTAATTTGAAATTTACATGTTTGCTCTGTTTTGCTTCCAGCCTTGAGGCAAATATAGAAAACTGAAGAGGCTCAGCTAAATCTGTCGAGTAGCTTAAGAAGACATTTATGTTTATTTATGGAGTTTCTGAAATGAGAATCTGTGTGTGATTCCCAGGTTCATGGACTAGTTAAAGCACTGTTGTGATAATGCTGTCTGCCTTAGATCTGAGTGTTTGAGGCCCAGAGATGCTGCTTTGCTGCTCATCAGTTTGCTGAAGGGAAGGTTCACCTCAAAAGGCGAAGCTTGAAGTGAATACATTGTATTTTCTTGTGTACCTCAGTGTGTGACCTTCCTATGCAGGATGTTCTTGAGTCTGATGCCAGGGGCTCCAGTTTGCACCTCCTGCTGTTGGGCCCTAAGCTCTGAGCAGCTGTGTGAGGGATTATTCCTGTTCTAACACCAGAGAGGTCAAGCAGCTGTTTAAGGAGAAAGGAAAAATTGTTGTGATTTCTTGTCTTATCTTTGCCTGACATGTTTAAACACAGTGCATGGCTAAATTGTCTTTCTCCCCTTGCCTCAAGATTTGGGATATAGGAGGGCAGCCCCGATTCCGAAGCATGTGGGAGCGATATTGCAGAGGAGTTAATGCTATTGTGTAAGTGTCCTTCCTCCAGCTCTGCCTCCTTCACGTGTGCTTCTCTGCCCTGGGAGCCTTCCTAACACTGCATGCCTCACTCTCTAGTTCTCCTGGTGACCTGAACCTGCACTGCAACCACACTGTCCACCCTCAGGGCTCAGGATGGGTTATTTTATCAGTGTCTGATCTGGAGTGCTAACTCCTCCCTGTCTGAACTGGGTGGCAGTGCTAACTCAAAGCGTCTTCCTTCTACTCTGCTCTTAGAGAATTGTCTTTAAAAGAACTAAATTCTTTGCTCAGAAGTCCTGGCTTTGTTTAAAGCCTTGTTGAATGTGCTCAAACCTGGCAATGTAAAGGAAAGAGTGATGTTTCTGCAGGAGCTCAGTGTCACTGACCTAACCTGAAATTCTCTTTAAAGCTACATGGTAGATGCTGCAGATCGTGACAAAATAGAAGCCTCTCGAAATGAGCTGCACAATCTTCTAGATAAGCCCCAGTTACAAGGAATCCCTGTAAGTAACATCACCTTAAACACCATTAAATGTCTCTGAGGAATGTGCATCACTTGAGAAACTCTGAAGTCTGCCCTGAACTCTGCATTGTAAGGCCCAACCTTACTGGTCAGTATAAAAATGAGGAATACCTGCCCCCAGTGCCTTAAATCAAATGCTGATCTTCAGTGGTCTTATTTCATTCAGTGCTCACAAAACATAATAAATACAACTGAAACAGTAGTTGAGAGGATTCCACAGCATGAGTTTGTGCTACAGGTTAACCACAGTGTGGTGCAGAAGTGTAGACTAAGTTTGGAAAATCTCAAATGAATGTGCTGCAGATGTTCTCAGATTTATCAATTGGTGTATTCTCGTGCTTTCTCTTTGCACAGAACAGTTTATTTGTACCCCCTCTTTCCCTGTGACTGGGTCAGTCTCCTTTCCTGATCTAGTTTAACAGTGAATATCTCATTCCATTAGATTTAATGGGCAGATGCAGACTGCTCAGGAGGCTCCCTTGGAGTTTGTTGGTTTTCTGGTTTTGGTTGGGTTTTTTTCTGTTTGTTTCTGGTTTTTTTTTTTAAGCAAAGCCACAACCATTTTCTTCTCTGGATTTCAGGTTCTAGTACTTGGAAATAAGAGAGACCTTCCTAATGCTTTGGATGAGAAACAGCTAATTGAAAAGATGTAAGTCTAACCCTTGCTAAGAAACATTTCTCTTACTCAATAAATTCATGTACACAGGGTTGTTATTAGATCAGGAAGCTTGCATTTATGAGTGGAAAATCCAGCAACAGCAGGTAACTGAATATTGTACAGAAGAAGTTGTGTGGGGAAGGGGAGGAGTTCAGATTGTCAGTAAGAGTCCTTGTGTCAGTGAAATGAGTGCTGAAATGTTCTCTCTTTCCCAGGAACCTTGCTGCTATTCAGGACAGAGAAATCTGCTGCTACTCAATTTCTTGCAAAGAGAAAGATAATATAGGTAACTATTAACCCAAAACACTGAGAATTGTGAAGTGCTGTCAGAGAATGGATAGGGGGGATTGTAACTTCTTAAACACAAACTTCCTGTCTTCAGGAAACCAGGAACAAAGCAAAGACCAATGTGTGAGTGCACTGGTTACATTCAGCATAACTCCTGATGGCAGTGAGGAAACCTGGCTGGTGTTAAAGTTGTAGGGTTTGTAGTTACCAAAAAATGTCAGTCCCTGTGAAATCTGCTCCCTCCTTCAGTCAGTTTGCAGGAAGGAGCTGATTAGTCCATTAGCTTGGCCTAACTGGTTTTGTACTTCTGTCAGGTGCTCTCACCTCTGCCTCACTTGCTGAGGGTGCCAAGTACTTGCAGCAAGTTTTTCCTCAAGTCATTCCCTTGAAATAATCACCTTCCCTTGCTGTGTTATCAGAGCAGTTTGTGTTGTGGCATCTGCAGTCCCTGTTCTGCAGCCAAGCAGTGCCTTTTTCTGGCACAGACATCATATGCTTTAGAACTTGTGCAGTTCAAAGCAGAAACCATGTCCTGTGTAATCTCTGGTATTTGCCATAAGCTTTGTGAGTGAACTGAGTTGTCTCAGCTGAGTAAAAACAGAATTCAACTACTCTTTCCATCCTTTTCCTGATGCCTTCCCTGGCTGCCATGGGATTAAGGCTGGTGCATTGCCAGGGTAACAGGAGTTTGCTGATGAGAAGACTTCAGGCTGATGCTCCCGAGAGAAGCTCTCAAGGATACCAGGGTGGCTTTGTAGGGAAAAAAGCTTCTTTCTAGGAAAATTGAATAGTCTGTGGAACAGCTGTGACTTCCAAGGAGCCCCTGTCACCTTAGCATCAGTTAAAGTTTAGCCATGGTGGATGGGAGCAAAGGGTCCCTTCAGTGGAGATCCACAGGAGGCTCCCAGCACAGCTGAGCATCACTGAGGCTCTGGGAAGGAGCTGCTGCAGGGGAGCCAGGACCTTTCCCTGCCTTAGGAGAGCCCTTCCAGGCAGGGAGGAGCATGATCCCTGGTACCCCAGGGCTCAGCCAGCTTTGTTCTCATCAGGGGAGGACGTGCAGACTGGCTGAACAGAGCAGTGCTGGTCTCAAACGGATTATTGGAGCCCTAGTGAAGTGTCTGATGAAGGAATAGCTTTTTCCTAGGGATGGACAGAACTGGGGAACCAGGATTTGTGGGGCAGTGCCTGTCATTGTCACCTAAAGGATGCTGGGCAGTTACAGGATCAAAGCATGGCCAGCAAGCATCCTAAAAAATCATTCTGTTCATCTGCACTGGGCCATCCTCTAGAGAAGGGCTTGGATATGCCTGTCCTGTGTTTGGGACACTGGAATACCAAAGCCTTGCCACTTACACCAGTACAGACACTTGAATGTGCAACTTTTCTCTCTCCCTGTAGATATCACGCTTCAGTGGCTTATTCAGCACTCAAAATCTAGAAGAAGCTGAAGTCTTCCTGGAATCTCCAGTACCAGTTGGCCATAATCTCAATTGTCCACTTCCCTCCATAATGAGATACTACCCAAAAGTCCTGTATCAAGAATCTGCCTTTTCACGGTTCATTTCTCATGTGCACTGCTGAAGACTTGTATTCCTATTCTGTCACAAAACAACTAGAGTTGTCATGATAAAGTCAGCACAAATATTTATTTTACAACCATCTGTGGTGGGAGGGTTGTGGGGGGGCTTTTTAAAGAAATTATCTCTACCATGTTAATTACAATGGTACACTCTGTTCTGGTTTTTCAGGGCCAGGTTTTTATATGATTTTCAGGAAGTGTTTTATTTCTAGTGTTTAGTGGCTTGAAGATGCTGATGCTTGACAGCATTAAGATTCTGTAAGATGCCACATACAGTAGTTAGAAAACATTTAAGCGTGAGTTGTGGGGTACTGATCTCACAAATGCATGTGATGTGTGTACGTAAAGCAGAGAAATGGAAACTGTTTGCAGAGGGGAGCACAAGGCATAGATCAGCATCACTAATCTACAGCTGAGATCCTGTCACTTGGAAAAGAAAACTCTCTTGAATTAGGAAAGTCATCTGTTTAAAATCATTCTGTTGCTTCTGTTTAACGTTTATGTGGGGGATGGGAATGGACTGTTCTGTCAAACTTTCAAAAATTGGAGTATTCCAGCATGAAAACAAATCGCTAGGAACATCAGGCTTTGTTCAAATACATCTTTCTATCTCCAGATACTCGTGGTCTCTCTCTGAAACCAGAACACGCATTCTGAGCAGCTGCATGACACCCAAATTACTGATGCTCTTGTATCAAGGCAGTTGTTGACCTTTAGCACAATGTGTGTGTAATTGTCAGTGTCTCTCCTGCTCCTGGAATGGCTGGGCACAGTTTCACCTGGTGCTATGGAATACCTGGGCTATTGTGACAACTCTAGACCCGCCTGCTTCCTCCATGTAACCATGTGCAAAGCCTGCCAGATGCAATGAAATGTTTTGCTGTGTCAAAGCACAGGAGAGCCAATGGATTGATCCTGTCTCTTGACTAGATCCTGCAGCTTAGGGAAGTGTGTATAAACTCAAGATTGTAATGTTCCTGTAGCTTTACTTTCTCAGTGACTTCAGCATATTTAAAGGGACAGCCTTGTTGGGACTGGTTTGTTCATCCAGCAGTGTCAGTGTAGCCCCTGGTGTGTGCAGATCCATGGTGCAGCTCGTGTTGCCTCGCCCTGTGTGTGGTTGCTCACCTCCCTGTGGTTTGCATCCCGTGGGAGCCCCGGGCTGGGAGCAGGTTCAGTCCCCCTCAGTTCTGACAAGCAGTGTTCCTGCAGGCTGCCATGGCCTTACTGTCCTGTCCCGGCTCTGGCACTGCTGCACACACACTACACGCTGCCTGCCTTCAGTCTGAAGTTGCATTTTAACTTTTTGTCCCCTTTCAGTTCTCTGAAGCATGATTTCAATTAATCCATACTCTGGTGCTGTAGAGGAGAGGGTTTATTAACTTGCTACTGTAGTCCTGAGTTCACCAGAACTGCTACAGTTACTTTTATTTAGCAAATTTGCTTGTGCCTATAATAAGGAAACTAAACTAGAATGTGTGAATCTTTGTGGGGGACCAGGTCACTGTTTAGTTAACTGGCCTATAGCTAAACTTGATGTGTTTGGTGTTTATCTACTTCACTGCTTTCAGCATTTATGGCATCCAAACACTACCAATTGTTAACCTGTGCATTACTCTCTGCATGTGAACAACTTATACAATTACTGAAGTTTGTAAATACGTGAATTTTTTTATTTAGGTGGATGCGTATGTTGGTTTACTGCTCTTCAGCTTTATTCAATAAACTTATGTTTTGAGGGTTGTATTGACACTTAACTGCCTGACTTGAGTTGATGTGGCTGAACTCATGGAAAAACACAATGGGATGTCTGTCTCCTCTGCCAAAGATTACAGTGGGGGAAGAAGGATTGGTAAATACCTGAGCTGATTTATATTCTGTGGTTCAACTATTCCAGTGAAATGCTCACAAGAGTACCTTTGAGGCCTGGGGCTTGCTCACCTTACCTGAGCAAGCTCAGATAGTCAGTCTGAGGAGATTTCAGGGCTGTTTTATGTGTGAAGAGCACTGGTCAGCTGCAGGGTGTGGAGCAGGGGCAGCCTTCTGGAGCTCTCTTCTCAGGAGAGAGGTGCATGTGTCTGCAAGCTTGGTTCTTGTGTCGAGCCTAGAGCAAAACCTTTGTTCTAGCACAAGTGTCGGGTCTTGCAGTGCCTCGTTCACTGCCAATTAAAGCAGAAAGATTCTTATCTCAGTGCAAAGTGAAGCTTTTGTTGACTGAGGTCTTGAACAGAATCTTTGCAGTGATTTTAACCCGAAGTTTCACTGACCATTCTTTCCATCGGTTTTTGTTGTATTAATTTCTCTTAGGACACTGATTAATTTATAGGACTGTCTGTCAGCATCTTCCAATTAATGTTAGGAAATTGGATGTCTCGTTTCAGGCTTGTCTCCCTGTAAGCTTTCAAACTGGCTGAGCTGTATCAGGTTAGTTTTTAGTGCTGAGTGCAGGTTTTGAGCATCCTCCCTGTGTAACTCAGCTGGTGGGAAGGACAAGTGAACTGGTAAAGATCCTGTGCACATTTCTTTGGGAGTTTCCTACATGCAGAACAAGCTCCCTGCAGTTCACAGTCAAAGGAACATGTCTCTAGACACAAATCTGCAAACAGTGTTAGTGCACTGAGCCTTGTCAGCCTGGTTGGTGTGATACATGTACCAGTCATTCAGTAAATCAGCTGTGGTGTGAGCTGTCCCCCAGCTCTTTGCTTGATGTGGTATTTCCGTGCTAGTTTCTGTTTCTAGGTGTAAACACCAGGGAGAGACACAGGGGCCCTGGTGCTGTGTGTGCTCTAACAGGGATATTTGCAGTGCTCCCCAAAATGCCCCCAGCTGGGTCTCACAGCTGCCCTGGTACTGCTCTGCCAGATGCCCTTGGTTACTCCTGTGGCAGAGAGGAGACCTCAGAGTGGCTGTTTGGTTCCAGAGCTGCACTTGTTCTGTTTCTGCAGAGCAACTTGCCAGGTACCTTCCCTTTGAAAAGGGAAGTGGAGGAAGTGTTTCCTTCTCAACCCCTTTCAGCCTGGGACTGAAAACAATTCTCATCTGGCACTTTATGTCCAAGGCTGAAACCTTCCTGGCCTAATAAAGGTGGGGAGTTCAGGCAGTAGCAGTGGTGTTTGCTGAACTTGGATGCTGTAGCTGTGTTCTAGAAATGAAATCTCACCATGGTTACTTGTCTCAGGCTCTGTAGTGAGCATGGACAGGAAAAAGAGGCTGATTAAATTTCCCATTCTCTTCACAAAAGTTGCTTTCAGGGATGCATTTTAGTTTCATTTGACATCAATAGCCATAGTCCTGAAACTCCTCTGATGCAGGTCTTGACTGTTGGCATGTTAAGAAAGCAGCTCTTGTGGAAAGGCAGACAAAGAGACCTCGTGGTGGTGGATCCCTGGAATTTGGGCAGCAGTCCTGCCTGTGTGACCTGCTGGGCTGTGTGTGCTGCCCTGGGGTTTCAGTCAGCTCTCAGTCCTTGGTGCTGACTCTGCTCAGTGCAAGTGAGCCTGGAGCAGCAGTGAGCAGATGAGGAACGCTGGTGCTTGCCCCCACAGCTGTGGCTCTGGGAGGGTTTTCCTTGGAGTGTCCCTGTCCTCCCAGCTTCAGTGTGGATGGTGGTTCCTTAAAGTGCAATTCCAGAGCAGGGCAGTTCCCATCCCCCAAGGACAGCTGAGGGGCTGGGCAGCTGCACAGAGCAGCTCTGTCCTACCACTTGGCAACAGGAAAGGTGCACAAATGTGGAGCTGTTCCACGATCTGGAACCAATTATCCAGTTTCTCAAGGATTTTAGTTTTCCCTTTGCATCTTGATGGAAACAGGTTGGAAAGATTTTGGGTGCTGACAGTTCAAACTGCATAATCTTCACTTTCTAGAAGAAGAAAAGGCCAAAGAAAATGCCTTAAAGAGTCTCTCAGTAGAATCAGGAATGTTGTGCAGGGATCTGTAATAACCTGAGCTGTGGCTTAGCAGGATTATCGAGCTTTTAACTTGCCTGAGGTTTCCTTTGTTGTTGCCGTGGCTGTGCAGTGGCACGTCCTGGTTTGCTGTGTGCAGGATCTGTGCTCCCCCAGCATGGCCAGCCCTGCTCCCCTGCTCCCCTGCACTGACCCTGACCAGTGGGGCTCCCAGGAAGGGCTGGAAATGCCAGCAGGATATTCAGCTGTGTTCCTAAGCTGACACAGACAGTGCATCGTGTTAGAGATGTGTGAGTGCCTGAGCTTCAGGGCTTTGGTTCCCAAACTGTGGTTGCAGAACTTGTGTCACCAGCCCGTGGGCCTGCAGAGAGGGCTCTGCTGCTTTAGGGCTGCAGCTGCTGGGTGTTCTGGTGAAACAGGGGTTTCTCTTGCGTGTCACTCCAGTGGCAGACACGGAATGGCACTCAGAGGGGCTTTGCACATACTCTTGAAAAGGAGAAGTGAAATACTTGATGTTTTTATTTCCCTCCCAGTGGAAGGTGGGTAAGTAGACCTTTGTGCCAGGATTAGTGCCTTTTAATTATGACATGACAGGTTTTATTCTGTTAAAGGCAACATCTATCATTGTGATAATTTTGAAGTGCTTCAATAAAGTGTTGTTGAAAACCACTTTTTTGCATATTCATCTGTAGTAGGACGGCTGCTTTTATTAATTGTTAGAAATATCTAAGAACCCTCATGACCTCATTTGGATATCTTTAACTACATAACTTTATCTAAAGAGTGACTGTAAACCTGGTGCTCAGTGGGAGCAACTTTGAGAGGCCAGGCTGTGAAATTCCCATTTCTGATTATTTTTGTTCTAGTACTGGAAGCATTGCTTTGTCTCATTTGTTTCTCTCTGAAAAGACCCATTGGATTTAATACGTTGAACCATATTATTCAACAAACAGAGCAAATACGTCAGTAGAGGAAGAAAAAATTGTTGTGGTGTGTGAAATTTGAAGCTAAACTTGATTCTCCCAGGAGCCTCAAGAGTAAGTGAACTGTTAAGGTGCTTTTGTGTAATTGTGTTAACTTGGGGTGTGGATACTTCAGTCTTCGCAACTGAAGGGATTTCCCCCTTTTTAGAATCAATAATGAATTCCGTTCTTGGTTTGAATAACATTTTAAAACATCCCTGAATTCTGCAGACTGAGGAAGGGAACTGAAAGATTGTCCAAAGTCAGCATCCAGAAGTCTGGATGGACCTCTGAGTTGTGAGACTTGGTTTGGATTTATTCATTCTGCTGTTTCTGTTACAATAACTGCAAAACAAAGATCTGGCTTCTGGACTACTCTAACCTACAGGCTGAAGACAGATCATTATTGTCTGGTTGTCTGTCTGTGCACAATATGTCCTTTATTTTTTTTCCCATGCAGGCATTTCTCATATTCCGTCCCATTTCCTTGTAGCAAATCAGGCCCTTTGGTGAAAGGAGGCAAGGCCAGCTCAGTTCAGTGACAAGTGACACTTCACAGCCAGACACCTGGCTGCTCTTGAGGTTGCTGGGGTAGCTCGGAGCTGCGTTTCCTCTTCACCTCCCTCAGCTGTGGTTTCTTTCTGTTCTCTCGCTTGTCTTCAAGAGGTTTGGTTTTAGCAGCACTGCCGGAGTGTTTTCACTCTCACATCCACACCTGGCATTTGCCAGCTCTTCTATTTCTGCGGCTCTCGGGGCCCGCAGCTGTCCCCGAGCTGTGCTCACAGCTGATGTGATGGTGAGCACAACGCCCGCATTGCTGTATGGTCACCTCTGGCTCCCTGGGAAATCCCGGTGTCCCTGTCCCCGGCGATCCCGGCCCGGGAGCGTGCCTTGCCTTCCTTCCTGCTGGGAACGGCTCCTGCCCTGCCCTGCCCTGCCCTGCCCGCCCCGCCCCATCCCATCCCATCCCATTATCCCATCCCACCCCATCCCATCCCATCCC
>JAWWMU010000029.1:1189049-1202968 GCA_035048155.1 Cinnycerthia olivascens | reverse complement strand
TTTTGGGTTCACCTTGGGTGTGCCCAGCCGGGCTCTGGTGCTGCCCAGGTGTGTCCAGTGAGGCCTTTGAATAAATCTCCAATTTATCCTTTGGCTCTGGCTGGGCTCTGCTCCAGCTCAGCCTCCCGAAGGCATCACTGGGACCTCTGCCTACTTTTTAGGCACACCACCTGTGACATTCCTTGAAAATTCAGGGGACAATGTGAAAGTGTAAAGCAACAAAAAGCCATGTATGGATTGAATAATCCCCTCTGTGATTCCTGAATCCATATTCACCTTCCCCTGCCATCACCTCCTTTTATATCATGGGTTCTTATCTCTATTTCCGTAGCATAAGAGCTCAACACTGAGATCAAAGCTCCACTGTGCCAATCACAGGAGTTTATTGCTGCCTGACAGAGAACCAAAATCAAGGATTTGGGGTGAAATGTGGGAATAGGGGCAAGTTGCCTGAGGTAACATCTGTAGCTGGGCATAGGTCTGGATGGCACCGTGGCTGAGGGCACGGTAATGGTTTCCATTCTTTCCAGCCATACAAGTAAAGGAAACCATCCTGCTTTGTTTTATTAAAGTCATATGTTATTCTGGAATTCTGTGTTGCTGTTATTCTGCCTGCTTAGTCTGGCAGTCTAAGTATATTTGAAAACCAATAAAATAAAATATTACCAAAAAACATAATACTCTAGAAATCCACTCCCTTCTGTAATTACAGTTTAATGTCTAACATACTTTGTGCTTCACATTCAGCAAACTTTGATACAGTACTTAGACAGAAATTATGGTGCACCAGAGTAACATACATTTGCTGGCAATGAAAATGGGAAATAATTTCTCTTTTATAATTAGGGGATGTCTGCAGGATGGAGGTGCTATTTGTTTGTCATCACAGAATATGCCTGCCTTGTGTCAGGCAATCAGTTTGACATGTGGAGTTAACTTTAGGTTATCCAGACCAGGCACAGGCATTTGTTCTCCATTTTCTCTTCTGTCTCACAGCAAGTCCAAGTGGGAACCTTTCCTGGGCATGTTGCAAGGAAGGGCAGCACTTTCTTGTAAGGAATGTTTGTTTGCTGTTTTTTCAATCTCTTATTCCCAAAAATACTCTTTTAGCAAAACCACAAAGAGACATTTTCCTGAGCCTCTTGAAGTAGGAGACCACAAGCCTTAACAATCAAAATAATAAAAATTGCTGCTCTATTATGATGGGGGAAAACTTGGGGTTAGCTCTTTTGCCAGCATTTGTGACATATTTCTAGACATGATGTTGGTAATATAGACCGTGTGAACAAAGTTTGGAAGGCAACATCTTTTAATTGAATGGCTCCAGCAGTAATTATTATTTGGTCTCTCGTTAATTAACAATTTACAAATGGCAGACAGCACAGTATAGTTAAATTACTTCTTCAAGATGACTTAAAGTTGGAAATTATTGCAATTATCTTCTGTCTGAATTTTGTTTTGTTTTTTTTACTTGAAATTTCCCTTTGACCCTGTAAGAGAATTCAGGGGTTGATGGGGAAAAAAAACAAAAAAGAAATTTTGTCATCTATGTCCTTCCCACAAAAGTTTCCCAGTGTGTTTACAGGCAATTTCCTACCTCCAGGAGTAGACAGTAATCACAACTGAATAGTGTTTTAAAATCTAGTCTTCTTCACTTGTTTAGGTCCAGGAAAAGAAATTTAACTCTCAGGTTTCTCTTTTTTACAGGATCAGAGCAGACAGCACATGGCTTCCTTCAATGGAGCCATTCCCACTGTACCAGTAATGTACCAGGATCAGCAGAGCCGGGCAATCCCTGGCCCTTCTCCTGCTGAATTCAGTCAACGATTCAATTATTAATTCAGAAAATTATAGAACTGTGAAAAGGTTCAGGTTGGAAGGGACCTCAAATCCCACCTAGTGCCACCTCTGCCGTGGCAGGGACACCTCCCACTGTCCCAGGCTGCTCCAGCCCCAGTGTCCAGCCTGGCCTGGGACACTGCCAGGGATCCAGGGGCAGCCACAGCTGCTCTGGGCACCCTGTGCCAGCCCTGCCCATCGTGCCAGGGAACAATTTCCTGTTAATATCCAATGTAAAGCGATTCCCCTGAAGTTTGAAGCCGCTCCCCTTTGTCCTGTCACTACAGTCCCTCTCCATATTTCTTGTAGTCTCCCTTCAGGTACTTGGATGAATTTCTTCCCATGGTGGGGCACAGCTGTGGAACAGCTGCCCGAGGAAGGTGCCTGTGCTCAGGGAGGGTCGGTCTCTTCTCCTTCTCCCGGCAGCACTGACAGAGCCAGAGGACAGAGGCTCCAGCTGTGCCAAGGGAAATATGGGCTGGATACCAGGAAAAAGTTTTTTATGGAAAGGGTGATAAAGTACTGGAATGTTCTGCCCGGGAAGGTTGTGGAGTCACCATCCCTGGATGTGTATAATAAAATACTGGATGTGGCACTCGGTGCCCTGGATTATTTGAGGTGTTAGGGCTGGGTTGGACTCGATGATCTTAAAGGTCTCTTCCAACCTGGTGATTGTGTGATTCTGTGAAGGAGTCATGGAGCCTTCCCCTTTGGAGCCATTCCAGACCTATCTGGACACGTTCCTGTGTCACCTGCTCCAGCTGACCCTGCCTGGACAGGGTGATCTGCACAGATCATTTCCAACCTTAACAATTGTGTGATTCTGCTCTTCCAGCTCCAACCTGAACATCAATGATGTGCTGGGGAACTACTCCCTGACGCTGATCGACGCACTGGACACGCTGGCGGTGAGTCCTTGGCGTGGGGACACTGCCCTGGCCACCCCAGGGACTGCCCTGGCCACCTCAGGGACTGCCCAGCCTGGGGCTGCCCCCCAAGGTGGTGCTAACAGCTGGATCACGAGCTAACAGCTGGATCACAAACCAGCAGTGTCACACGGGGTAGCAGAATGAGTGTTTGGAGATGTCAGCAGAGATTTCCTGAAGAGACTGAGGAAATTTTGGAGCTCTTTGCCAACGTTCAGATGAGATCTCTTTGGGATATGTCATCACTCTGATGCTCAGGATGGGGGGATTTGACCTGGACCTGCCATGAGGTGCTGACAGATCCATCAGGAGGATTCATTGTGTGCACAATAGCTGGAACTGCTCTGATTGTTCCACTTGGCAGAGAGGGCCTGGCTGACACACATCTGTGTGAAGAGTGGTGAAAGGAAGGAGGGGAAAACCTGTAAAGCTGCTTCTCACCTGCATTTCTGATAAACCTGGCAGATAATGTAAGGAGCAGCTCATTTTTGTGTTAGCACCAGGGTATGGGGTCATATAAGGAAGAGGTCCTTGCTTGGGCATTTGCAGAGACCCCAGTGGGTTTCTTTATTCTCCTCTGTGCTGCCAGGGCAGGTTTGTGCTTTCTGGAGTGTCAGGGCTCACTGCTGTGCTGGAGCCATGGGGAATGGGGATCTCTGGTGCAGAAGGTGGTTTGGGCTCTTTGGGATATCAGACCCTTCTCATTCCACCCTGGAATGAGTGGTGAGGAGCTGCTTGAGCAGGGCAGCTCTGAGCAGAACTGAAAGCAGAAGTGAGGGAAATGTTGGGTTTTACTGAGAGAGAAGTTTGTGATCTGTGGCTGATAATGGTGCCTTCCTGTCCTTCACCAGCAGGGCAGGGTTTAACTTCTTTTCTCAAATGTAAAGGTTCTGGCTGCTAAAGTCTCCTGTTCTGCTCCTCATTGCTCAGATCAAACATGTGATGCTTCCCCACTGGGTTTGGGGAATGGGGACAGCGGGCACCTGGTGCTTTGGTTGAAGATTTAGGTATGTCCCAGCCTTCTCATGAGCTCAGGCAAGCAGGAACCTGTGTTTTCCTTCCACCTGCTCCCCTAAAGCTCAGGCTGAATTTACATCTGTCTCTGGATGCAGTGGGAAGCATTTCCAGGTTAGACCTGAAGCAGGCATGAGGGAACTCCTGGATGTGCAGTGGTGGGTCAGGAACCTGAAAGGTTGGACTGGCCTTTGGACAAATAAACATTAAATCAAACTTCATTTTTCTGCAAGCTGGGTTATGTTTTAAGGTAAACTTAACTCTTGAACTGATAGTTTAGGCAGTTTGAACACTCAGTGTGCTAAATCTGACTGCTAGACTGGGATGTGAAATTGCCACTCTCTTCCCCAGCCCTCTTCTGAAGCCACAGTTGTACAAATTAGTTTTGTTTTCCTCTACAAGGTAATGGGAAACTCCTCAGAATTCCAGAAGGCAGTGAAGTTGGTGATTGACACAGTTTCATTTGACAAAGACTCAACAGTCCAAGTTTTTGAGGCAACAATCAGGTACGTGGTGCTGAGTTTGTGTCTTTAAAGCAGTAACAAGGTTAAAGACTTGGTGTGTGTAATGTAAAGTGAAATCATTGATTAGGAGGTCTTTGGCAGGCTTTATTCCCTAAATTGTTTCTCAAGTAAGCTGTTTCTTAATCTTCTATGAAAATATTCCATCCTTTCATATTGAAAACAGTTTTAATCAGTCCCATGTGACCTGGAGCAGTGAGACAGTGCTTGGTTCTGTGCTTGCAGACTCTGCTTTTTGTTGTTGCTCTTGCAGAGAGACTCAGATCTGTGCCCAGCAAACAACCCTGGGACAGCTTTTCCCTGGTTTGTTTTTGTTTCATGGACTTCTACTCACTTTCACTTTCATTTTAGATGGAAAAGACTCCTCTGTTTTGAAAATGGGTTTAGATACTGTCTGATTTCAAAGGGTTTAATTTTCTGAGTGTCTCAGGCAGTGTTTACTCCTGCTGCACTTGGCTAGGCTTTCTTCTTTCTGAGTACTGGCTTTATGTAACACCCTTCCTGCCATTTGCAGGGACAAACTTCACTCCTAAAGAGACTTGTTACCAAGAACTCCTGGGTTAGGTAAATTTTGCAGAAGCAGGTTTTGGGTACTGTGGCTCACAACAGCATGGCTTCTACACGAGTTCACTCCTGGTGGGGGAAAACCAGATCCTTTTGTGTAGTGCCTGTAAGGAGCACAGAGTAATCATTCTGTCAGACATGACACCAGAGAGGTGTTTAGGTGAAGAATGAGGTTCAGAACAGACTGAAAAACAGAATTTTCCTTTTCCCACAGGGTCTTGGGAAGCCTGCTGTCTGCCCACATCATAATTACAGACACCAAGCAGCCCTTTGGTGACATGACCATCAAGGACTATGACAATGAGCTGCTGCACCTGGCTCATGACCTGGCAGTGAGGCTGCTCCCAGCCTTTGAGAACACCAAAACTGGCATTCCCTATCCTCGGGTGAGTGAGCACAGCAGCCCTGGGGGACACAGGCTCAGAGCAGAGTTTCACCTCTCCTGCAACTTCCATTTTGTGCCCATTTATGTGCACTTGGGGTGCTGAGCCTGCTCTGAGTTGTTCTAAAATGACACAGGGGAAACTGCCCTAAGTTTCGGGTGGCATGGGTAAATACAAGTTGCTCTTTCTGTCAGGTAAATGTTTTCTCTGGGCTGATTTTTCACTGTTTTTATTGTTCCCTGTGGGTCAGGAGTCGTTTGTTTCTGTGCTGTTTGGCTGGAGCATTCACTGCCCTGTGTCACACAGCAGCAAACAATACTGCCATTAACCAGGAATAATGTAAAGGAAAATAGCTGAGGAAAGTGGCTCTGTTGATGACTTGCTACTAAAAGCAATTTTATTAGAAAAACAATTATACTAAACAATTATACTTGCTACTAAAACAATTATATTAGAATAAAACTCTTCTGGAATATTTATCATGCTGGGCTTAGAATTTATAATTTTCCTGAAGACTGCTCAGTGGGTACTCAGTGCTCTGGGATTCTTGGATGCTGCAGCCTCTTGTTTTAAGCAGATGCAGTTGGCAAGGAGAAGGATGTCACTACTACTGGAACAATCCTAAACTGCAAATCTATAATTAGCACTTGCCTGGCTGCTCTTAATTTCTGGAGACAGCAGCACTGCTTTTCCTGCAGATCTGCCAGGCTGTAGAAATGTGAATTTTCACTTCTGTTCAGGGCCTGCTAAAGCAGCTGAGGGTGGTGTAAGTTCCCTTCAGTGCTGTGTTCCACGGGGAAGGGGAGGAGCAGCCACTGAGGAAGCTCTTGGTTTCAACAGCACAAACTGAGGGGCAGCAAAGAAGGAAAAGCCTGAAGGTTTAGTGGAAAGCATGAAAAAGTGGAGTGTAGTTTGCAAGGGTTAGCAAGTACAAGAGGAAAAACAAGACTTGCCCACTTCAAGCATGATTCTGTAAAGCTGGAAGAAGAATGTCAGGAATTCTACAGGAGAGCTCCCCGAGCAGCAGAGTGCTGGGTTTGTGTCTCTGTGCACATTCCGTGCTGCACGTTGTGCAAAGGCTACCAGAAAGGCTTGTTCCTAAAGGTGAGGGTGCAGCTGTGAGCACAGCTGGCTGCCTGTCCCTGTTGGCACTGTCCCTGTTCACAGGTGAACCTGAAGAAGGGGGTTCCTCCAGACAGCCACAACGAGACCTGCACAGCAGGAGCTGGGTCCTTGCTGGTGGAGTTTGGGATCCTCAGCAGGCTGCTTGGTGATTCCACCTTCGAGTGGGTGGCCAGGAGAGCTGTGAAGGCCCTGTGGAGCCTCAGGAGCAATAACACTGGACTGCTGGGTAATGGCTGGGTGCTGCTGGGTTAGCCTGCCTCAGGTGTCCTCACCTCTGTCCTTCTGCCACGTTCTCCATGTGTTCAGCAAATGGCACTTTGGGGTTTTCTAAGAACAGTGTAGTCTCTGAAAGACTCCTTAGGGCACAGGTTTTCAAATCGAATTTTTCACAAAAGTGGGGAATGGAACTGAAGGCTCTGATTTGTGTCCCCATTAATATAATTCAGATTGGCAGATGACTAAAAGTACTTAAAATAACTGCATGTGTGTGGGTGTTCTGAGATGAATGCACCACTCTGACACTTCAAGTGGTGTTAATCTTTGATCCCTCCTCCTTGGGAATTTCTGAATGTGTAATATTCTCAAGTCTTGACTGGATTGCTTTTCTCTGATATACTCAGCAACCTCAGACTAAACTTTTTGTTTGTTCTGAAAGGAAATGTTGTGAATATCCAGACTGGTCACTGGGTTGGGAAGCAGAGTGGCCTGGGAGCAGGGTCAGATTCATTCTATGAGTACCTGCTGAAGTCCTACATCCTCTTTGGGGAAAAGGAGGACCTGGAGATGTTCAACGCTGCTTATCAGAACATTCAGAACCACTTGAGGAGAGGGTATGTGGTTCATGTCAGCATCAGTTCCTTGAGCAGTGCCTCCTCCAGCAAGATCTGAAATGAATCTATTTATAATGCTTTGTGTTGTGCTCCAGAAAATCTGTTCTTTTCACTGTAAGAAGCTGTCTTGGTTTGAACGCCAGGTGTCTGCTAAGGAAGGCAGGAGCCTCCCTTGGAATGGAGAATCCAAACCCCCTCCCTCTGAATTATTATCATTTTGAAATTAAGGGGATCTCAGGCAAAGATATGGGGATAGCAATAACAGTTCTGCATTAGGAGAACTAAAATAGAAACCATGCAGTATTATAAAAAACCAAACCACTGCAGAGTCAGGATCCAGGCTGAGCCCCTGTGGCTCAGGGGTTGGTGGCAGTGCCATTCCATGGTGGCTGCAGCCCTCCTGCACTGGCAGAGGTGGCTCTGGTGAAGTGCAGCCCAAGACAGAAGCAAAATCTCATTTCCATGGGAGTCTCCTGATTCCTCAGCAGCCAGTCAGGTGCAGAGAAGCCAAACTGGTTCCTGTCCCATTTATAGATGTTAAGGCTGAGAAAAATCTAGCACTGCAAAAGAAATGTATTAAATTGGCTGCTTTGTTCTTCTGGCAGCCTGATCCTGTCTAGCATGAGTTTTTGGTCGAAGGTTCTGCTGGCAGAGCTTTAAGATGGGACACGTCCCTGTCTGAATTAACTTCTCTGGGAGCATGGCTGGTGTTTGGTTCCTTTCCCAAGTGCCAGTGGCTGCTTGCCTTGGCTGGTGGCAGTGTGCTGTGTCCCCCTGCAGCATTTCCAGGCTGCTCTTGTTCCCTGGCAGGAGGGAGGCCTGCAATGAAGGAGAAGGGGACCCTCCCCTCTACGTCAACGTCAACATGTACACGGGCCAGCTGATGAACACCTGGATTGACTCTCTGCAGGCCTTTTTCCCTGGGCTGCAGGTAAAGCTTTCCTTCTGCCAAAGGCCTCCTAGAGGGGCCCATTCTGATCCTGGGCTGGGAATGAATCTGAGTTCTGAGCTGAGCTCCCGCCTGAGGTTTGCATCTGGCTGCTCTGATAAGAGTTCAGTTCAGCTCTGCAGTGTGGGGAGGCCTGGCCTGCTCTCTGCTAGGTCTGAGGGATTTTCAGCTTCCCTCTTTTAACCTCAGCATTTGTGTTCTGTGCTGTGAGGCCCTGCTAAGGCTTCTACTGCAAAGCATGAACACATTAGTACTTTCTGGGGGTTATTTTCTGTGTTTTCTGGGAGAAGAGTTGCATTAAAGGCACATTCTCATCTTGGCTGGCTTGCAGCACTGAGTGTGTGTGTCTCTGGCTGCCCAGGTGCTGATAGGAGATGTGGAAGATGCCATTTGCCTCCATGCCTTCTATTATGCCATATGGAAACGCTATGGAGCTCTCCCAGAGAGGTACAACTGGCAGCTGCAGGCCCCAGATGTTCCCTTTTACCCGCTCAGGCCGGAGCTGGTGGAGTCCACGTATCTCCTTTATCAGGTATTGCACTTCCTGAGCTGCACATCATGCCTTGGCCACAATGCTTTTGTTCAGAAAGTCACTTTTCCCCATCCCTGACCTGTGGCCAGCTGAAGTTTGGCAGCCCTGGGGCTGCCTGCTGGGCAGGCACTGCCGTGTTGTGCAATGTTGTTGCTCTGCTGTTTGCTTCAGAAATTGCCTTTTTTATAAAGCAGGCAAAAACAACACTAAACAACCTTTTCTAAAAGCAGCTGGCAGATTTTCGTAAGGCAGCGACTTGTGACTGCTCAACCAAAATCGTTGAAATAAATGTAACAGCTTTCCTTGCAACACTGTCCAGGCACAGATACAATAAACCAAAATAACTGTCTGCCTAGAAGGAAGGGATCAGAGAGTTTGGATTTACTGCAGGTTTTCCAGGATTTGCACTAAAGCAAATGTGAGAAGCTTGCACTGGCTAATCCAAGTCATGCTCCTATAAAGATAGGTTTGCTGTGATACACAAGACTCTGGTACCAATAGGCCTTTGTTGTGTTATTTTTACAGGATTTCAAAATTGCTGACTCTAACTCTTGTCTGTCTTCCTTATTTAGGCCACAAAGAACCCGTTTTACCTTCATGTGGGAATGGATATTCTGCAGAGTTTGGAAAAATATACAAAAGCAAAGTCAGTCTTCAATGTTCTTTTCTTCTCTCAGTGCTATATACTTACATTTTATTATACAAATATTATATAGAATCCAGTCTGCCACATGTAGGTAAACCAGAAAACCCAGCCCTCCTTGAAAGCCACAAGTGATGATTTATTTATTGAGCACTTCTTTCTTTCCCATCTCAAAATGAAATTGCAGTCCAGTGGCAACTTTATACCTTTGGAATTTTATTGCTGCCTTTCAAAATGCACCGTTGATGATCAGCTGCTAAAAATTGCTGACAGCAGTAGCTGGGGTTTTTCCTAGGGATCCTGCAAGATTGTTTCTCACCTCATGGTGTTGAGCTGAGCTGAGGGATGGCCCCTGAGCCAGGTGCTGTTGGATACCAGCTCCAGTTCCAGACAGCAGCAGTGAATCCTGACCTTAACACTGAGTAGCTGAACTTCTTGCAAGGCTCAGGGGGAAGACAATGAATTTTTACTGCTTCTTATTAATTGACTCATTTTCTAGACAAATGTGTAACGACTGGCCAGGTCAGACACTGCTGTTGAGTGGGGTTCAGGTGACCCCTCAGCACCCCAGAGCCAGTCAGCAGTGAGTGACAGCACAGCACAATTGGTCATTTGAGCTTTGCCCCTGGCAGTGGGAATGCTCTGAAGGGATATCAGGGCAGCCCTGAGAGAGCAGCACAGCTGGCTCTGAACCCAAACCAATGTCCAATGTTGCAGGTGTGGCTATGCCACGTTGCACCACGTGGTGGACAAGACCAAGGAGGATCGAATGGAGAGCTTTTTTCTCAGTGAAACCTGTAAATATTTGTACCTGGTACGTGTGGGTTCCTCATTGCACAAAAATGGCAGAGGAGGGGGCGGGAGGTCATTAATTATTAATTGGAAACTGGGTTGGGGGCAGGGTATCATTAATTACAGCCTGCTGGGCTCTGGGGTGTGTGTGTGGGGGTGATTCAGGCTGAGCTCTGAACTCACCCCAGTCTCTGGGGTGGGGCAGCTGCCCAGGAGTGGTTCCTGAAGCTGGAGAGCTGCAGATCTTGGGGAAGAGGCTGGGCAGGAGGGGGAGCAGGACTGGAGGGAGCTGCTGCTCAGCTCTGGGCTAATTGATGCTTGCAGCCCTCCTGCCTGGAGCAGCCTCTGCTTTCTCCCTGCTGGGCTTTGGCACTCACTGGACAAAGCATTTGGGCTGACACTGCCTCAGCCCCTGTTCTCAATCTCCTTTAGTGCAGAAAACCAGATAAATCTGTGACTGAGTGGATGCCAGCCTAGAAATGCCTCACAGTGCAGCTTAGAAAAATAAGGGCACTTTAAGTTGGGTGAGGAGTTTTTCTTCTGCTCTCCTCTTCAAACTGCTCAGATCAATCCCTTGCATTAAGACCATTTATTTCCATTTGCTCCAGCATTATTTAGCACTAAAAGGTATTTTTGTGTGATCCTTCAAAGTGTGAGTACCTGTTTCCAGCTCCTTGTTACTGAGAGATGAAGGACGTGGCCCCCCTCCCATGACTGTCTCTCCCTTCTCTCCCTCAGTTGTTTGATGAAGAGAACCCAGTGCACAAATCTGGGAACAAGTTCATGTTTACTACTGAGGGCCACATCGTGTCTGTGGACGGGCGTTTCCGGGCCTCGCTGTGGGAGGACATCCTGCCAGGACAGGGGGACAGCACCCACAGAGCCACGGAGCTCAAGGCAGCCAACTTCAGCTCCAACGTAAGGAATGCTGAGCTTGCCCCTGCCTGGGCTGGGGAGGGGGCAGCAGGACAAACAGAGCCCTTTGGAGTGCTGCTGGAGAGTGTCTCCTTTAGAATTTCAGTGCCTGAGAAGCTCCTGTGAAATCAGAGCAGCGTGAATGGGATCATGGAGGGATTCTGCTGAAGGTGAAACCTGTCCCCTTTGAGGAATTTTGCAGCAATGTTTTTGTTCTTTGTTAATCTCCTTCCAATTGTTTTTCCTTTCCCCTTTTCTTTGCCCTCAAAACTCTCCAGTGTTGCTGTCAGGGGCAGAGGGAGCAGCAGAGGGTTGTCTAAACCAAGCTTTGTGTTCCTCAGTGTGGTTTTGGGAGTGTGAAGGGGACCTTTCTTAGCAAGGCCTCAGCTGAGCCCAGAGCTGTGGCTCCAGTGCCCATCACCAACCAGAACAGGTCTGGTTTTAATCACAGAATGGTTCAAGTTGAAAGGACCTTAAAGATCATCTCATTCCACCCCCATGGGCAGGGACACCTTCCACTAGGGCAGTTAAACACAATTTTTTGAAATCTCTGCTGGTAGATTCTGGTGTGGTTCCTTCCCTCCTCCCCACAAAGCTCCAGAAAAAGAGCATTATTTTAAACATTCACAGTTGTCATAGTGAAGGAAATCTCAGTTGCACAACAAGCTGTGCTGTGTGTTTGGAAGCTGCAGCCTGCACTGAGGAAACACTTGCTGCTCATTTATGGGATTTGTGCTGGAAGCCTGCAAAGAACAAGGGGAAGTTGGAGTAAAAAGTAAAACATTATTTGGTGCAGTTTTCTGTACTGGGAGGATCTGAAAGGATTGCAGAGGGGGTGGGCTTGCCTGGGTTTGGATTTGAGTTTTTAAAACAATTTAAATTTTCTCACCAGTGTAACAGAGTCCCTGATGAGAGGAGATACCTGCTGCCCCTGAAGAGCAACTACATGAGACAGATCGACAGAATGGTGGGACTGATCTGAGGGACTCTGCAGGGACACTTCAGAGGAGCTTGGGATTCCTCTGCTGACATTCCTGCCCTGCAGCTGCTCCCTGCACAACCTGGGTCCCCCAGGTGGCCCCTGGGCCCGTGGTCAGCTGTGGACACAAAGGAGATGGAGCTGGGGTAACCTCCCACGCCACCTGAGCACACAGCTCTTGTCTCAAGGCTTCCTATGAAAAATGTTGTTGCAAATGAAGGCTGAATCTATTTTAAAACAAAAAGAAGGCAAGTTGGCCTGTGCCACTTAGCTACCTCTTTGTGGCTGTGTTACAGGTGTCCCTCTAGAGCAGGGTCTGGTGTAATTGGAAATGATCTCGGGGCTTGGGGAAGGAGTGGGGAAGTGCAATTTTTTTACACCAAGTTGAAATATTGAATTTTTCTGACTAGCAATACACAACCTTGAGGTCGACTCAGGTAGGAACCCACTGGGTTTGCTGAAACAAAACTGCTGTGTGTTCTCTTGGAAAGGGAACTCCTGGTGGTGTAAGAGCTGTTGGTCGAGCCTCACATCCCTCACACTCGCAGCTGGTAGAAGCTGCAGGGTTGTGAGGGCCTGTAGCTGCAGAAAGCAGTGATCAAACCAATCCAGGTGCCTTTTTGGAAGGGAATGGGGGGAGGGAAGGGGGAATTACAAAGCCACTCAGGCAGAAGTTCCCGAAGTTTCCTTGTTTGCCATGTTTTAGTGCCTTTTCAGGAGAGATGCTGCTAAGAGCTGGTGTCACAGTGCATGAAGAACAAACTATTTCACATTCCTGACAGGATTCATGTGTTAGTGCCTTAAGTTCTCTTCACTAGCAGGGAAATCTGAGCTTCCTTGGGAAGATGGAAAAGTATTTCTGATGAGCTGGTTGCAAAATACAGTGGAACCCAGTCACTTAAAAAGGGATGTTTGGGTTTTTTTAAAGATACTGGAAGAATATCAATGAACTTTTGGGAAGAAAGCAGTTAAGGGCTTGAGGGATGACAACAAACTGAGGCCAAAACAACTATTTTAAATATAACAAGTTGGGGTTTTTTTTCCAGTGTTTCTCCATTGCTTATATATTTCTAAGTTTTGACTACAGTTGAAGTAGTAGAACGTTATTTTTGGGTTAATGACTTTTAAATTGAGGCATAAATACAAGGACAACTTGTTCTGCTGTATTTTCACCTTCTTACAACAACATTGGTTTTCATAAACCACGTGTTGCAACTCAAAACATTTCTAATAAATATGAAGTTTGTGCTGGAGAGGTTATTGTTGGAATCTTTTAATGTACAGATGCATCTCAGGGACTTTGTTGTAGAATCTTCTATTCCATGGTATTGAATCTTGTATGCAGGCAAAAAAAAAAAAAATCATCAAGTCTTCTTAGTCTTACTATGTGTGTTTGAAGGGGTGAAGGGTTGGAGGGGGGGAGGGAAATAGGTTAAAATTTCCCAAAATATTGCAATAGAATGGGTTGCCCTGGTGTTTGAGGCAGCTGGTGATTCCAGCTCCTGTGGAATTTGCTTTGCCAAAGGCACTTCTGGAGGGTCTGAGCTGTCTGGGTCAGAGGCAAACAGGAATTCAGGGTGTTGTGATGCGGAGAGGTGTTGGGAGAGGTTCAGGCTGTGCTTCCAGCCAGTGCAGGCAGAGGGGGGCAGGAGGATGGGCAGAGGCAGAGACCTCTGGGCTCCCAAATGCTGCTCCTGGGCCAGGTGAGCTCCCCCAGCTCTGGAATGGGAAGGGGTGGGGTGGGAGCCCAGCACGGCGTCCCACACTGGCTGTGGAAACTCAGAGAGTGGCAGTGCCAGGGTGGGCAGGATTTGGGGATGGCCAGGACTCCCAAGATGGGCAGGATTTGGGGATGGGCAGAATTCCAGGGTGAACAAGATTCCAAGATGGGCAGGATTTGGGGATGG
>JAWWMU010000029.1:1167091-1178909 GCA_035048155.1 Cinnycerthia olivascens | reverse complement strand
CTCCTTCCTTCCCTCCCTCCTTCCTTCCCTCCCTCCTTCCCTCCCTCCTTCCTCTTTTCCCCTTTCTCTCCCTCCGGGATATGAGCAGCTCCCTGCCCCAGTTGCTGTTGGCTGTGTTTGGTTTTTGGGGGGTCCTGGCACCCCCAGATTCCTGTGCTCTCCCTGTTCCAGCTCATTCCCACCCCTCCGAGATGCAGCTCTCCCCTTGGCCCCCCTGGATTTGTTCTGGGGTGTTTGTGGAGCGTCACCCCAGCCTTTTCCACCTGGATTTGGCTGACAAACAGGATGGAAACCATCCTAGCTCTGATATCTCTGATACCAGTCCAATTTTTAATGCCTAACCCCAAACTTCCCTTCGCTGTCTCTCCCCCGTGCAGCAGGACCTGCCCTGCATTAAGGCATTAATTAAAACGACTCGTGTCGCAATTTGGCAGAGCAGCACTGATGGGCATCTATTTAGTGAAGAGCTCCAGTGTTTTATCAACATTAATGAGTGATGGGAGACTCTTTGTGCCCTTTTCACAAAGGTCCTGCTCAAATCACCGCGTGAGCAGCGTTAATTACAGCGAGTTAATTTGCTGTTCCCTGCCTCGCAGAAGTTTAGGCCAACATTCCATAGATCAGGGGTGGGTGAGGGAGCCACGGCAGCCGGCCAAGGGTGAGGGGCAGGCAGGGCTGAACGGCTCTGCAGGGACTTACCCACCAAATCCATCAGACATCAGTGAATCCTCATCCCCAGCTCTGTCACGGCAGACTCTAGAAAAGTAAAAATAATAATGACAATTACAATAATAATAATGATAATAAAAGCAAATCCCAACACTGTACACGATGTCTTCACTGGCCCTGTGGCACTGATTTAACTTTGGGGATTCCTGCCAATGCGGAAAGATCTTCCAGCTTTTCCTTGCTCCTGTCCAGCTAACCCATTCCCCATTCCAGCTGCACAGTGTGAGATGGCTCTGCAGCACCCACACACTTTCCATGCTTTCGAGTCCCCTTTTCCCTGGCTAAGAGCAAATGGCACTGTGGAAAATCCCAGAATCCCAGGTGGGTTGAGAGGGACCTTAAATCCCATCCTGTCCCACCCCTGCCATGGCAGGGACCCCTCCCACTGTCCCAGGCTGCTCCAGCCTGGCCTGGGACACTGCCAGGGATCCAGGGGCAGCCACAGCTGCTCTGGGCACCTGTGCCAGCCCTGCCCACTCCGCCAGTGAACAATTCCTGCCCAATATCCCATCTAAAACAACTTCCTGCCAGTTTGAAGCAATTCCCCCTTGTCCTGGCACTCCAGGTCCTTCTCCAAAGTCCCTCTCCACCATTCTCTTAGCTCCCTTCAGGAAAATCTCAAGTCCAGTTCTCCTTGGGAGGAGGAGACCCAGCGGAGACATTTCCTGCTCTAAGCTGAGTGATGAATTGAGGAATTCCCTCCTGGGTGGGAGCAAAGCTGTCCTGTGACCACAGCCCTGTGTGGGATGGTGGCCCTGCCTCGGGTGCCTCCAGAGCCCCGTTCCAGCCACCCGGGAGGAGTTTTGGGGTTTGTTTGAGGCAGTGCTCTCCCCTCCAGGCCGGGGAGATGCTGTGCCGGGGGCAGAGCATCCCTGCCGAGGGCAGGGAGCAATCCCAGCTCCACACGGAGCCCACACCTCGGGCAAACCCCAGGGAAATCCCAGCCCTGCTATGAGGAGCCCCACACGCTGCCCCTGCCCTGTGCAGCACCTTGGACAGGGAATTTCGGCTCGTTAAAGTCCAATAATTCACATTTATGGCCACTTCCCATTGGGGATTTGCAAGCCCCAAAGGATCTTCACGCTGAATTAATTGGCAGTAAACTGCAGATGTGTTGCTGCAGGCCCAGGGCTGTGGCTTGGAAGGACTTTTCCCCAGGCTCCGGGTGCCAGGCACACGGAGGGGTGGAAAGGTGAGGGAACAATGAGAACCGGCTGCTTTTTCCTATTTTCCTCTGTTCTGGCAAGAAGTCCTCTACATCTTGTAAGTATTCCCAGGGGAGAGGATGAATGCTGCAGCCAGATTAAGTCAGCATGAGCAGAATCACATTTTCTGGGGGTTTTTGGGAGGCTGTAACTCGTTATAATTATCCAGAGGACACAGCCAAATTGTTTAAACACCCTGCGAGTGTCAGAAAATGAGCTGTGAACTCAAAAAATTGAAGACATAAATAGTGATAACAGGCTATTCCAGACTTGTTTTCAGAAATGGATGCCCGGATTTTGGAAAGGAGTTTTATAAGGGCTTTGTAAGCCTTATTTAAAGGAGATTTTTGAAAAGGCTTTCGAATAGTTGCTGAGACTCATCCGCTGATAATTATGTTCGTGAAAAACGAGGATCAGGAGAAATCTGCTGGAGTTTTCATGTGCCGTGGGAAGGGTGTGGGGACGAGGTGGGAGGGATCCTCCCTCTGATTGGGAACCCACAGGTGCTTAGCAAGGTGATAACAAAAACAAAGGGAAAGGGGCTGCAAGCTGTGCCGGGCTCTCATCTTCTGCCTTTCATGAAGAGCACAGAGAGAGCAGAGCAGAAAGGTTACAGACTTCACTAAATCCTAATTATCCCTTGATTAAGCCCACAGCAGGGATGGCGTTTTGAAAAGTGCCGTTCCTGCAGGGATCCCAGAAATTTGGCTCTGTGGTTGCGCAGCCCCGTTCCCATCCCCAGGCTCAGGGCTCCGGAGATGTGCGGTGCCTGAAAAACCAGATTGTACCGAAAATCTGCTCCCATTTCTGCCACTCTGAGCTAGAGGAAAGCTTTTTCAGCTCCCTTTTCCTCCCTGCCCCAGGCAGGAAACCTGTTCAGTTCAGCCGGTGTCAATAATCCTGTTTATTTAGTTTGGGATTTAAAACTCCTCATGATATCTGGTTTTCCTGTATTTTTTCCCTTTAATCCTCCTTTCTTTAGCATTCAGGAATCTCAAGAGCCATTTAGAATAAACTACCTTTCTGCCAGAGGACTGAAGCTCTGAACTCCTTTCTCCAGGTATTTGAATTCTCTGGGAATGAGCGCGCATTGCCTGTAAAATGGATGTTTCATGGGTTTGACTGCAGTTCGCTCTGTTCGGGGCGGCTCAGCTGCCCCAAGAGCAGCAATGTGGATTTTAGGAGGAAAAAAATGAGATTTTTTTTTTCATCTCATTTTGAGATGGGAGATTTGCTGTGCTCGGGCGGCCGAGGAAGGGATGGGATTCCCCGAGTTCTCCCAGCTGGAGCCTTTGGATTTCTGGTTTCTCAGGCAAAAGGCGCTGAGCCCCAACCATCCCCTGCCGCACCCTCCAACGCTCAGGCACACGAAGCATTCTCTCCTTGTATTAAAAAGAATAGAAAAAGCAAGTGCTTGATACGAATTTGGTTCCCCAGGTCGCCCTCAGAACGCAGCTGGCCCTGAGATAAATGCGCATCCTCCGTGCTCCCAGTGCCCACGTCCCTCTGCCTGGCTCTGGTGAGGAATATCCCATAAAAATGCTGGCATTTGCATATTTTTTTCTAGTAGGAATGACACAGAGTGGTGTTTTGGGCTGGCGCCAGGACGCTGTTCCCCATCTCCACTGATTTCTTGCTTTGTTGGGCACCGTAATTCCATGGGATTCTTGTGGCAGCAATAAAATCGTGCCCAGCCTGGCAGCACCAGCTCCAGCACGAATGGAAGCTCTTAATGAGCCTGGGCTTATTTACAGCCGGTGAAGATGGAAACAAACTGAAAAACCTCCTGACACTCTTTTCACCGACTTAAATAAATAAATTCGCTGCACACTTAAATGCAATAAACACATACAGATACAGTTAGCACATGGAATAAATACAAATTATCTCTGGCCACTGACTCCTCTATGCCCAGGGAGTGCAGTCAGCTACTCAAGGAGCACCACTGCAAATAATCCAAGTATTATAATTATTAGAGCAAATAATTACGAGGGCAGTGAGAGGACAAGGGGGAACAGTCTCAAACCGAGAAAGGGCAGGGTCAGATGGGTTAGAGGAAAGAAAGTGGGTTGTTGAAAGCAGCCAGCAGCAGTGCCAGCTCCGGGGCTGCCTGGAGAGGGAGGCACAGCCTCAGGAACAGTGGAACCTGAGGAGGCAGAGCCGAGCCCTTTCCCACACCCCTGGCAGGAAATTTGGGTGGCCAGGGGTGCCTGCTGTGGGTACTCACCCAAGGAGTGTGTGTGCAATCCCTCCCCTCTGCAGGATTCCACAGCACCCAGGCTCATTCTGGCCAGCTTCTCCCGTCCAGCTGCTGGAATTGCAGGAATTGTCCCCTTTTCTCCAGCAGTTCTGCCCAGTTCTAAGGCTGTTCTCCAGAGACGAGCAAGGAACAGCCTCACCCCGGCTTTGCCTCTCAAACCCACAGCTGCAGCCGGAGGGAACGAGATGAGATTCCTGGGCAGCAAGGTGAGGCTTGTGAGGGCAGCCTGATGGAAACATCAGTGCTCCCTGTGAGGCTCTGTCCTGCTGGCCCTTTGATAATGAAAGGATAAAGCAGAGCTTTTACGTGGAGAAGGAAAAGAAATGGAGTGTGGGTTTGAACAGTAAAGATGGCTTAAAAGAAAAAAAAAAAGTTGAGATCAAAATACTTTTGCTCAGTAATTAGGAATTTCATTTTTTCTGTAGCTAATGGTGTTTGCGAGGCAGTGCCTTGCTGGGTAATTTTTAATTAGAGGCTAGGACATGGATTCAAGCTCCAAAACTATCTTCTGTTTATGCTCATCCATTTTCTTGACTCTTTCTGGAGATAATGAATCCTGCCTCCCTTCCTTACTGTCAAATTTGAGTTCGACCTTTTTGCTTGTAAATAGATTAGAAAAAATTAATCCCAGGCTGTAATAAGGTCTTTCATTATGTTGTGGGGAAGGTTATTTATGCTTTTAAGGCTTGTTCCAGCCTAATAGGTGTGAAAGGAAGAACACTTAAACTCTCCAGTGCTGACAAGGATGTTGGATCTGAGAAATGAAAATCACAGTGGGTTCATCTTGCTGCTGGTATTTGAGATGAATATCAGCACCACACGCATGAACTGGGAGATATATCTTGAAGGAGAAAGGAAGTGGCTTTTCCACTGGTTCAGATGGAATTACAGATGACATAGCTGAGGGTGAGCATTATTAACACAGATTACAAAGTTGGCTTTTGCAAATATTCAGATGCTGTACATATATGGTTGTAATAAATATATACTATGGTATTGGGGTTTTTTGGTTTTTTTTTTCACATCCATATCGGGTGGATACTCTATGTGTGGTATGGAAATAGGTTTAAAGATAGAGTTTTCTTTAGGAGTAAAGGAAGTTGATAAAGTGTCTTTGTAGTGAGTGAACACTGCCTGCTCAGGATAACACCCACTGGGCAAAGCCTGAGCGGGGCTGAGCCCAGCTGGGCTCGACCCAAAGTCCAGCCTGTCCTCTGCTCCTGCCCTCCTCACTCCACACCATGGCTGGGTTCTATTTATACCCACACTACTTGATCCATTACAAAAATTTCTTCCCTGGCAGGGCAGGCATCTATCATTAAATCAAAATCTGTCTGGAAACAGAACAGAGACTCCAACTTCAAAGCCTGCCACTGCTTTCCACGGAGCTCTCCTCGCTGGTTGCCTGGGAGGCTTATTTGAAATTATGCACGCAGACGGGCAGGGAGGAATGAGTTCCAAACTCGTCATAATGATGCCCTTGAGTGGGCGAGACTTGGAAACGCTCGGGGAGGCAGCAGGGAGAGAGGCACAGCTCCATCCCTGCACCCCGGGGAGAGCCGAATCCCCCAGAGAGGCCAAAGCCCCCAGGGATGTTCCAAACCCTCTGGGGACACTTCCCACCCTCTCTGTCTGCAGAGCAGCCTTGTTTTATTTCAGCTTTCTCCATCGTCTCTGCCTGGCTGGGGGTACAAGGATAACAAAATTCTGTCTCACAGAGTGCCCTTTACAGCCAAAAAACCCCCATCCTTGCTTTGTTACTGCAGTCTGGAATCTCAGCCATGCCGTGCTTAAAAAGTATTATTAAAAGGTTGTTTTGCCTTGAAACATTTCCACTTTTATAGCCTTAAAGATCCAGGTCTGTGTGTTTTGGTTCATATACTCAGGATGCAAGGAGGTGGAAGGTGATGAAGTGTCAGGCAGAGAATTCTGCAATGTCTCTGAGAATTCAGTGCCTGGGTAAACACAGCTCAAACCCCCAGAGGGGCTTGGGTCAGCATGGTGAATTTTGAACACGTTTCAGGGGCTCATTAATCCAACCAGTGATCCAAAATGTATTTTTTAATGTATGCAGGCCTTCATGTGTGTTGTTAACTGCCTGGTATAACTGTGTGTATACAGGTTTGATTTGGTTTCCATGGGATCATGGATCAGGGTCCCAGGTCTCAGGGAAGCAGTTCCATGATTTTGCTGGGACTTGGTGCTGCTGACAAACATTGGGCAGACAGGTTTCCTGCAGAAGTGTGGCAAAAAATGGAATGGCTCTATCATGTTTTGAGAGACTAATACACAGTCAGGCACTCTGATCTCATTAATGTCTACTTAATTAGGCTCGAGTGGATGATTTCACGAAGCCCAGTGGAGCTAGAGTTGATAACAGAGTCATTCAGAAAATCCAGAGTGTCCGAGTCCATCTCCTGAGAGCACAGCTCCATGGAATCGCTCTCCATAGGCAGGGAGGAGTGCCCAGCTCCTTCAAATGATCCCTGCTGATTCATGAGCCAATTCTCAGCTAATACTGAAGTTATAAGATATTTATTCACTCCTGGCTACTTGGGCTGTCCCCAAAGTTCACCTTGGGGGATTGTGCTCTCACTGAAGGTTTTGATAAAAAATCGAAATGCCCTTTTTGCTGCCCTGCAAGTCATTATGTTCACCTGATAAAAATGATTTCACACCCAACTCCACCCATTAATCAAAAAGGTCAGTACAATAAATAGTTTTTATCTTTCCTGCCAGAAACCTTTCTTCCCCGTGGTTTTAGGAGCTGAGTGCAAGAGAAGATGTAGGCAAAAGAATAGGGTCTCAAAGGCTGGCTGATCAATGCCATACAGAGACATGAATTATTGTTGAGGACTCGGGGGAGAAATGGAGTGCTCTGATGCCAGGGAGAGGCAATATTGCCTGAGTTTTCAACCTCCAGGCACTGAAGAGGAATGAAGTAGCTTCATTCATCTTAATAAATTTATGTCCAGCATCTGGTTCTGAATGAGATGGATTTTCCTTTTCTGGAGATCTGTAGGTGTGAGAATATATAGATATAAAATATGAATATATCCCCCACATCACTGCTTTCATAAACCCGACACTCCTGACTTTTTCCAGTGTGTCTGGTTGCCAAGTTGTGTTCGAGATGGAGTTTTTGCTCCTGGGTTTTGCATTGATTATCCTGCCCAGTGCTGGCTGAAATGGCCCCAGCCCCTGCTCGTGCAGCCCCTGGTTTCCAGCGGGGTTGGGCAGGGATGTGTTCCTGGCACACCTGTGGAAAGGTGGAATTGGCTTCCCTGGGAATCTGCACCTCCTCCCTCCGTGGGCTTTGTCCTGTGCTTCATTAATATTTGCTCATCTGCAGCGACCCCTCCCTCCCAATCCCTGTTCCCCCAGAATTCCTGGAAGGCTTTCACAGTTTGGATATGCAGAATATCCAGCCAGGGCTGCCCTGGCGGGAGGAAGAACGAGCTACTGCAAATGTCAGGAGAAGATAAAATCCCTGGAGTGGCATTTACCTTTGTGATTATTCCCTCTCATCCCCGGCACGGGGTGCACGTTTCCATTACGGGATTCTGTGTGGCAAAGAGGAGTTCGATTTAGATTATTTGAATTTTAAAGATGAATTTTTAAATGTCCTCACATCCTCCCGGAGCCTCTCCAGGAGCGGCTGTGCCCTCCCTGCCACCCCTCCTGGAAACATCAGCAGCACCTGCAGCCTCTCCTCTCTGCTCCAATATCTCCCCAAACATCCCTGCCCTGCACCCCGAATCTGCAGGAAGAGCAGAAAAAAGAGGCCATGCACATCACCTGAGGCAGCTCTGCCTGTTCATCCCTCAGCTGCGTTCCCCTTCATCCCAAAACCCACCGTGGTGCTCAGGGCTGGGCTCCAAGGCGTAGTAACTTACCCAGAGTAGAGAAGCCAGGAGCTGTGCAGGTGTCCTGCTGGATGCAGCCAGGTTATGTGGGAGCAGGGAGTGTGGAACGCCAGCCTGCGCCCAGCTCCTCAGGAACAGATGGGTGTTGTGCCATGTGCTGCAGCCTAGAAAACAGATTTGATTTAGGGCACCGTGCCTGCCTGACTTTTAAACTTGCATTAACAGGATTTCAGGGAGGCAGACTCCACTTACAGCCCTCAGCGAACACAGCAGCGGGCAGGAGGTTACGGAGCTCTGAAAATTATCAATTAATTCTCCTTTCATCCAGAGGGGCAGATGGGGATGAATATTTATTTACTTTGACAGCTTTTATTAGAGGGGGAAAAAAGGTCTTCATTATGTGTTTTGATTTCACAGCACAATCAAGGAAATTAGCACAATGTATAAAACAGTAATTAAGGCTGTTAAGATTTCTGAACTCACACTGACACGGCAGATCTTCCCCCTGTGCAGAGCTGCTGCTTTTCCTTGCGGTGCTCCTGGCGTCCAGGCACGGAGGTTATTATGTAATGGCAGTTCATCTCTCTTCCAAGTGGATTTTGCAGGTTTAACCACTTCAGAGCAGTCCCCAGGTGCCCTGGCCCTGCCAGCCTCGGGACAGGCTCCATGCTGGGCACTAATCAGCTGAGTTTTGGGAGCTCTGTCAAATAATGGCCAATTTACAGATGTTTGATGTGGGGAGGTCAGTGGGTTCTTGCATTAAGGGGCTCAGATAAATGGAGGGATTGTCCCTGCCTTTGCCTGAGATGCTCATTTGTTGGTTTTTTGGGGCTCCCTGTGGTTCCTGGGCTCGTTTTGCAGACATGATGTGGGAAATTCCTGTGTGGTGACACAGGTACTGCTCAAAGGGCTTCAGACCCTATGAATATCTGGTGAATGTATTAAGATAGACCATATTCATTAATTAGCTTATATATGCATATATTTATTAAGTAGATAGCTTCCTAAGAGAAAAAATGGTGTTTTAGCAATAATGTTGGTATCTGGAATCAGACAGACTAGGGAATTTTCGCTGTAAAAAAGGGACAGCTGAGATAAGTTCCTTTATTCTTCTGGGCAGTCACTTTGGGAGCACACCATGTGTGGTTTTTAATGCTGCAGTGAAGTGGGAGAGAGGAGGAAGGGTGGATTGCCCTCAATTTGGCAAATCACAGGGCACCAGCATGACCTGTTTTTACAGCTGAGAACCTTCGGCCTGCAAAGTTCCTGTTTAAAGACTTTATCTCACTGACCAGATGGTGCAATTTGTCTGCCACGGACATTTGGGAATATCTGCTGAATTTTGCATAAGGACAAGTGTTTTAATCATGCAGTGTCTTGCTGTGTTAATCTCATTTGTCTGCAGTGACCAACCCTTCTCTTATCCCTGGCAATCCTGGAGCTGTTCTGTGGGGCTTTTGTACACCCACCTTCCCATCCCTGCTTTCTTATTGCCTGTCCCTTGGGAATTTCTTTGGGTTTCACTCCTCCTGTTGAGGTGGGAGGAAACACAATGGGAAATAAAGCAGAGGTGTAGGAGCCTGGGATGTTTAAAACCTCTCTCCCAAGTCAATCCTTTCACCAGGACAAATTCTCTTAGAGAGGAAAGCAGTTTCAGGGCAGAGGAGGAGCTGGGAAGCTCCTGGATGCAGAGGAGGTGGGAGCTGCTGCCTGAGCAGTGCCCTGGTCAGGAGGGATGCAAACCAGGGAATTCCAATATTTGAAGAAGTGTTAAAAACAGCACAGAGAGAGACAGAAGCCATTGACCTTCTAAGCATTATCTGAAGGAAAAAACTTCCTGAGCTGTCTGATGCTTTCCCAGCTGTGGGATGCTGGAGGAAGGGAGGAATGTGAGCATCCCCTGGCCTCGGGGACACTCTGGGTATGTGTGGGGACAGCTGTGCACAGTGACCCTCAGCCCCCTCCTCGCACCTGCCCTGTGTCCCCCTGAGAGGAAGGGAGAAGCAGTTCTGTCCCACAGCTCCTGTGCTGCCCACGGTGACCCCTCAATGCACATTCCAGTTCCATTTAGGATGTTCAGGATGGGCTCTGAGCCCCTCTGCAGTTTAATTGCTGGGATTGCCCAGAGCAATTCCCCTGCCTTGACACAGCACAGGAAAGTGCCACCCCTCAGAGCAAACCTGAGTGCCCTTGATTGCAGTTTTAATGATTATTCTTCATCATTTAATATTTATTTTATTATATAGCATATATTATATAAGCTATTTAATAATTTTATTATTTATTTATTAAATTTTATTATATTAATACACTTATTATTTAATTTTGTTTAATTTTATTAATATTTAGGCTGTATTTGTGGTGATGCAAGGCAGGGAATCCTCCAGCTCCTCCCACATCCTGATGCCTTAAGGCAACAATCTAGAAGGCATCAACTCTAGGGCAGTGGGGCTTGTGGAGCACCTGTGAGGGACACAAAACATGGGCTGTGCTGGTGGTGGGGTGTCAAAGCAGCTCTCCCTGTGCCAAAGCCATGGAATTTCATGGCTGGGGATGTGTTTAATGTGCTGTTACCACTGGAAACTGTGATGGATTGTGTGCAGCAGCTCTGGTGCACAAGTGAACAAGCAGGCAGTTAATTACTGCAATGATAACACGTTATGAGAAGGAATTGCACTCGTGGCCATTCATTACGATGATGAATTTCCCACAGTTCGTCACTGGTCATCTGACAAATGGCCAGGGTCCCATGCAGGAGGAGATCCCTCCCCGTCCCCTCCCCATCCAGGGGGGGATGGTGTCATTAATGTGACAGTGTCTAATTGCTCCAGTGCCCCAGCTCAATATTTATATTCATTTGTCCATATTACCCACATCAGAGCGTGCTGTGACACACTGCAGAGCTGCCTTTCAGAGGTGGATTTATTCTGGGCTTTCTCTGACCAGTTCAACTCATAAAGCACTGGTCTGAAATCCTCGGAGGGCCGAGGGGGGGAGAGGCTTTGGCAAATTGCGTGGGGCAAGTGAAATGACAGCGCTCATTGTGGGAGTATTGCTTGGAACAAGATCCTTGACTCTTGTTGAGTGATAAATTTTCCAGCACTAAATAGCTGGCACATTATGTTACACGGGGTTGATGGGTGCAAATTGTCGGTGAGGTTGTTTGGAGACAGAATGTTGTTAACTGGAGGGGAAGGTGGCTCAGGGGCCAGAGCAGAGTGGGAACCTCTGGGTGCCCCGTGCTGGATTGCAAAGGCAGTGGTGTGTGTGCCTGTTGGCACCACCAAAGCCAGATTTAAAGGGAAGGAATTGAGCTTTTCCCTAGAAGGACCCTCATCACAGGCACAATATCAGAATGCCTCATTAATTAGAAACAGTCTGTAATCAATAGCTCGGTTTCCTGCTGCATTGAGGTCCTGGTGCTCAAAAAAAAAAAAACCAAGGCTGCAGTGATGTGATATGAAAACCTAAAGGGATAAATATTTTAGAGAGGGTATCGAGCTCTGTGGTTCAAAAAATCAAGGTGAGACATCCTCAAGTGCTTGGTTGACCCCCTGTGCCCTCCTCATCCTTCCTGCACCTCCTGTCCAGGTGCTGAACACCTCCCAGGAGCTGGGCTGGGCAGTGCCTGTCTGGGCTGGGCTGGGCTGGGCAGTGCTGGGCTGGGCAGTGCCAGGCTGGGCTGGGCTGGGCAGTGCTGGGCTGGGCAGTGCCTGTCTAGGCTGGGCAGTGCTGGGCTGGGCAGTGCCTGTCTAGGC
>JAWWMU010000029.1:1129053-1166617 GCA_035048155.1 Cinnycerthia olivascens | reverse complement strand
CTGGGCAGTGCTGGGCTGGGCAGTGCTGGGCTGGGCTGGGCAGTGCTGGGCTGGGCAGTGCTGGGCTGGGCAGTGCTAGGCTGGGCTGGGTGCTCACGTTTCCTTTCCCTTGCAGTGCCCCCAGAACGTGCAGCCTTGCCCAGCTCATCCCCACACAGCAGCCCCTTCTCACAGTCATTTATTCCTGGGACAAGTTCTGAACCCAAATGATACCAGCTCCAAAACACCCATAATGTGAACATTCAGCAATGGAAAATTTTCCCTTTTCTCCTCCAAGCTGAGGAAAGTTGGAAGTCACTGGATTTTCTCAGTTCTGCACCCAGCCCCAGGTCCGTCCTCATTTCTGAAGGTCAGCACATCTAGCCCCGAGCAGGTTATTATCCCAGGGATGTTTTATTCATGCTAATGCTGCCAAATGGAAATTATCTTTTTCATGTTAATGAGGAGTAATTTGAGAAATCAGAAAAATCATCATTTCACTGAGGAAGGTTGGGGGAGTCACTGACAGGAGAGAGAGCAGCAGGTGACACCTCACTGGGTCATGCCAGGCTGGCAGAGCTGGGGGGGCTCACCTGGAGAAAGGAAGGATCCAGGGAGAGCTCAGAGCCCCTGGCAGGGCCTGAAGGGGCTCCAGGAGAGCTGCAGAGGGACTGGGGACAGGGGATGGAGGGACAGGACACAGGGAATGGCTGTAGGCTGAAAGAGCAGCTTTGGATTGGTGCTAGGGAGAAATTCTTTACTCAGGGAGTGCAGAGGCCCTGGGAGAAGCTGGGGCTGGCCCTGGATCCCTGGAAGTGCCCAAGGCCAGGCTGGACAGGGCTTGGAACACCCTGGGACAGTGGGAGGTGTCCTTTATAGGTGTTCCACTGTAGGGGGTGGCACTGGATGAGCTTTCAGGCCCTTCCAGCCCAAACCCTTCGGGGATTCTGTGATCCCAGAAGTTTTGCTGGTTCCAGGTGAATACAGAGGACATGGTTGTTTTCCAGATTTTTTCAGAAATCTGACCTCTCAGGATCCATCCAAAGAAATGTTCTGTCTTTGATCTCTCCTTGTCCAGAGTAAGAGGGAATTTCTGCAGCTTTTAATGTGTTTTATTCCTCATGCTTATGGAGGAAGAAAAAAAAAAAGAGAAAAGAAAGCCTTTTGAACACCTTGTTTGATGAGTGAGGTTCATTTAAAAAATGACTGAGATTAAAACAAGACAAAACCATTGCGTGCCTGATTTTGAGACTATTACAGAGTGGGGGGGTTTCAAAGCTCTGTGGAGGTGGCACTTGGGGACATGGGGCACTGGTGGCCTTGGCAGTGCTGGGGAATGGCTGGGCTTGATCCTAATGGCCTTCTCCAAGCCAAACAATTCAATTCTGTGATTTCCTGATGAATCCAAAGGAAGAGTCTCAGGGTGCCAGCAGCTCTGCAGTGCTGTGGGAGACGGGGCTGGGTGGAATTTTGCCTCAGTAGGGCTGTGCCCTGGATTCCCTGGGATGCAGGAGATGTTTTGCAGCATTCCTCCCATGCAGGGCTCCCCTGCTCCTCCCTCCCAGGCTCAGGGGATGTGGCTGCCTGGGAGAGGCTTGGCAGGATTTCCACATGAGCAATCCACTTGGGTGCTCGCTGAGGTGGTTTCTAAATTCCGACTCTGTTTTCCACAAGTTTGCGACTCCTCTGCTCTGATTTCCTCCCTTCTCTGGGTAAACACAGATTGGCATCTGCAAACTTTCTGCCTGTGCTCCACCAGCTTCTCCTTCTGCAGGAACTTTGGTAATTTCTGGAAGCTTTTTGTCTTCCCCAGGTCTAATCTTAGACAATAAACAAAGCCAGACAAATGCTTTTTCAGCCTGGAAAAGCACAAATAAGCAACCTGTACTTGTTAAATTAGGCACTATAAAAAATGCTGAGCTTTAAATCATCATCCCAGTAATTATTGTCATCATTGTGGTTATTAGATGACATAAGATTTTATTGCTGATAATTTGGAGTCTTTGATACATTTATTTGAACTGATTGCTCCTTTGGCAAAGAATAATTGCTTAAAATTCTCTCTTGGGTTTTTGCTTCTATAAAAGGATTGTTGACCTTGAAACTTTTGCTTTATTTTGGATTCTTGTTCAAATGCAAATACTGAGAAAATACCTAGAGAAAAAAATGTAATTCACCAAGCAGAACATGGAATTTGGAGACCTTGGAGAGAGAAGCCAGGTTTTGGGTGGTCAGAGACCTCCAGTTCTCTCTTACTCCTTTTTCAGTATTATTTTAAGAGTGGAAAGTAAGGTTTGCATTTCCATAAGCAGATGTTGGAGTGTTTGAGTGCTTTGACAGCTGAAGGTTTGCACTGAGGGTTGATGGAATTGATGGATCTTTTGTGAAGCTGCAGGTCCCGTGGCCAGGAATCTGCCCCAGCTCAGGAAATGCTGTTTGGGGGCCGCACCCACTCAGCTGTGGTGAGAACAAAGCATGAGTTAGGAAATAAATCAAGGAGCAAAAAAGAGCTGGGTAACAGCATCTAACAGTGCCAGGCAGGGTGACAGAGTCTGGAGAGCTCCGAAATGTCATGGTTTCATGCAGTGTGCAAATAAGGATGAAATTGAAAATCAGCTCTTTTAGGAGAGGTAACTCTTAATTTGCATGAAATAATAATCAAATCATTATCAGGCCACCTTGAACAGCCCCATTGAAGGTCACTTATCTGCACAGAGAGACACCACACAGCAAGGGCTGACATCACTTTGGGAGAAGGATAATTACCCATGGGATCTGTTAATTTTTGTGTCCATTAATCAGGTGTGTGTTTCCAGCTAATAACTGGCTTCAGCCTGCAAACATTGACAATTGTTTGACTCTCAGATGGTTTTGTAAGACTGAGGAACGTCTCAGCCTGAAACTGTGAGAGACTGAGGCAAAGCATGGATGAGACACGAAGTTCTTCAGTAATTTTTAATCAGGTGAGTAAGATTAGAGAGTCCAATGACACAGAAACTCCTTGTGGATAAAAGGCCAGGTGAGTCAAAGACCTTCCATCCATCATTCAAAAATACTGATTTTTCTGTGGGAACGGGAGGAGGGCAGCTCTGCTGCAGAGAGCTGAAGTGTTGAGGATTGAGGAGAGGCTTCCCGAGAGCCATTCCCAGAGCTGTCAGCAATGACATTCTCACTGAGCTCCTGCTTCCCTCACCAGGAAAAGGTTGCAATCTTGGCAGCACACAGAAATAATCATGTCTGGTCAAGTGTGACACAAAGGAGTTGAACTCCAACAAAGGGGGAAGCCACCTGTTTCTGGATGATTTATAGCCATGGCAGGAGAGGGTCAGGCTCAGCTCCAGAATCAGAGGTGGAATAAGCACTGAACAAATGTTTTCTGTTTGTACTCACTGCTTTAAACTGCATTAGGCTCAGGCAGAAATGTGGGTGTTATCCCAGTAATATGGTCTAAGCTGCACATTTTCATTGTTATTCTTCCTATTCATGCCTCAGATGATTTTTCTATTGGGTTAACAGCAAATACTCTTAAGTAATGACAGGGGTGCAGGTTAATTATTCACTAAGTGCTGTTAAAGACAGCAGAGTTTCCTCTCCTGTTACAAAAAGGCTCCATTTCCCACCATGTCATTAAACATCCTCACTTAAGAGGCCTGAGAATGAATCATTGCCTCTGATTTAGGATCATCAAAAAGCACAGCGCTGCTGCCTTTATTTAATTGACTCGTGATTTAATGGTGATGAAATCCACGTGTCCCAGCTCTCAGATGTTCAATTGGGGTTTGTCTGGGGGATCTCTGAGCCAGGGCAGCCCTGGCTGGGTGTCTCTGTGGTTGGTGGTGATGCCCCACACGAATCCTGGGTGCTGGAGTTCCCTGGGAGCAGCACGGTGAGGGCTGCAGAATAAAGCAGATGGTTTTTGGGAGGTGATACAAGATCCCAAAGGGCTGCTTTGAATTCTGAAGGTGTGGAAGTTTTCCCCCTGGCAGGGGTTTGGGATGAGACGTCTCGAAGGTCCCTTCTAAGCCAAAGCCCATCCCTGTGCAGGAGTTAAACGAAAGACCCTGCAGCCCTTCCCCTGTTTAAAACCTGTGTTGGGTTCAGCACCTAAAGGACAAGTCCTGTGTTGGGGTGATTGAAGTTTGGCCATGATGACCTCAGAGATGTTTTGCAGCCTTCATGACTCCATGTGAGAAGAATAACAAATTTGTTTTTACAAACTGTGGGGCTGCTGGTGGGTAAAACAAGCACTGAGAGAGAAAGGGAACAATGGAAAGGGTTCCACTCAGTGATGAATGGAAAAAAGGTATTTGTCTTTATAAATAAACTGTGGGTTTGATAAGAAATGGAATTGGATATTAAAAATGAAAAATCAATGGGGAAAACCCAAAAATTCCATGAGAATTAAAAATGAAAAGGGAGGGTTGTACATTAGAGGGGAATCTCAGGGAAGTCTGCACCTCTCAAGTCCCTCAGCCAGTGGGGAAAGAGAGAGGGAAATGCAGCTGGAAATTGGGATAAAAAGGAGGCTGTGTCCTCCAAAAATTGGAGAGACCCCAGGGGGATGCCCCATGGCCTCTGCCTATATTGGAATAAAGTAAAAGGGCTCCTCTGTCTCCTTTTTGGCCATAAACCTCTGGTGTTGGTGGATGAATTTTCCTGTCACATGACTCCCTGAAATGTGGTTTTCCTGTACAAGAAGGATGTAGTGGAAGTTCAAATCAAGGTGTCCCCCCCTCCCACGGGTGAATTGTTCCCCTCAGCCCCACCAGTGCTGCCCTGGGGGGCACGAGGGGCTGCTGTCTGCCTCTCTTTGCCTTTCCTCCCCCTCCATTCAGAGGCTGCAGGAGTGCAACAGGGGCCCTTTCCTTGCAGGGCCAGGCATTTATAGCACTGCTTAATTAGCAGTGATAGCGATAATAGTAATAATAATTATGGTAATAGTAATAATAGTAATAATGGTTATGATAATAATTTTAAGAAATCCTCTCAAGCTGCCTGTCTTCCACAGCTTAGCTGAGCATTATCCCCCAGCCAGCCTGGGGGCACTGGGGTTAATTAACTGGCTCTGGGCTGGAGGGATCTTCACTCAAGAGAAGCCACAGCCAAATGCCAGGATTTGAGCAGTGCTGCAGCCAGGGCAGGCACAGGAGCAGCAAAATCACAAATGAATGCCCAGAGCATCAGTAGATGAGGGGGAAAGGGTAAAAAAAGCTCTGAGGGAGAAGGAGGGGTTTTTGTGGGGTTTAACTCCAGGCAAAGGCTCTTCTTGCTCCTCTCCCCTCAGCTCCATGTGAGGATGGCTCTGCTTGGCTCCCCCAGCCCTGCTGCCCCCGGCCTGAGTGCAGGGGGGTTTGCTGGCAGAAATTGTCACCATCCCTCCCAGTCCTGGTGAACAGTGGCCAGTGGCACCTCCAGCCCAGCCCCATCCCATCCCCAGCCCTCCCCTGGCTGTCTGGAGCTGATGGCATTGCATGGGACGATGATTTCTGTTCCCTCCTCTGAGTTATTATCAAAGTGTAACATTTGTTCAGATGAACATCTCAACCCCCTCTTCTATTCTGGGGGGCTCTGAAAGCCTGGGTGATACATCAATGACCAAATGTAATTGCTTTCTCTAAAATATGGCTTTCCAAAAGGAGATCTGACTGGGATGCATGTACTGAAGGATTTAATTTATGGCGAAGCAATGGGTCTGAAAAAGGAGGAGGAGGAAAAGTTGTGATAGGGAGGCTGAATTCATCTTCTGTTGTGAATACTAGATGATTCACTTGGGAATATTTTTTGCTGGATTTAAATGAAATCTCATCAAAAACATGATAATTGGATGTATTTATAAACCTGCAAAGCCCACTCGAGGGGGTTTTAGTAATATTGACAATACTAGAGGTTAACCATAGAACCAGTCAGGATGTATTGCTGCAAGGAGCTGTACCTGGCTGTGCTGGGAACTCCTTGCAGTAATCCCAGGAAACTGAGGGTTTAACAGACTTTCTCATTCTCTATTTCTGAACTGTCTCCCAGAAATGAAGAAGTGCTTCTTGGCTGAGCAAAGTTGGGAAGATTTGATGAACTTGGCCAACAAATTCAAATGTTGGCCATATTTGCCCTCCTTGGTCAGGGAAAACCACAGATGTGAAAACGTTTCCCCTGGGAGGGTGGGCAGGGGCTGGGCTGGGATTCCCAGAGCAGCTGGGGCTGCCCCTGGAGCCCTGGCAGGGTCCCAGGCCAGGCTGGACATTGGGGTTTGGACACCCTGGGACACTGGGAGGTGTCCCTGCCCACTGGGAGCTTTAGGGTGCTTCCATCCCAAACCATTCCAGAGCTCCTTGTTCTGCTCCTGCCAGGAACTGCTGTGCTGTCCCCAAGGCCAGAGAAGAGAGAACCTAAGACAATCCCCTTAAATTTTAATTAAAAGAGAATCCTTTATGCTAATTAGAACCAAAGATTGATCTCAGATTTCAACCTCAAGCACTGATCCTTCCAACATTTGGTTTTCTATGGAATTTCTTCTTCCCCAAGTGCTGCAGGATGTCCCACATCTGCCCCTGCTGTATTTTCCAGGAGAAGAGAGTGATGGTTATTTCAACATGCTCTACAAAACTCTGCTTCTGTAAATTTGGCCTCTCTAGGTCATATTGGTTTCATCTGCATGCAGGGAGGCACCTCCTCCTTGCTTTAAGGGCTGTAACATTTTCTACTGATGAAAATACCTTGATCGGGTTTCTTTTGGGTTTTTTTTTTTCCCCTCACAAATTATCAGGTCATTTAAAAAAATGAGCTCATTTTAATCTAATTCTGCATGTGCAACTGTCTGGAGAGTTATTTTCAGCTCCAGTAGTTGCAGCTTGCAATTATTCTGCTTCCTTTAAGAAAAGGAAAGTAACAGCTCTATATTTTATGCAAATTACTGGCGATCTTTCAGAGCAGCTTGTGTTTAGGAGAAGTAATAGGAAAAATAAGAGGCCAAATGGATGGTAATGTGGATTGGAAAAAGAGCAGAGGAAGTAGGAAAACATGTAAAGATCACTAAAATATTAACATTTGACCACTTAGGCAGGAGTGTTTCAATTAAAAGCCGTGTAATTCTTGTTGAAATGAAATGAACAGTTCTCAACAAACCGTGGTTTCTGATGGTGAAAAAGCAGCTTTTAAATTTAATTTCCTTAATTGCTGTGGCTCACGTGTGCATGCAGACACTCCTGCAGCTCCCTCAGAGGTCCCAGGGTTGAAGTCACAGAGTGCCTCAAGCACCTTCACCCATTCCCAGCAGGGATGTGGAGTTGGGAATTGGAATTTTCCTGCATTTAAATCTGCATTGGAGCCTTTCTTGAGCACAATTCCCAGTTTGTGTGTCCTGCTCAATACAGGCACGGCTGAAGGTCGTGTCCAGTTCCAATGTGCTTTAAATTTGATGGTTATTTTGTGCATTTCTGTGGAACCTGGGCTGATCTGAGCACGATTCAGCAGCATTTTGTCAGTTCACTTGCTGGGAGAAAGCTGGTGACTGGAAAATGTCCTTAGGGCTGCCCTACATGTCACAATCATTGCTGTTTAAGGGCACAAATCAGCTTTTCTGTCCCTTGTAGAAGAAAGTTCCTCTGATAATATTTCCACTGGAGCTTTACTCGGATCCATGGATGACCTCAGCTGGGTTGGTGGCCCTGGCCCAGAGCAGCTGTGGCTGCCCCTGGATCCCTGGCAGTGCCCAAGGCCAGGCTGGACACTGGGCTTGGAGCAGCCTGGGACAGTGGGAGGTGTCCCTGCCATGGCAGGGGTGGGATGGGATGAAATATAAGGTCCATTCTCACCCAAATCATTCTGGAATTCCACGATTCCATGACTTACAGCAGCCTCATCCTCCAAGAAGCAGCAAATCTCCTGGCAGGCACCAACCCCCAGAGCTGAGGGATGCCCTCCAAACCAACCCCACTGAGATTCCAGAGACACCTCTGGAGCCCCTGAGCCATCACCTGCCCTTGCAGAAGCAGCTCCTGCCTTGCTCAGCTCTCATGGGGAGGATGTGAACACCAGGAATGACGAGGCTTGGAAAGAAGGGAATGAGCCTGGAAAGATTTGGAAGGTTTGAGGCTGCCACTGGAGGGGCCGAGCTCTGCCAGCACAGGCAGTAAATACTTCTGCCTGCTCTGATGAGATTTAAGATTTACCGAGGAGTTTTTTTTAAAATGTTGTCTGTGGTGCTAAGGCAGGGATTTTTGATAGCAAAGAGGCACTTTTGGAAATTTAATGGCCATTCTCAGCAATCTGTCTGTGTTTAGCAGAGGGAGCGGGATAATCCAGGGAGGGTGGGACAGGAATGTGGGATGGGAAGCTCCAGAGCCGAGGGAGGGATGCAGAGCAGCTCTGGGAAGCAGAGGAGGCAGGGAAAGGCTTTTCTGGGGCTCTGCACAGGTTTTTGTGGATTTGCTGAGCCTGGGTAAAGCAGGTGCCTGCTCCCCTGAATCCTGCCAGTGCCTGGTGGAATGTGAGTCCCTGAACATCATTCCTGCTCCTGATTCCTGTGTAAAGCAGGAGTTCTGGTGGAAAACTCCCCAAAAGTTTGGCTGTGCTCTGAAAATGGCTTTGTTGTCATCTCAGCCTGAGAATCATCCCCCCAGCTCAGCAAGAATGAAGTTTCTTTGCCCTGCACCTCATCCCTGCTCTTCCTGCACCCAATCCCCCGAGTCTGGAGCAGCAGGGGCCGAGAGGAGGCTGCACACCCCAAAAACGTGAGGACACTCCAGGTGTCATCCTGCAGGCACCACTCCCTGCTGGGGAGATCTCTTCATGCACTCCATGTAAGCCTCAGCACAAACGAGCTGAGCTGATGGTTTCTTAATTAGACTTGAGCATTCTGTTGTTAATTAATTTACTGGAATGTTTCAGGATGTTTTCCCCCCACATCCCTCTCCCCGAGGAGCAGCCAGCAGCGGAGGCACGTAGCACAAATTATTCTTTACAACTGTCACATGCCACTTCCCCAGCTGAGGAGCAGAAGCCACCATGGAATATTTACAAAACACAAAGGATGGAACATCTTCCTTAACAAATGAATAATTAAGTTTAAATGACAATGTCAAAATACCTCTTTGAAAAATTTCTGTTTGCTTGGCTAATGGTTGTAATTGAGTGCTTTACTATTTAGTTTTCCTGCTGAGGACCTGGTTTTGGGGAGGTCATAAAAGATCCCAAAGCGCTGGTTTGATTTCTGCAGGTGTGGAAGTTTTCCCCCACATCAGGTGTTTGGGATGAGATGTCTTGAAAGTCCCTTCCAACCCAAACCATTCTGGGATTCTGTGATCTAGGAGGGCTTTGTCATCTCTCAGAAGTCACCACTTAAAGGAAATGGAGCCTAAAAGCCTCCTGAACTTCTCCTCATATGATACAATACAATGGTAAATTGTTCCCAGAGTTTCTGAGAGGATTTCTGGAAAGCCACCGTTCATTGGCCTCATTATTCCAACTCCAGCTGAAAATCAGGGCCGTGCACTCCCATGTAGGAATGGGAAGTGAAATATTTAAAGGCCCTTTCTCCTGTTTAAGTTCCTGCTGAATCACCTGCTTGAAATGAGAAGGGTTTAAAAACGTGGTTGTTGAAATTCCTGCCCTATTTGTTTGATTTTTGTGTGTTCTTTCAGGCATGAGGCAAAATGAAAGAGTTTTCAGGAAAGCAGCTCATACACTCATGGAACCAGCAATTTGTTCTCTTAAGCCCTCTGAAATTCCTGTGATAAGGAGAAATCCCCCACCTTTATCTTTAGGGGAGCTGTTCTCCTTGTAGTAGGGGGTGATGATGGTGAGGATGAGGAGGGAAGACCCTCGAGGAGCCCAGTTACTTGTGGATGGTTGGAACTGGTCTGTGGCACAGCTGAAGGATTTGTCTGAGGCTTAAAAGACGCTAAACATTCCAGACGCCACGAGGCTTCAGGGGTGAGGATTTGGGAGCCTTTGGGGTTAGGTTTGGTTTGGAATCCCAAATGCAGGGGAAGGGGGAAGTTTCGTGGAGTTCAGCACTGTGAGAGGTGAAAGGTTTATGGTCTGAGTTTCTGAGTTAGGGTAACCTGCAATTTATTGTGAACTTCAACGTTAATTTACAAAAATAAACCCCAAACCAATATTTTACAGCAAGAGAAAGGATAACCCCAGGTTTGCTTCAGGATGACAATGGACAAGAAATAAGCAATTTGTGGAATTCTAAATGGAGGAGTCTTGAGGATGGGCAAGAAAAATGCCAGCAAGGAAGAGGCTTTAGGCAGAGGAGGTAATTGAAGTGCGATGGATATGGGATTTTTTTGTGTATGAATCCAGGCGAGGGTTTGCTTTAGCTGTAATGACTGCCATAAATCACAGAGTGAAGGCTCTCCCCCACAGCCAGCCTGGGACAGAGCTCATGGAGCAGCTCCCTTGGCAGAGCCAGCGTGCGCTGCCACTGTCACTGCCCTGGGGACACGGGCACAGCTCGTGCAGGGCAGCCTTTGGAGCAGCTGCACGTCCCTGTCAGAAACACCAGGGAGCTGAAGGAACCCTGTGGCACCATCCAAAAAATTCCACCACTCCCGCTGAGACCCCCTGAGCGCCCACCGGGATTTGGGAGGGGGGGCTGGAGCTGGTTCCTCTCTCCCGGTGCTTTGGGTTGGCTCCCACTCCTCGGGAGGGAGGGATCCAGAGCCTGCTCCACATGGATTGCAGCAGGAGCCAGGCCTGAAGAAGAAGAAGGTTCTGGAAGGAAAGTGCAGCCACTCTCCTGAAGCTGAGTGCTTTCTGTTATTGCCAGGCCCTGGCTCTCAGATCTGGATTAGTCCTTGGCTTCCTGCATTGCTGTGGGGCTTTGTGGGAGCCAAGCCCTGGACGAGAAGGGATGGATGCACTGGAATTTCCACCTGGACAGGAGGCAGAGCTTCCCTGGGCAGTGACTGTGGAGGCTTCTCACTGGGAATATTCCAGAGCCACTGGACCCAGTCCCGTGCCTGCTGCTCTGGGATGAGCAGGGACTCGGTGACCCACTGTGGTCCCTTCCATCCTGACCCACGCTGGAATTCAGGGAACTTTCCTAAGGATCTCAGAATTTCAGGGTTTCAGAGTTTCCTCTCAGGCACCGTGCCCTGCCTGAATTTAAAAGACAAGCAGCAGGCTCTGTGGCTACTCAAAAAAAATAGATAATGCTCTTTTTTTTTCCTTTTGTGTATGAAAAATGAGTTGCCCATTGAAAGAAGAGCCTGTTCTACACCACTACATGTGTTTCATGCATATTCACAAAGAAGCAGTTTTGAAAAATACACTGCTGTGCTCTTGCTGCTGGAGATAGAGGAGAACATTACAAATTCCATTTTTTCCCTACTGCTTCACTTCTGCTGCTATGTAAACACCGAGTGTTTGTTGTGCTGTTGGGATTAACTGGTGTTTGTTTAAGGTGGGAGAGGTGTTTTTAGAAAACAGATGGATTTGGACTGTTTGTTTCCCCCAGGAACTGGAGGAATGGAAGCTCATTTAGAATTGCTCTCTGTAATTTTTGCTGGTGACTCTGAGGAGATTCTGAGAGTCTGCATTTACTTCTGTCCTTTCCACCTCCCCTGCCTCAGCTACAACTCCTGCCTGCTGCACTCTGCTTGTGGGGCTCCAGAGAAGGAGAAATGCTCTGGAAATGTACTCAGACCTCAGACACATCAGCCAGCTTTGGGGAGATTTTTGATCTTTTATTCTGGGCTTTGCTGGGGAGAACAACCCTGCCTCAGCACACAGATAAATGCAGTGAAGGCACGTGCAGGTGATGCAAAGGAAAAGGTCCACGGGGAAATTCCTGACTCAGAGCATGGCCAGGACACGAGGAAAGCTCTGCAGCAGGTGCTGAGGGCTGGGGGGCAGCAGGACCGGGCAGCTCTGCTCTCTCTGCCTTTGATTTCCAGTCTCCAGGTGAGCTGAGCTCCGCAGGTGCAGCCAGCAGCAGCACTGCCCAGGCTGCAGGCCAGGAGGAAAGGGCTCATTTTATACTTTAGTGCCCCAAACTCAGCGTTTGACTGACCACAGAGCTCAGAGTTCAGCCTTCAGAGCTCTGCTGCTGCTGCTGCTGCTGTGCATCCACCACCCTCAGGAGTCTTTAGGTGCACTTGGAATTTTCCAGAGGTAAACCCACGTGTGAGATTAGGAATAAAAATGCCCTTTGTTAACTTATTTATAGCATGGAAATATCCGTGGTTTAAGGAAAAATTCCTTTCCAACAGACTAGGAGGGGAAAACCCCTCTTTGCTGTTTATTTTAATTATCAGGACACACGGAGGGTGATGCTGGCACTACCAGTGACACAAGGAGCCCACAAATCCCAGCCCACCCTCTCCACTGCCAGCAAACAATGAAGAAAGCAAAGAAATAAAATGTCAGGCTTCAGCAGAGGACACTCCAAGTGTCTCCTCTGTTGTAGTTTAGTTCTGCTCTGCCAAACAAAACAGCTCCTCCTCCTGCAGGGGTTGAGGGATGCTGAACATCAATTCTGGGGGAAAAAGAGACAGAAATCATTAACAGCAGAGCAAAGGAAAGCGCCCTGAACTGCATAACTTTTTCCAGCTTACAGATGCAAAGAAAAGAGAGTTTCTGGGAGGTTGATGTGGTTTGGATTGCCCCTGGGGATTTGTTTGATGTATGACCTGACTGGGAGCAGGCAGGGACAGAGGAACACTGTACATTTCCAGGGCAATGGAGCACAGCCCAATAATTCAGGAGAAGTTTAACCCTAATGGGAGCTGGGAAGTTGCAGGAGGGGGCTCTGGTGGGAGCCCCGGGGATGTTGGAGGTTTTGTTTCCAGGCTTGGAGCTGGGATCTTCCCTCTGGGGCTCTGTAGGACTCTGCTGAACCTTCCCTGTCACCCAGGGCTGTGACCCAAACTCCTGGCAGGCATGACCACCATCCCCCCCTGTGCCACCAGGGCTGGAGAGCTCCTGCTGATGGCCAGAGGAGGCCAAAACTCTGATTTAATTGATGTGTGGCACCTTGGATCAATTACCAGAACCCTCACACAGTGACCCTGGGATTTTTCCTGCTTCTCCTGGGAGCTGGGCACGGGCTGGGAAGATTTGCTGCCATGTTATTGACTGAAAAACTGTTCACTAAAATCAGGCAAGCTGAATTTATCACCTGGTCTGGGGCAAGAGTGGCCACGAAAGCTTGAGGGGTGTCCCAAGGATTTGAGGGGCGTTCCAAAGACTTGAGGACGTCCCAAAGATTTAAAGGGTGTCCCAAAGATCTGAGGGGTGTCCCAAAGATTTGAGGGGTGTCAGTTTAGCTCAGCATCACCCTGAGACTCAGGCCTAACATTTTCAAGGAAACCTCCTGGACAATCTGGGCTCATTTTTTGGCGTTATCACCCAGGAGTGATCAGGAGGGAGGAGCTGATTTGTGGCTGCTCTGGGCTCCAGCGCAGCCCAGCAGTTCCCATTTCAGCTGCAGGGAAGTTGAGAATGGATCATCACACCCGTTCAAACCCCGAGCTCTTTGAGGCACAGAAATATTTCTGTTACATCCACATCCTGAGAGAGCAGGGAACAAGTCCTGACTGAGATTTCTGGGACTGTTCAGGAGATACCACTGAAAACCAGGTTTAAGGGAAATATTGCCACAGGATTATGGGTTGAGAAATTGAAGGGTTTAGAATTGGTTGTTTGGGGTTTTTTTTTATGAGACCATGCTAAGAAAATGGCACAAAAGAGTGCAAAATCCTGGCTTTATTATGAAGAAAAGGAAAATGTATTCTAAGTTGCAATAAGTAAAGGATATTCAGACAATTCTGATTTTCTGATATAACCTTGTTACACTGGAGTGCCAGCCCCACCTGCATTTTAGGATTTTGTGTGAGGGTATCGGAGCTGGTGAGAAGTTTAGAACATTTGTATTTCTGTCATCAAATAAGAATTATTTTTAGAAGCAGGAGGTGGAAGGGGTTTGTCCCTGTTTGGTTTAGGGACAGTACATTAGATAGATATAATTATGTTCCTCTCATTTGGACATGACAGCAGCGCTGCTCTCACATTGCTAAAAGAAACTTTTTTATTTAAATGGAAGAAATAAAACTTTTTTCCCCCAATATTTTTTTTTTTTTTCTTGGAGAAAACAAAAATTCCAAGTCTATCCTGATATTCAGCCAAGTTTCTCTTCCATTTCAGCAGAGCAGGGGACTACAAAGCTCACAGAGAGACACTTCTTTGATCACAAATACGAAGATGGTGCATGAGAGTAATTAAATTTTTCCTCTCAACTAATTTAATTTGTTAGCCAAAGAGGGGGAAAGGCTTTATTGCAAACGGGAAGAGGCAGCTTCTTCCACCTGACTTTACTTGTACTTGACTAACTACTTCATTAGAAGCCAGGCAAGTCCAGTGACAGATCATTAATTTCCAGGGCTGTAATCTGGGAAGAGGAGAATTAGGAGAGGGCTGCTCTGCCAAACCCGGCCTAACTGCATTAATGCTGATTAAAGCTAAGCCTTAAGTCTGTTCTCATGCTGCCTCTGTCATGTTATGGATTAATTAAATGGATTAAGGCAGCAAATGCAAAGAGAGGAAATCTCTGTGGGGTTTTGCAGGATGGGGTTTCCTGCTGGTGATGTCTGCCAAAAAGAGGGACCACAGCTGATGGGGGTCTGGGCAAAAGCAATTTTATTTGCTGTTATTTGGTCCCCATGTTTTTATGCCCTTGCATCCAAGTTCCCACCCCTGGAGGGATTGAAAAGCCCTGTGGCTTTGGCACTTGGGGACATGGACTTGATGATGCTGGTGAGTTGTGGAGTTCTGGGTTATTGCCTTCCAACCCAAACTCCTGCAGGATGAGTTACAGAGACCTGTCTAGGAATGAGCAGCTGTATTTAAAATTAAAGAAATTTCTTTAAGGCTGTGCATAACATTTCTTCTCCTCAGCCATCAGCTCATTAGAGCCTCTGCTTGTTTGTTTTATTGCACATCCATTATTGCAGGTTGAGGAAACTGGGGCTGGCACAGCCTTTCTCTGCAGTTACCTGTTGCTAAAACCCTTTTATTTCGGTTGTAACTGGGTTTTTTTAATCTGCCTTTATTGCCTCTGCAAGGATCCACTGCAGCTGCCAATAACCCCCTGTTGTAAGGACTGAAAGGTTGTTTGCAGGGAGAGAACACTCTGCCCAAACATGCTGTAAAATCAGGACTGAGGCATTGTTTCCTGAAGCACACAGACGTGAAATTTGATGGCAGCACTTCCAGCCTCATTAAGTTCTTTCCAGGCTCTCATGAAAGTGGCACTCGTGGAAAAGGCTTTTGGAGGAGAAGTTTTGTTGTTTCAGTGGGAGCAGAGGGCACAGCAAGAAGGAAATAACATTATTTCACACCCAGGCAATGGGTGAAGCTCTCTGATATGAGGCTCAAGAAATAGGGAGCGTTCTGCAGGATTTTTACATCACACAGGCCTTGCCACACACTCGCACATTCAAAACCTAAAAAGCTTTACAGATTTTTTTGTTGTTCATTGATTTAGACAAAGTTACAAAGGCCAGGAGGGGGAAAAGTGAATCACTGGGGATTCAGAGAGCTTCCATTATTTCCACAGTCATGCAAACCATAAACTCATGGGGAATCTGACAGGTTTTGAGGCCTCTCACCAGTGGGAGGGTGGTTTAAGTGCTTTACAAGATTGCTCTCAGAGTTGGTATAAGATTATGTGTGATGGAAGCAAATCTAGTGCCCCCAAAGACTGGGGGTAGTAAACATAATTATGTTCAGTGTTCTGCAGCTTCACAAAAGGGTTTGTTGATTCCCACAGTGGTTACATTGATTTTATACCTTTCTGAGCACACAAAATAGCAATTAGTCAATGCTGCACATTGCTTTTCTGACAGGTATAAAATTATAGTGCCAATTATTTTGCACAAGTTGATGAACAACAGTAGAGGTTTCTGAACAGTCCCTAAGACAGTGCTGGCAGAGACATCTGTCATTTCAGTGTTTGAAAGGTGTGACTATAATTTCCAATAAAATTGAATAAAAATCTTTGTGATGCCTGCATGCTGTACAGTTTTTATTTTAATGGTACCCTTTTCTTCAACTGACACATAATCACATTTGTTAAATCTTAACCACTGCAGAGTACTTTAGTAGTATCTGAGGTCTCTTTGACTTTACCCTTCCCAGAGGAATAATGTAAGGAGTTCTGAGCTTCCACTATAAAGGAAATAAATCTGTATCGCCTGACCACAGAAAATCTTTACCCATTTGTGGCACTTATTTCACTTCCAGAACATTTTGCTCTGAGGCAAGTGGAATTCCACGCCTCCAAAAAGGTGGGGTGTGCATGGAGGTTCAGTTTAATTTTAATCTTTATTTCATTTGAATGATTTCATCACTTTGTCAAAGGAGTAAATGCCAAATCCAACAAGCTCTGCCTCTGGCTTGGGTTGCTGAAAGCTCAGGAGCTCTGCTCTGTCCTCCAAGGGAAGGTGGCATTTTCCAAGCAGGAATGCATTGCAGGGGGAGCTGCTGAACTCACACACCTCTCACTGCAAAGTCCCAAAATTGCAGCAATCTGGGGAATTACCTGTTTCAGGTAATTCCTCCGAGTTTGCTGCTCCAAGGGCAGGGTTTGACAGGAGCAGTGAGTTCTGCAGGGCTGAGAAGAGCACTCCAAAAGCAGGCTGCTGCAGAGAGGTAAAACCTCCTAAAAGAAAAGCCTTAGAAAACCAGGCCTCACCACTGCAGGTGCAATAACAGCTAGCCTGCAAAATTTCCATGAGAAGGAATCGTAAGAATGAGAATTGGTTTTCATAACAATCTGTTCTTCTAAGAAGGCAGTTTGCATCTGTGAAAAATAAACCTAATTTGTGAGAATCCACAAAGAAAAATGTAAACACCCTTCAGGAAAATGAATCCAAAAACACCAGAGGTTTATGGCCAAAAGGAGACAGAGGAGCCCTTTGATTTTATTCCAATAAAGGCCATGGGGCATTCCCTGGGGTCCCTCCAATTTTTGGAGGACACAGCCTCCTTTTTACCCCAATTTCCAGCCCCATTTCCCTCTCTCTTTTCCCACTGGCTGAGGGACTTGGGAGGTGCAGACTTCCCTGAGATTCCCCTCTAATGTATAACTATCCCATTTAATTTTTAATTGTTATACAACTGATGGGTTCTCCCCCTTGTTTCTTTCATCTTTCAATATCCAATTTCATTTCTCAGCGAAAACACAGTTTGTTTGTAAAGACAAATCCCTCACTCTCTCACCCCTGTGCAAGGAGAGTCTTAGCAGGTACACACACACATTCTAACCGATGCACTGAGTGGCAAGAAAGTTACTAAGCAATTAGAATGAAACAGGATAACTTGGAAAACTGGATAAAAATCGGCTGTAACATGAAAGTGGGGCTTTGGCCGCCAGAACTTTGAAGGGTTATGCCCGTTTTTATTGTTATAGCAGACTTTTGTTAAAACTTGATTTCCCAGAGCGTGTGTGGGGAGAATTGCCTTCATTCCTCCCGAGAAGTGAGACAGGTCACTGAGAATTCCCTGCCCTGATGGGTCCCAGAGCAGGAAGGAAAATCCTGCCAGCACTGTGGGATCTTACCCAGAGGGGAAAAATGTCACAATAGAAACAGATGGGATTTTAATTTCTTCATGCAGAAAAGCCAAATCTTTATTCAAAAAGCTCACATTTCCAGGAAATTTCAGAAGGCACCGTGTTAAACCTGACTGGCCAGCAATTCAGGGAAACTCCTCTCATTTCTTGGTAAGGGCTATTTTACACATGCATTAAACTTCTTCTTTCTCTAGCCAGTTTACATGTGCTGTCACTGATTCTCCTGGGACAGATTTCTTGTTGATACAGGTGTGAAGGGTTCTCTTTGCAGAATTGAGCTGTCTGATTCTCATTCCTGTAACTCTTTCTCACAGGAACTTACCAGGCTCGCTGTTAACTGCACTCAGCAGAAGTGACAAAGCCCTGATTTTATAAGGCCTTTCTTTTATGAGATTTTTTTACCTATATGCACTAGACAAATGTAGGTGGTGTTCCTGTGTTCTGTATTGCTCAGGACCTTGATTTGTGCCCCCTGAATTCCTCCATCCCTGGAATCCTCACCCAGGGCATGGCTTGTCCAGGAGGGTCCCTGGAGCAGAAGGTGGGGCTGGATCTCACCTGCAGCTTTAGGTTGGGGAAATTCTCTCTTTTGAGGTCCAGGAGAGGAATGGAGCACATTCCTGCCCTTTTTCCTTGCCAGGTTCCACGTGAAAGACATCTCGTGGTTGGAGAAATGAATTGGCAGAAATATTTGGGGGAAAAAAATACAGAATATCCCATTTTGGTGAATCGTTTCCCTCCAAGGTTAATCTCGGGTTTGCCACCACAAGGGTTAAAAGCAGGGAACTCCGAGTCCTTTAGGGTGTCAGATTTTGTTCCCGAGGTTCAGGATGGAACTGCCTCGTTTCCTTTTTACAAACGGGGCCACCAGAGGCAGGATTCGGGATTACTCCGGAGGCTTTCCCTGGAATTTCCAACCACAGCGCCCAATTTTGATAAACTTCATTAGATTATTATCAATGCACTTGTGAGCCTGAGGGGGGATGCCTGATTTCTCATTCTCAGCTGTCACCGTGTCCGTGGAGGAGAATTTCCCCGAGCGGCAGAGATGCTGAGGAGCAGCATCCCCGCGGGGCAGGGCTCTCTAATCAAAGGGTCATTAACGCTAATGAGGGTGAGGTGTAGGCAGTCAAACAACAGCCTCTGAAGGAGCTGGAAATGGGGAAAAACTCCTGCCTGGCCTCTGGCAGAGCCCGTGGGCCATCCCAGGTGCTGCCTTGGCTCAGGGGATGGGGAGGCACCGCGAATTTAAGGCTCCCAATTTCCTCCTGCCTTTCCTCCAGGTCGTTTTGGAACTGGGACCTCGTTTGCTCCTTCCCTCCAGCCAAGGACCTCATCCAGCTTCTTCCAAAGGTAATTTTTTTTTTTTAGGTCTTAGGTTGTGCCAGCCAACCTGAGTGCCAGGTTTTATTTAACGCTGAAATTTTAATTTCTGTACCCTCTGAATCCGTTTTTCTAGCCCGAGTTTTACCTGCTCTGCCGCCCTGCAAGCAGCTCTGTGGTGTAGGTCAGTCTCTAGGGAAAAGGGAAAAAACTCTTAAAACTTTCTTCTTTCTTGATGGCGTTTTAACAATTTGATGAAAATTTATTAGGTGGGAATTTGGGCTGAAAGTATAGATGTCTCCTAAATTAAAGCTTTTTATGAACGTGTTTAAAAACTTGAACTGCACCCAGCCATTGCCCTTTGGTTAAGAGGAAAGTTTTTCTTGTGCTAATAAAAGTAAATTCTCTTTGTTCCTTTCACCTTTACACTCCTTAATTCAGGAATTGTATTTAGCAGCTTGCTGAGTCTGTTGAGTTTTCTTGAAATCGTTATTTTATCGTTCCTTTTCGTTTGGGAGAGTTGGAATTTTTGGGAAGAAAACTGTGGTTTTGGCCTCGAGTGGTTGAATGAGGCTGTGCAATGTCTGGTTGCTTTTAGGATGGGCTAAATTTGGCCCCTTTTGTGCATTCCCAGCTGGAGGCCCGGGAGCTGGGGCTGTTCCATGGGATGGGATGTTCTCTTCCCTGCCTGGGGGCACTGCTGGCATTGCCCTGGGCTGCTGCGATACGGGCATTTGAAATCCAATAAAAACCAACAAAATATCTATGTAAAAAACAAATCCCTACGAAGGTGACGATCATTTAGAGTGAAAAAATATTCTGATTTTTGTTGTTGTTTTTCTGCTGTTTTGACGACCTGTAGCGCCATCCCGTGCAAGCCCCAGCTATTGTTTTTCAGAACAACTTTTGATTTTAATGAAGTGGAATAAATGGCTTTGAATCGGTTATCACGCTAAGGAAAGAAAGGACATGGAAGTGTTGAGTTGATTTGACGGGTCAGGTGAAATATTTCACAAATTAGCAGCACATTTAGCTCTAAGGAGACACGATGAGTGAAATTTCCCCGTGTGATGCTATCGGCTGGAAGGGAATTGCAGCAGCAGCACTTGGCAGGAGCGGCAGCTCGGAGCAGAACAGAAAAGCCAGGTGCAGAAGGAGATTTTGTGAATTAAAAATGAGCCCGCTCGGTCCGGGAGATTTCAGCACATCTGGCTGTGGAATGGTTGGGAACTGCAGCTGAGCCTGGCGGGGGTAAAAGTCCGTGATTCCTTTTGTGGCACTCGGGACAGAAATGAAGGAATTTGGAAAGTTCCAAATTCGAGTTTTCTTAACTCGAGCAATTTGCCTGTGCAGCCATCGGGAGCCCTGCGCGGTTTCTGTGTGAAATCTCAGCCCTTGATTGTTTTTCTACATTAACTGCAAAGAAGTTTCTCACTCAGCTTTGTTCTCACAATGTCTTTTGTCAAAACAACAACAACAAAAAAACAAACAAAAAAAACTCCAAACCAACAACTTGGTAGGGAATCACTCATGGAGGTTCTTTTAGCACCTAATGTATTTTAATTGTGTCGAACAACCCACAGCAGCACCTGTGCCTTGTCGTTGTAGCAGCGAGGAGGGAATGGGATGGATTCCGTTGCCTGCCAGAAATGCAAAGGGTGATGGGCACTTCGGTGCTCTTTGCAGCTCCCAGATTTACTCTGGTCATGGACGTTCTTCAGCCTCATTAGCTGTATTAATTCATTTAGGAAGTTCTCCATGAGGGAATTGCTGCTTTATTGCTGAAAAAGCATTTGTTTGTTTAGATGGCCAGAAGTTTCTGAGGTGTTGCAGTTGTCCTTTTCCTCTGTAGACAGTCCGGAGTCGGGGTTGGCAATTCACCTGAAATTTTGGGGTTGGTGTTGAAAGCAACGAGGGATTTGTCTTTCCAAACCAGCTGTGGGGCTGTTGGTGGATAAAACTAGCACTGAGAAAGGGAACAATGGGAAGGATTCCACTGAGTGATGGATGGAAAAAAGGTATTTGCCTTTACAATCAAACTGTGGGTTTACTGAGAAATGAAATTGGACATTGAAAGATGGGAGAAACCGTAAGTTCCATAAGAATTAAAAATGAAAAGGGAGGGTTGTATATTAGCGGGAAATCTCAGGGAAGTCTGCACCTCCCAGGTCCCTCAGCCAGTGGGGAAAGAGAGAGGGAAATGGGGCTGGGAAATTGGGATAGAAAGGAGGCTGTGTCCTCCAAAAATTGGAGAGATCGCGAGGGAATGGCCCATGGCCTCTGCCTTTATTGGAATAAAGTTAAAGGGCTCCTCTGTCTCCTTTTGGGATATAAACCTGTGGGGTTTGTGGGTTCATTTTCCTGACACTGGCTTCCACCAGAGCTCTCTGCTGTTACTGCATGGGGAGGAATTTCTTCCCTTTGTTTGCTGGGTCCCAGCAGTCAAATGTAAACAGCTTGTTCTTGTTTTCTTCACAAAAACAATCTGAGGCACTTCCCAGAAGTTAGGGATCATGAATAATGAAAGATTTTATTTTTAATTTCCAGAACAACATAAGACTATGAAATGGTTAGGCAAAACACTTGAATCCAATTAGGAAACAACTTGGTGAAGAAGAAAACCTTGACACTTATTTTGAGTATTTGATTCCCCACAATATCAATTTAAATGTAAATTGTGCTTCGGAGAAGAATGCTTCCATCAGAGGCTAAAAGCGTGTGGTTTATGTTTAGTGTTTTACAGCTGGATTATCTCAGACCTGGGTTTATAGTTATTGCCTGTGGGCTGAATTCCACCTTAGCACTTAGAGCACAGGCAGTAAGACACTTGTGCATCTATTTTGCAGCAGATTGGAGATAGAATTGTGTGATTAAATAAGAAATTTTATGATTTCTTTTCCTGTGGTAGATTGCAGTCAGTATATTTAGCTTTGATTCTGGTTATAAAATTTGTAGCCTGCAAATAAGTGGGATAAGAAGTTGCAGGCTGAATTGTTACTGGCAGAATTGAAGTGCTGAGATCTCAGATATTTAGAGATGAAAGGTCTCAGTGGGAGCCTTGAACTGTGTTCAGTGCCAGGTGATGAGGTGTGTTCATAGCTGTATTTTATCATCTCAGAGCTGGGCTCTGCTCAGCTTGACCCTTCCAGAAAATTCTGTGGCCATTGTTTCCCATGGCAGCTGAGATCCCTCTCAGGTGTTTTAGGTACCAGCAACAGCCCCAAAACTGCTCCAGCTCCTGCCTGGAGATCAGAGCAGCCCCCAGGTAATCTGTGTTGTGAAAAATGTCAGAATGACTGCTAGGAGATGCTCTGAATAATCCCAGGAGCACGTGGCAGGGCTGGAGATGGAAGAAATGTCCAATAAAATGACACTGACTGTTATTCTCAGAATCTAACGAGGTTTTTTTAAAGTATTTAAAGTGTTTGAATGCATTTAAGACAAGCTGTTAGTGCAGGGCTTGGATCCCTTCAGGTGCAGGTCCCTCACCAGCCTGGCTGTTTCAGGTTTGGCTTTCAGCAGCTCCATGCAAATATTAAAGGTAATGAATGCTCCTGTACAGCCACATGTTAAAATAATCTTTAAAAGCAGTGAAGAACTGAAAGCTTAATGGTTCATATTTCACATTTCTCCTGTGAAATGTGAGCAGGCAATGCCATGGCAGGAAAGGGTGATGGCCTCTGCCACGAGCTGAGGAGCACCAGCCTGGCAATCTCCTCACCACTGACACGTCCTGTGGACTCAGGCTTTTTTTTTTTTTAAAAGAAGTTTTAGTTCTTCATAGTTTTCTTCCCTTTTTTTAAAATCAGTGCCTTAAGCCTTGTTTTTCCTCATATTTTCCCTAAGCACCCTGTGGCTGTTGGTTTAGAGCTGTTCTGCAATCCAGGGATTGCCTTGCACTGCCCTGCAAACAGGGATTTGTCCCTTCTTATTTCCAATATTTCCAGCATGTGTTTGTTATGCCTTGGATTGATGTGTCAGGGCTTTTTTTTTCCCCCCCTTCCTTCAGAAACTTTCCTCTATCTTGGCATTTGGCAACTTCGTACTTCAGCCTCGTTGTTCTGCTCTGTTCATATTTTTAAAATGTGTGCTCTACAGGCAGCAAATAAATTCTGAGGTGGAGGGTACCCGTGTGGAACAGCCCCGTGTCAAAGGCAGATAAAATATCTCCCACTCGCTGGCAGCATTAGATTTTTGTCACCCCGTTAATGCTGCTTCCATATCACTCAGGAGGAGAAACACTTTGCTTCTTGATTTATGGGCCCTGACAGGGAAGTGTCCAGGATGATTAATTACAGCCCTAAATGACAGTGCCCTCATTCACACCTCCCTGGCCTGGATGATGGAAATTAATAAATATATCTGTATGCTGTGGAATTTGCCGTTGCCTGTTCAAATATTGATACACTTGACGTGCTGGGAAGGGATTTAGCAGAGGCAAAGCCTTGCAATCACTACCTTGCTACATTTAATAGCAGTTTGTAGGGAGGGAAAGAAGCAGAAGATTCTGGAACTGATTGGAAGTTTATGAATAATTTTCAGAGAAAATGTTACAGCATTTCTTTGCCAGTTTAAACCCTTGCTTTCTGCAAGCATTTTGATGATTTTGTCTTTATATTTGTCATTTATTTTTGAAAATATTGGCCTTGAAAATCTATAAATTACCTCAAGGACTGTACTTTTGGGGACTGTGTCTGCCATGCTGGGACTCTGACAAAGCTCTGCCTTGCCAAGAGGGGAGCACAGCCACTGGAGCATCCAGAATTCTCTGTTCCTTGTCTGGACAGCTCCTTTTGGCCCTGGTTTGGGTGACTCTGGTGAGATTGACTCGTTCCAGTGACTCTGGATGTGAGCAGGCTCCCAGAGCCTGAGGAAGGAACAGAATCTCATCTGGTGCCAGAGCTGGGTGTTTGTGATGGCACTCGGGGCTGTTCACAGCAGCCCCACCTCAGCAGGGATGCCTGGCTCCATTTCCCAGCTCCTCCAGGTGATTCTTGGGGCAGATTCCAACTCTGGAAAATTTGCAATTTACACATAAAATTGTCACCAGTGAGAGGAATGAGGGATTTGTCTTTCCAAACGAGCTGTGGGGCTGTTGGTGGATAAAACCAGCACTAAGAGAGAAAGGGAACAATGGGAAGGATTCCACTGAGTGATGAATGGAAAAAAAAGGTATTTGCCTACAAATTGTAGGTTTGCTGATAAATGAAATTGGACTTTGAAAGATGAAAAAAACAATGGGGAGAAACCATAAATTCTGTAAGAATTAAAAATTAAAAGGCAGGGTTGTACATTAGAGGGGAATCTCGGGGAAGTCTGGACCTCTCAAGTCCCTCAGCCAGTGGGGGAAGAGAGAGGGAAATGCAGCTGGAAATTGGGATAAAAAGGAGGCTGTGTCCTCCAAAAATTGGAGAGACCCCAGGGGAATGCCCCATGGCCTTTGCCTTTATTGGAATAAAGTAAAAGGACTCTTCTTTCTCCTTTTTGGACACAAACCCGTGGTATTTGTGGATTCATTTTCCTGTCCTAGTACCTTTCCTTTAGATCCCTTAATTCTGCTTTTTGGGGTTGCCTCACTTCAAATTCCATCTGTGCATTTGCATGGGAACCCAGCGTGGTATGTTCAGTTTGTGCCTGGTTTTCCCTGCTCTGAAACAAACTCTGAGTTTTCAGGCTCCAAGTGTAAATCCAAACCTTCAGGGCCCAAATAAAAATTTTCTGTGTTCAGATTGTGTTTTCTGCATTCACCTGTGCTTGTCCAGGTCCCCCTCCTGTGCCCTCGTGGAAAGGCAATGCTGCCTTTAGGAGCTTGTTCCAACCAAAATATTTTTGTGGCGTTTATTTTCAGTTTCAACTTGAACTCTTCCTCAGCCCCCTGTGTGTGAAGTGGAGATAATTTTGCTGCCTTACCTTGTCAGTTTAATTAATGTTGTGGAGCACTCAGATAGCGACAAACAGCCGAGAAAAGCCCAAAGGAAATGAAAAATTCTTTCTTCAGAGCAATGTTTGGACAGTCGGCAGGAGATAAGGCTCAGACACACACTGAAAAATGAGGCAACCCCAAAATATTAAATCCTGGCTCATTTGGGAGGGAGGATTGAACTCGGTGTGCTCAGGGAGCAGACACACGTGGGGGAGGGCTGATGATGTAATTAAAGACTTGTAAATGAAGGAGATGCACAGGCAGGTGGGGCTGAGAATGGAAAGACAAAGTTGTGCCATGTCAGTAATTTCTGTAATTATTGAGGGCCTTAAACGAGATGTTCTGGCTGGTTTTGCCCTGAGATTGTACTAAAATCACTAAAAACATGAATGCTTTTATTTTAAAAAAATGAACCACTTAAACTTCAATTGGAAAAAATATTTCCCTGTGAAGCTCAATCTATATTCTTGTTATTTCTGGGTGGCTTCTGATAGGAAAATGTGTTATGGATTACAGGGCCAGATGTTCCATAGGAAAAAAATATATGGTTTATTCTCAATTGAATCTTGAAAGAGAAAGAGAAATATAGACAGGCACTAAACCTGGGGGTTTTGATTGGGTTTTCTTTTGATTAATAAAAGAACATCCCCAGATGTGCCTGAAAACCCACCTGGTACAGGGTGATTTAATTTGGCTGATTTTGTGCTGGTGACTTCAGGGAAATGCTGCTCAGTGCTGGGAGGTGATGGCATGAGTGGCCACCACACGAGTTAATTCCTGCCTTTTGTTGGCTGCTGGAGCTTCCAGAGGCAGCTGACAGCTTCATTTCCATGGAGGGGAGGGGGAATTGCAGCATGATTAGGTCCAGGTCATCTGAGGGTAAAACTGAACATCTAAATTCATGTAAGGAGCCCTTGGTGTGGTAAAATTCACACCCAGAGCAGTCATTGCCCTTCATCTGTCTGCAGAAGGGCCCTCCAATGCACAGGAGAGGAAAAATTCCTGAGATTAATTGCAAATTCTGTTCACATCGTTCCCCAAATGATTTTTAATTTTCTTTGAATGACAAGCAATTATGGCCTTTTTTTCAGGGGCTGCATCGGGAGATAAAATGTCTCTCAAATTCTTTCAGGTATGTTGTTAAACTGTGTTCATAATTGAGGGCTACAGGAATTAGTGTGAAGTCTAATTGTGAGTAAAGAATGAAATGAAAGATTCTATAGAGCATCAGGGCTATTATTGAATTGTGCAGCTTCAAACACTGTGTGGCACTTTCCCTCAAGAACTGTGAAAAACAATCTGGGACAAACTGGAACGGAGGAATGGAGTGAGTTTATGTGAAATGATTTACATTTTATGTGGAGTGATTTACAGGGTGCCCAGTGCAGCCCTGGATCCCTGGCAGTGTCCCAGGCCAGGCTGGACATTGGGGCTGGAGCAGTCTGGGACAGTGGGAGCTGTCCCTGCCCATGGCACTGGATGGGTTTTAAGTTCCCTTCCAACCTGAGCTATTTATGACTCTAAATAGAATTTCTTGCTTTCCCTGTCAATGCTTTCACATATTTGACAAACAGCTCAGCACCCTTATTCTTATTTTTACAGTTCACTGCTGTTTCATATTGACAGTATCCATCTCTCCCTCCCTTTATAGTGAACCTTTCATTGATTTATTGTGATGGTTCTTTAAATCCCTTGTGAAAGAGGAAATAATCTCTTGGCATTTCACACCTTTTAATTATAAATAAGTTCAAAAATGGAAAATCCCTCAGAAGCAAAATAAAAAAAAAAAACAAACAAAACCTGTAGTTATATCTTTTAGAAGAGAAAAAGTAATTGAAAAGGAAGGGGTGAGTCTGTGGGATCATAAAGGAGCTTACTCTGAGTTGTTTATTCCCCTCTGTGCCTGGTGTGATGTGTCAGTGGAGCTGAACTCGACATTTTATGGATTCCTCCCTGAATTGTCTGAGACACGTGTCCATAAAACCCTGCTGTGCTACAGCAGCCCAGGAACATCACTCCTGCTCTTCTGGAACCTCTCAATTCCCCTGCAGTAAGCAGCATCACCTGTGCCTTGGCTGCAGGTGGGAATCTGGAGCCAGGCCCTTCCTTCAGGGATGGAACTGAGCCGAGGACTGGAGAATATGGACTATCCTGAGCTGGAAGGGACCTGTGGAGTCATGGAAGGAGCAGCTGAGAGAGGTCAACACCAGTAATATCAACAATAAGTGCCCTTTATTTAGCTCTGGACTGGGAGCTGGCAAACAAATGCAATTTTAAATTCAGTTTGCCCATAATTACAGAATACAGCTCAATGCTGCTCACGTTGCTCAAATCAGCTTTGCTGAGGAGACATGAGGCTCTCACCCACTGAGACAACATTTGAGCCCTTTTAATTGTCCTTTCAGAAACAAATTTTCTTGTTGCTACCCACCAGTACTCCCAGTTATCCTGTGCAAATTCCTGAAGAGATGGGAATTCTCTGGTTCATTGGGATGTCTGCTGTTAGACCAGCACCTGCTCCCTCTTCAGGGAAATCACCTCTGGTGATTTGATATTTTCCTGAAAAATCTGCACGTTAGGAGAGAGATAAGAGTCCTGCCATAACTGGTTAACAGATGCCTCTCAAAATAATTCCTAGATTTTTATTTTTTTTTATCCCATCAAGAAATTGCTCTCAAGGAAGTTACCTGTGGGACGAACTGTCTTGCTGCTTCTTGAGCATCTCCCAGGAATTGTGACTGAAGAGGGCAGAGGGAAGGGGTGTGCTGGGCCTGCAGAAGGAATTGGAGCAGAAATGGTGGAGAATGTAGGGAATGGCCCTTGGCAGGTGGAGGTGGGAGGGAATGTGACAGGAGAAGGAGAGCAGGGGTGAGTGGGATGAGCAGCACAGCAGGATCCATCAGGAATTCCAGAGCTGTGCTGGCCCCAGCCCCTCAGTGCTGGAATAACTCCAGACCTGCCTGAGGCCTTTGGAGGCTGAGCTGGAGCAGAGCCCAGCCAGGACAAAAGGATAAATTGGGGATTTATTCAAAGTCCTCACTGGGCACACCTGGGCAGTGCCAGAGCCCAGCTGGGCACACCCAAGGTGAACCCAAAATGGGCACAGAATGGACAAATGATCACGAGGGCTCACACTTTGATAAGTTCTGCTCCATTTGCATATTGGAGTTAATTGTGCAATTACAGCTCCAGGTTATGAAGCTCCATCCTCCTTGGTTTTCCTTCTCCCTTCACCCTTGGTTTTGTTCTTGGGCTGAAAGTTGTCCTTGGTGCTGAGCTGGAGAAGGAATTGTTTTGTGTCTGTGAAGGGAGCTCAGTAGCACTGAATATGAAACCCAGAACTACCCACTAAACCAGCACAGAATCTGAAAAATATAGAAGCTAAAACCTAAGGCACCAGGCAGGGCTCTGAGCCACAGGGACCCCAGACCCCCAGGGCCAGCCAGGTCTGCAGCCCTGCCCAGAGCTGGGGCGCCTCAGGGTCCTGCAGGGAACTGGCTCAGGGTGCTTTGCTGTGAGGGTCAGGAGGGGCTGAGGGAAAGGCAAACACAGCCTGGAGAGCACCCACACCCCTTCCAGAGCCCCAGGGATGTCCTGAGGCTGCTGAGCTGAGGCTGAACCCGCTGGGGGACACAGGAGAGAGGGGTCAGTGCAGGTTGGTCTGGGAGTGACCAAGAGCTGGGGCAGATTTAACTCTGAGGCAGAAGGGATGACGAGTGGCATCACCCACCAAAGAGAAAGCAAAGGTAAAAGCAGCCCTGGATCAGGAAACATCCCAGGGCAACGTTCACCAGCAGATTCCTCCCACCCCAGCACAGATCCCAGCTCTGGAGCACAATGTGCAACAACTCCTCGACGCCACTCAGAACCCCACAAACATTTCCCTAAATGTTTAAACAATTCAGGAGCTCACACACAGACCAAGGCCCATTTAGAGACCAAAATCAAAGCAATCCATTTTTCCAGATGCTCCACTGGTTGCTCCAGTTGTAATGGCACTCTTATAAGGAACTGTAATAAAAAAGACAAAATGCTCGTGCAATACAGCAGGAACAGAGCCAAACAGCCATTAATATTGTTCTCCCCAAGAAAAATGGCTCACTGAATAGCCTGAAAGGACACCTGACATGCATCTTTCCCTTCTTTCACGAAATATAGCCATACATAAAACTGATATGATTACTTGCTAAATCTAATAAGTTTCTTTTTCTTTGATGGTTGTTTGCTCCTTAATGTGCTTTAAATGCATAATAAAAATATAATGAAAAACATACATTTATTCTATGTGGCAGCTACTGCATATTCCATAAAAAAGTAATCTTATAAAGTTTAATTTTACAGTGTTTCTTAAATCTATTTCTACTTATTCACTATAGGCTGAAGGTATCTGTGAAGGAATTTAATACTGAACATAACCCTTTTCTTCACTGATATTAATGCCAAATTTTCTTTTTACAGTCATTGTCTCGTCCCTTCTGTAAGCCTAGAAAAGGAAAAGCAAATGGATTTAGGGTTTCCAAAGAGTCTCATTAAAATGTAAAGTCCAAATATCCACATAATTTTTTCCCTGATTGCTTTAGGGCTGTTGTGGGATTTTTCCTGTCTGGGCATTTGTCTTCCATAACATTTTAATTTCCTTGAGAAAACTCTGGACTGAGCTTATCTCCTTGCCACTGGTGATATCGGAGCATCTGTTTTGCATTAAGGGAATGCAAATTTGAGCACAGCTGAATTAAAGACCACTTGCTTTTCAGAAGGCATTTGTCAGGAGAAACACCAGCAATAAAAGCTATTGACAGGAAACCCTGTGCAAATCTTTAGGATAAGGAAGTCCAGAAAAACCTCTTGGGACAGTCTCCTCTGCTTCCCTTTGCAGCAGAATTTACTGCCAAAAATAAAAAATATAAACCAAACCAAAAAAAAAAGCTACAAAACTCCTGCTGTCAGTTCCCAGGAGATGTTCCACTGCCCTCAGGAGCTGGTGGGCAGTGAGGAGCTGCCAGGTCCAGCCTGGAGCCCAGCACAGCCCCAGCTCCTGGGGCACAGGGGCAGCTGCTGTCCCTTCGTGGTCACTTCAGCTGCCCTTGATCTTCATTTTCATCCAGCTACTCATCTTTATAACTCAAGCTGTGTGGAGAACCTCCCATCTGTGGTGCCAGAAATTCTGTGCCCCAATTAATTAGGAGGCATTCCCACTCCCAAAAGCCAGAAGGGCAATGTTTTCCAGGGAAGTTCCACAGACAAAAGGCCCTGCATGCCCACAGTGTCCCACTGCATCCCTGCCAGTCCCCACGGGCACCCCTTTGGCAGAACCAGATCTGCTCTGAAATGGTTCGAGCTGGGAATAAGCTGCCTCTCTCTGGCTGTCAGGGAGGGGTGCTGCCCCTACAAACAGCACACCTGGTCCTTGGGAGAGCTTCAGGGATTCCCTCTGGAAGCCCTGCATGGAATTAACCTCAAGGCTCAAAGCTTGAAGTCACTTTCTTGCACCTATTCCTTGATACTCTGCTGCTTCTGCCCTGTGTTTTTCCTCCATCTTCACCCTTAAATACAAATCACAAGAGCCATTTGCTCATCTGAGCAATATTGACATGTTGAATTTGCTCAAACAACAAGGATCAATAGCACACAACATGAGGGACCTGCCAGGACATGGAAAAATATAATAAAGATCAAGGTGACAGCAGGTTTTAATTACGTGAGAGGAGAGGAGAGGGTGTGTTCTGCAAGGTCTTTGCAATTGGAGACTATAATCAAAATGCCATCAGCCTGCCTCCCATATATTCAATCTCTTAGGAAAATGACTAAAATGGTGTAACATTTTCAGATTAATTTTGATGCCTCCATCAGAAAGCCTGACATTTGGCTAATGTCAGACATCACCTACACTGTCATTTGATTTCTCTCTTCCCCCTCGGGTGTCACTTCACTAATGACCTGGAAGTGGTAATGAAACTGTGAACAGACTGGAGACAGAGCTCTGGAAAATGAAGCAATATCTGCTCTGACATTCACATGCTGCTCATGGAAACATTCACAAATGTGTGTTATTTGCCAAGCCACGTGACACAGGTATTTAAAGCCCATGTGTAAGCAGTCTCATCATTTATCAAATTTGATAATGAATTAATTTGCTTCAGTACTTCAAGAATTCACATCAGAACACAAAAATATCTGTGAGGAACACCACAAAGTCTCTCAAGCTTCACAGCTACATCACAGCCTCCACTGTAGGAGCAGCTTTTGCCCTCCCTTTCTCATGAAACATGGTGTAAACCATGACCTTTCTGTGCTCAGCCTACATCCTCCTGGTATATAATTATCCCCTTTCCTCCCTTTAAATCTCTGGGAGTTTGAGATCAAATAACATGCCAAAAAAAAATTTAAAAGGCATTTTCTCTGTCACCTTCCACGAAAAACCTTGTGACACCAAGATCACATCACAACACACAAGGAAAGGCTAACTTGGCAAAAACGCCATGGAAATGCAAAAGTAAGGAATTATTTAAGGCTCTTGTAAGGAAATACCATAAAATATGCAGGTGGCATCATGGAATCAGAGACACAAAGCTGAAGAGGAGCTCGGGAGACCCAAGAGGTGTCAGGGCAGGGGTTTGGGCTCAGCCCTGCTCCCCATGGAGCCCCAGGGATGCTCTGCAGGCTGGGAACCCCAGCCCAGGAAAGCACCCAGCGCTGGGGAATGGGGGCAGATGCTGAACAGGCAGCAGGAGCCTCGGGACAGCCCAAAACCAGCTCTCCTTCCCCACACAGAAACCTCCTGGGCACCACAATCCCTTTTTTGGGGTGCAACCCCTGAGGGGATGGCCGGAGCTGTGAGCGTGGCTGGGGCTCACACAGGAGCTCAGTGCTGAGCACACAACTCAGTTTCGGGGCTGGCTCATTTCTCTCCCAGCTCTGAGCCTGCCAGCAAGAGTTCATTGGTGACAAGAGTGCAGGAAAAGTCCTGCAGGGGTTCCAGGGGTGTTATTGTGCAGGTGCTGCAGGGCAGATGGGTGGCAGTGCCAGGGCAGAGCTGGCAGGGAGCAGGCTGAGCACAGTGACCTGCAGGGCAGGGGGGGCCCTGCATCCCACATTGACTCCAGGAGGAATAGCTCTGGAGGGAGGAGATCGCTGGTGTTGCTCCCCAGGGTTATTTCAAACCCCACTCACCTCCCTTTGGGAGAGAAGGGGCAATGGTCACCAGCAGCACAGTGGCAAAGCAATCAATCAATCAATCAATCAATCAATCAATCAATCCTGAGCTGTCTGCAGCAGATGAAGTCGTTTCACCATATTTCAGAGCCTGGTACTTGTGAGTGTGTCAGATGTGCTGGAACAGCTCTGTTTGTGCTCAGGACCTGCCCAGTTCCTGGGCTCCAGAGTTTTGGGGAAGATAAACATTTGCATGCAAAAAGGCTCTTCTCATCAAACCCTGATCCTGCTCTTGCAAAGGATCTGCCACCAACTGCAACTGAACGTGAACTGCCTGCTTCCCATCTGGGTATGAGTTACAAGGAGTAGAAATGAGGACTGAAACAACTGGACAATTTATTGAGATAACTAAAATGTAAAATAATTTAATAACTAGCATTTATTTTGCTTTCCCACTCAGGTCTCATTGGAAAATCCCACACTGGGAGAAGAACACTCCAGCTGTTTTCTAACCACACATCTGCACACCATGAGGATTCAAATGTCCCTAGAACAGGAGGGCTGGGTGGTTGTGGAGTGTGAGATGTATTTATTCATTTCTTTGACACACCAGAATGAAACAAAGGAACTGTTGCTGCTGAGAGCTCTGCACCATCCAAGCATTCCATAAAGAGGCATGAACACACTGAGCAGTGCAAGTGACAGCAGAACCTGAGATTGACAGTTCTTGCTCCTCATGCTCCTACCAGGCTGTGTATAAATGCTGAGATATTAAAAACAGGCATTTTCTTGGGAATTTCTAGCAGCACTTTCTAAGTTCAAACGTGTGGGATGTGCTTCTGTAGAGAGCAGGGTTTGTCTTTGGGGATTTCCTAAATTTGTGCAGTTTTCTGCAGTTCCAAGCTCTGGAAAGGGCAGGTCTGACTGCAGGTGCTGGGGATGGTGTGAGGGGCTGTCCCCCCACTGGTGTGCAGGGGAGCAGGGTCCTGCTCCTGGGGACATTAACCCTGCCCTGCTGGCCCCAAAGGCAGGAGAAAAGGAGCACAACCCTGTTCCTCTTCCTAGTTATGAGAGCATTTTTATTACATAGTTAAGGCTTTGTACAGCAAAAAAAAAAAAAAAAAAAAAAAAAAAGCAAAAATCTCAATATTTTTTTCTTGAGGCAATAAACCTCCAGTAGATAAAGGAAGCAGTCATGTTCCTCACCCTTCAAAAGGGAGAAGGAAAATTCCCTTCATGACACCCACCAGGTTTGCTGCATGGACATCATTAGCAGAAGCAGATTCCTGGCTCTCAGACAGACAGATCTGCTTTTCCTAGCAAAATCCCCAACATTATTCCTCCTGTAATTGCAACAGAGTGGGAATTTGCTTTTTCATATTAAGGTGAAAGAACTTCATATTTTAAAAATTAAATTTACAATTCAATGTTGTAGTTGGAGCAAACGGAAAATCCTCTGGGGAAGGGATAATGGCTCCATTCTCCTGCATGAAATGTCTGCATGCATGATGCATAAAGGCCATCACTCCACTCGAGTCTCTTGGAGACTCATCTCTCCAGAACAAGCTCTCAGACTGCTTTCCCTGGCCATGCATGCACTCCCCAGCACTTCCTCAGGGTCACAGTCTCTGCTTACAAAGTCATTAACACAGGAAGAGTTAGTCCTTCAGGAGAGGGGAGTTATGTAACTGAATATCTATAATTAAATTGAGCTGTGACACCAATAATCAGACAGCGTGGAACACAGGCTGGGGCTTTGGGCTGGGCAAGGGGAGCAGGGCTCAGGGGATGGGAGGGACTCAGGTCAGAGACAGCCAATGGTTTTTATCTCAGCATGCTTTCATGGATCTTTGGATATAAATGCTTTGTCCAAATCCCAGAGTCACCAGTGAAAGCTTTTCCGTGCCCTTCCCGTGTGTTCCAAAGGAGCTGCTGCTGCTCAGAGTCACAGGCAGTGACACTGCCCACGCTGGTGGCCACCAAACTTGTGACAGGCAGAGGAGAGGTGGTGTGCTGGGAAAAGGCAGAACAAGAACATTTGGGGAGACATTAGGGAAACATGAGGGAGTGTTTGGGTTTTCTCTTTGGGAGGAGCTGCCACAGTGATGTTTGCAAGGAGCCCGACACCAGCTGAGCACTGAGAGCTGTGGCTGCTGATTGCTGCCATGGAGCAGGAGAAAATCCCCTGTCTTGGCCATAGTCAGCCCCAGAAACTGCTGCTCCTCCAGCTGCAGGCGTGTGACAGGCAGAGCACTTGGGGACAGTTCGGAGAGAGGCTGGGCCCTGCAGCAGCAGCACCTTCCCGAGGAAATTCACAGTGTGCTCCAGCTCCAGCTCTCCCAGCAGCATCATGGCAACCTAAAACCCCAAACAAAAGGTGTCCCTGGGGTGGGAAGAGGGTTCCTTGGAGGAAGAGATTGAAATACTCCTGGGTACAAGCCTCCCAAAATTCAGCAAACACCAGCAGATGGCAGGGGAGCAGTGGATGTGCTGCAGACTCACATCGGCCCAGGAGAGTTTCTGATGCACAAGGTCCAACACAGCTGGTACATTTTAAACAAAAAGGGAGATAAAACGTGAAGACAAGCTCAAGCTTTATTTGAATTCAAGCACAGAAGGAACCAACAGCTATTGAATTTCAACAGGATTCAAGTGAGTGCAGACTTTAGAGTCTTTTGGAAGCCTTGAGAGTTACTGTCCCCCAAAGTGTGCTCGCACACAAGTGACTTGCTGGAGTAAATGCCTTTAAATCAGCCCTGCTCAGCAGGCACAGGTCTGGTGGCAGAACACTTCAGAGCACAGCCAAGTGTGCAGCTACACAGTGTTGTAATTAGAAACAGTACAACATTATCACAAAGACATTTTCTTTAAGCCTTCCAAGATGTTTCTCTTCCCTATTCCTCACACTTGTACCAGCTCAGGGCATAGGTGCTATTTCAAGACCCTCACAGAAGGTGGATAAGCACAGTGTAAGAGAAAAAAAGGATTTAAAATTACAAAACAAACCCAAATATATCCCATGGGTCTCTTTCTCTCAAATTTGAAAGCACAGTTAATACTTGGGAAGCAAGGGCATCTTTGGGAAGAAGTTCTCTGGCCCTGTGCCCCATCCATGTCTGCCAGCAGATCCCTGGCCCTGCCCAGGAGCACTGGGTCCAACCTGAGACCAAATATCACCACAGTCCTTTGGTAACCACTGGGGTTTTGGCAGAACTAAGCAAAGTTTAGTCCTTTAGGCCATACCAACAGGAACTGGGGTAAGTTATACTGTGCTGCTGCTCTGGTCCCTCCTCTGAGCTCAAACTTTGATCCTGCTGCTGTTGCTGGTGTGGTTTGCAGGAACAAGAGTGGAAATGCCTCCTTGGAGAGGCCCCTGGCAAAACCCACCGAAGCAGAACGAGGCGTCTCAGCACTGACAACACGAAGAATGTGCTGCTCTGAAGAACATGCTGCTCTCCAGAGCGCTGCTGTGAGATTCACAAGCTGTGAGATGTAAAGGGACACGAGGAAGATGACTTTTATATTGGCTCAAAGGCAGCAGCAGCAGCACAGGCACAGGGACTGAAGCAGCTCCTGCTCTCAGCACATCCCATGAATGGCCTCGAGCACATTAAACACGAGCCAGCAAGGGAGAACGGCCAGAAAAGCCAAATTCATTCGGTTTGCTGTCTGTAGGGATAGAGCCTGGCTGCTTGAGGAACTCACAGCAATCTGAGCAATTCTGCTGCTGATGGGGATGGTGTCACTGCCAGCCACACGCTGTCAGCCCCAGCTGGCTCTGCTGTCCATCCACACCATGGAAAATGCCTTTGGAAGCAGAAGGGTCGCTCTGGTGTCCATAGACACTGCTGGAGCAGCCAGGTGCTGCTGGATTTGTGGGTTGTTTTTCATAGCTGTGAATCGTCCAGGCAGGATGGGGAGATTTGCATCCACCTTAACTTCTGTGAACCTCCAGCAGTAAAAGCAGACAGAATCAGAAACTGTGCAGCTCTAAGGAACTTTGCCAGCCTTCCCTTCATTATTTTCATTTTCTGCCTGTTTTGCTTACATAATTCCTATCCTGTCCTGCTTCTCACGATCGAGCTTCCTTTCTTCCCCCTCCCATCCCTTCCTGGACAGCTCTCTCCCTCTCATCCTCCACCTCCTTTCATACACACTGTGTCTGGCAGCACAGAGCAATGTGCAAGTTCCCCTTCAAGACCCCAGAGAGTTTTGTGCTTCTGACACAATTTTGTGTTTTTCTGCCTTTGTGTTATCCGGAAAAAGCTCTTGGACAAACCAATTTATATCAATATTTCTGTTTCTGGGGCTCTGTGGGTTGGGGGTTGTCCCCTACTGCCACCCATCAGGTTACCAAATCTGTTCAGGTTTTCTCAGATGCTGAGGCCTTGTCAAGGCTGTGTAGCCTTGTAACACTTAATCTGGAATTTCCAGGTGTCCCACAGAGTCCTGGAGCGGTATTTGTGTCATCCTGAAGCCCAGCCACACTCCCTGTGTGCCAGGCAGATATCTTGGTCTCCACAAGAGGTGCTGAGAAAAACGATCATAATTCATTTCCCTTTTCTTTTCAAAGGATCAAAAGTAAACAATGGGCTTAGTTCAACTCTGGGAGATGAATCAGCCCAGTGGCTTTAGGGGAGAGCAGATCTGGAATTAAAATGGAATTTTTGAAGTGCCCTGGACCAGCTGTTATTTTGTTTGGGCTCCAAAAGCTTCTGCAGGGCGTTTTCTGCAGAGTCCCCGGGATGCTGTGAGGGAGAGATTCTGCAGGAGCACTGACACTCATTACCCTGCTGCTGGGAACCTGTGGCAGTGTCAGAATTTCACACGTCTCCTGTTAACACTGTGGCTTTCAAAAGAGGATTTGCATCGAAAAACAAACGGGTTTGCCTTCGGTGCTGAGGAATACAGAGTAATAACCGGGCACAAAGGGGGCTCTGATGGGTCGGAGCAGCTCGGGGCAGTCTCTGAGTGCTCCTCACACTTTTCCCCTTCCCTCTGCCTGTGAGCAGGGGAGGTTTGTGCAACTCAACCTGTCCATCGCTGCCTGCAGTGCTGACTTTCCAGACAAAGAAGGGTCCCAGAATTCTCCATCAGGTGATGAGGTTTTGTTCATAAATGCTGTTCCCTGGGTTCCATCCTTAGCCCTACAGCCTCACAGGTGTAAAAATATGTGTCAGTCCTCACTAAAGGCACTCTTCAGGGGTGTACCAACAGGCAAAGCTTCTAAAATATCCTTTACAGCATCCTCGGCTCCGTTAGAGACGGAGAGTCTTCCCACAGATCCAACCTCTTCTGACTCGAGAGTTCCCCCGGCATCGGCGTCTCTGCCCGGGCGGGCGGCGCTGGGAGCGACAGCTCGGTCACAGTGCCACCCGGTGGGTGTGCGAGCCGGGACAGAGCGGGACAGGAGCGGGACAGACAGGGACAGGGACAGGGACAGGGACAGGGACAGGGACAGGGACAGGGACAGGGACAGGGACAGGGTAGGGACAGAGACAGGGACAGGGACAGGGACAGGGACAGGGACAGGGACAGGGACAGGGACAGGGACAGGGACAGGGACAGGGACAGGGTAGGGACAGGGACAGGGACAGGGACAGGGACAGGGA
>JAWWMU010000029.1:1101655-1113760 GCA_035048155.1 Cinnycerthia olivascens | reverse complement strand
CCATTCTGTGCCCATTTTGGGTTCACCTTGGGTGTGCCCAGCTGGGCTCTGGCACTGCCCAGGTGTGCCCAGTGAGGTCTTTGAATAAATTCCCAATTTATCCTTTTGCCCTGGCTGGGCTCTGTCCCAGCTCAGCCTCCTGAAGGCACCAAGGGCAGGTTGGACGCTGTGCTTGGAGCACCCTGGGACAGTGGCAGCTGTCCCTGCCATGGCACTGGATGGGCTTTAAGCTTCTGTCCCATTATTCAAGGTTCTCCAAGGTTGTACCTGCACCAGGCAACTCCAAGGCCTTTCCTTTCCCTGAAACAGTTCCCAGCATTTCTGCCTTATATTAGCATTCTTCAGGGGAGAACATTTTCTCCTTTTCAGCAGTCTTTCTGTTATGTTTTTTTTTCATTCCCTTCTGGTCCATTTTGTGAGAAAATTGAAGCACATTTCAGGACAGGTTGTTTTGACAGAAGGGAAATAACCCATTTCTTCCCTGGTGGAAGCAGCACTGTCCAAATTGGTGAGATTCTTTCCCTCCCAGACATTTCTACTCTCCTGGAAGAGAAGCTGGGCAGTCATCCTCTTGCCACATGGAAAATGAGAGTTCTGGTGTTGGATTTGAAAGTGAGAACAGGATGCAGATGCCTACACATTATGGGAAAACAGTATTGCAAAATCTGCTACAGACAGCTCATTGGGAAAAGCTGCCCATGACAAGGGACAGACACTTTTAATCTCATTTTCAGAATTTATAGGAAATCTGTTGTCTGCCTTAATGGGCTTCTTGGAATACATTGTCTTGTGTTGGAGGGTGTAGGCAGGAGGAGGGACTGAGTGAGAGGTCCTTTGAAAAGAAGCATTTCAGCTTCTCTTTGGGCCTCTGGATATTCAGAGGTTACCATCCTCTGAGCCACCCTCCTGAGGTGGAATTTAGAGGGTGCTGGGCACTGCCCAGGCTCCCCAGGGAATGGACACATCCCCGAGGCTGCTGGAACTCCAGGAGCTTTGGACATTAGGAATTATTGGGGTGACTGCAGGGCCAGGGGTAGGACTGGATGTCCCCTGGGAGTCCCTTGCAGCTCAGGACATTCTGTGATTCCCAACCTTTTCCAGGTCTCCCTTCATCAGTAACTTTCTACAGCAAAGAGTAAAGTACTGCACCGATTTTAGGTGAGGTGTCTTTTTGCCCTAAATATCCCCAAATCTCATACCAGATGTGGTGCAACCCCTGTCCCTAGGGCAGCAGCAAGTCCTGTCTCTCATGGTGTGGATGTGCTTCCCTCCTGTCCCTGGGCTGTGCCAGAGCTGCTCCTGTTCCATGCAGGGAGCCCTGCACTCCTCGTTCCCCCACCCTGTGACTGCACAGCCCCCGGAGCCACGTGCCAAGAGCAGCAGGTTGGGCTGCAGAGCTCTCATTCTTAAGCAATTTAATCCTACAGGCTAGAAACTCCTTGGTATAGCAAAATCCAGCAAAAATACAGCTTTTATGGCCTTTAAATCAGAGATTCCTGACAAGCTAATAATGGGCTACCGTGCTCTCGGTGACAAGGATTTTGCAGTGGCAGCGTTAGGAATTGCCTTTGTCATTGCTGCTGGCTGGACACGGGCTGGGCTATAGATGGATCCTGCCCGGGGTGCTGGTGCAGGGCAGGAGAGCAGGAATGCTGGCTGAATAAATCCAACCTCCACGCTGGGCTGGAGCTGGAGCTGTGGATAATTATCAGGCACAGCACTGCACAAGTGTTGAGGAGCAGCTCGTTACCACAAGGGCTTTATCTCTGTGGTGTGATGTGGCTTAGGCTTTCCTCCTTGCCAGGACTAATTGTTGGATATTTCCATAAACATTTGCTCTGCTGAAGGAAAAGGGTCAGGATCAGCTCTTCAGGGAGATGTTCTATTAGGAAGCTGCATAAATAGGCTCCCTTGTATTTTTGAGGCTTCCTAAGGAAAGGTTGTGGATATTCTAGCCTTGATCCTATAAATTGCTTTTTAGTAGTATTTACAGTGACATTATTTGTGTGCTGGAAATTATCTGTGTGCTTAAGTGCTCTGCTGGACTGAGGCAATGGGGAGAAGGCTCCCTTTCCCCAGCACCTTTTAAGTTGTTTTTATCAGCTTTCAAAGAGATCCTTGGTGAAAATCTCTTGAATCTTCCCTGGCTGGGAAACAAACAAACATATATTTAGAATATATGGTGCTGCTGGAGAGGGTGAAAGGAGGGGAGCTTGAGAATTTGCATTTTGGCCCAGGCTCTGTGTGTGGGAAGGGCCATGTGTGGATGGGGAGGAGTGAGAAGAGTTCCTCAGCCAGGTGTGTTTTCCAGGCCAACTTTGGAAAGTCTCCCAAGCAAACTTGTTTATCCCATCCCATTGTATTTCTATTTCAATGTGCACTGGAGGTGACGTCAGGTATACATCAAGTAAATGGCTCAGGAGAAGGCAACTGTCAGGCAGCCATAAATTACAGAGAGTTATGGTCGAGTTTATGAGTTCTTCAACTCTTAATACACCTTGCAGCTTTAGCATAGCACTTGAGCTCACAGTGAGACAACAGTTGACAGGATTATATTTTATTTTAAGAAGTTTATATTTTAAGAAGCCCATTTGCCGCTTTCTTCCTCTCCCACTTCAGTTTTTGTCTTGGAAACAAATGATTATGGAACTTGGGCTTCCTTGTCACTGTCTGAAGTGCCCCCTCAGGTCACTGTTTTTTTTGGTCTTCCCTCTTTTCCTGCACATTTAGGAGCACCTGGTCCAGAAGATGAAGTGTGGGGTTTTGTGGGTGTTGTGTGGAATGCTGGGCTTTACCTCTGCCATGTACCTGCAGGGTCAGGGTGTGGAAGGAAGGAATGAGTAAGGCACCAGAGCTGAGGTTAAATGTGTGTCCCATGGCATCTCCACGGCATAAATATAAATATCTAAATGGCTTCATGATATATTAAAAAATAGATTCTATAAATATCTTCATTGTTTATGTATGCATGGATTGAGGGAGGTGGTTCTGCCCCTCTGCTGCACTCCAGGGACAGCTGCACCTCTGCCTCTGGCCTGGGGAGTAGGACAGAGCCTTGTCCCAGGTGATCCCTTCTCTGCAGGAGCCTGGGGCAGGGATGGCTCCCAGTCCACCACTGTCTCCTGACAGGCAGAGATTTGGCACTCTGCTCTTGTGGCAGGCTTCAGCTCAATTTCCCTGTGCTTTCAGCCACTTCTGACTCACTGGAACATCCTGAACAGCAGCAAAACTGCCTAAAGAAAGGACAAAACCCAAGGACTGTGTGTGGTTATTTCCCCCAGTTTGTGCCAGGAGCCCTGAAGAAATTCAGCTTTGTTTTCCTACAGGCAGGCCAGCTCCTTGTCCCTGGCACAGGTGAGGGAGGGCACACCTGGGGTGGAGTTGTGCTGAGCACAAGGTGACCCTGGGGACACAACTGAGCAGCTGATGTGAGTGGGGCTGCCCGAGGTTGCTGGTGGATCTGCCAGAACCAGCAAAGCCTCTTTGCTGCTGCCTCTCTGTTCTGTGGAGCTCTGCTCCTCACTGCCAAGAAACGCAGACCATTTTTACAGAAATAGTTTTGAGCTCTAACAATATCCTGTAGAGCAACAGGCTCTTGGGAGGTAGAGAGAAAACAACGTTTAAAATTTAAAAAGAAATTGTATTCAAATAGAACAGCTTTTGGTTTTCACATTCACTTTTAACACAGAGCAAAAGGAGAACCCCATGAATTCACCTTTCTCTGTGTTCCTGCAAATTGGAACACCCCGGGCCTTGTTTATTTGCAATTCTCCCCACATTTTGCAGAGTAAATCAGCTTGGATGAGACAAGAACCAGCCTCGTTCCTGCCAAACCCTCGGGGACCTGGGGACAAATAAACCCAGCTGCATCCTGCAGGATGGGCAGGATTCGGAGGCAGAGCTTGGGTCCTGCTGTGCAGCCCAGCTCAGGGTAAGTCAGACACGGATGTGGTGCAGCTCTAGTTTGGGAACAGTCCTGAATCTGTCCTCACACACTCAGGGCTGCTCGTGTTCCTGCCGTGCACAATCCTGGGAGAGCTGTGGCAGGGTTTGGGAGGGGGGAGCTGCTGCAGGGCTGCAGGGGTCTCTCCTCTCTGGGGCACCTCTAGAGGGTTGCCAGGTCCCTGGGCCAGGCTGAGCTGCCCCAGCCAGCACTGGATAAAAGGTCAGGGCAGTGATGCCTTCCAGCCTGGCCCCTTGCACAGCTCCTGGTCCCTTCCAGCCCTGCCCGGAGGGTTCTGAGCCCCCAGGGTGAGGGGCTGGCCCAGCCATGCCCTGGGTCCCCTTCCCCTCCTGGTTTGGGCTGTACACGGTCTGGAACCCATCACCCAGAAGTGTTTTGGGTTGCAGACGGCAGCTGCAGCAGGGTCCTGACCCCAGCTGGAGTTCCTGAGCAGCTCTGATGAGTGCAAGGTGAGGACAGGGGCAGAGAGTTCTTTTTTGTCAGATTGGCTGGTGACCTCTGTCTGCCAGGCCACGAGTGAGGGGTGCTGCCAATTCCCAAATGCTGCTCTCCACAAGTGGATCTGTGCTCAGGAATGTGCAGGGAACGTGTTAGAGGCCTGTCAGTGCATCTGGGGGGTTTCTGCAGAGAAAGCACTGGGTGATGTGTTAATTATCCCATTTTTATCTTGTGTGGCTAATGCCATTTGAAAAAATAAAATCCTGAAAGGGGAAAAGAGCCTGAGGAGAGCAGTGTGTGAAACATTTCTGTTTAATGTGTGGCACAGCACGTGACAGGGGATGTTCTGGTTTGGTAGCTGGCCGTGGTAACGATGATTACCTGGGTGAGAGGAGCAGGAGCTGCTCCTTCACCCCCTGCTTGCTGCCAGCCCTGAGTTTGAGGGAGGAGCTGAGCCCTTCCCAGCCCTGCTTTGCAGTGGTACAAATAAAAACTGAATTAACAGCAGCCCTGGTTGTGAGGATGCCTTTGGAAACGCCAGGGTGAATCAGTGATTGTGTGTTGGGAAATGGCAGAGACAAGTTCAGACACATTTGTTACGCAGAGAGGCCTCTCCAGGTGCTCCTGTGCTCTGCCATTACTGTAATACACGGTTTATTTTACCAACCTGTGTATCTCACTGAGAAATGGATCTATCAATTTATGTAGGCATTGTAGTCCTCTTTCCATTCCTGTAATAGCTGCTGTATTTCAGCCATTTATGCACTGCACTAAACACTATTTTTGTTCAGAAAATATTTTTGCCTTAAAACACAAGTTGCAGCTGATATAGTTATACCCCATTCTCTGGGAACTTGCTTGGAGTAAAAAGCTCATTTTAGTGTAGGCTTTTGGAGACATCTCTAAAGGCAATTAAAAAAGCAAACCCTAAAATTCTTTGGAGTTCTGAGTGCTCACAGTGGGGGTTAAAGTATGTTTTTTTAGCTGTGCCTGGGGTTTTTCTGATCTAGGGGTATAATTGACTGATTTTCCTGTCTGCTTAGGTCTGGTACCAGCTGGTCTGAAGTACCCAAGGTCCTTTGGGATGTTCAGCCCTGGTGCCCCTTAGGTTGACCACAGTTCTTCCCTTGAATTTTTCCCTTAAAATTTTTCCAGGCCTGTCCCAGCACAATTCTGGGACTTACCTCGTTCCTGAGACAGGCTCAGTTGTAGAAAAGTCTCCAGAAACTGAGCTAAAGACATACAAAACTAAAGTCAAAAGGATTTTGGTGGAAAAGTGGAGTGTTTGAGTCCTTAAATAGAGCCCTGAGAAAAGATGATCTGCCCAAACTTCGTTTGTTGTCTGTCTAGACTTGGCAGCCCTCAGGATGTTTTTGTTTCTGCAGCTCTGAATTATGAATGGCCCTCACTTTTTCTACCTTACAATTCAACAGAAGAGCAGGAGGAGCACAGCAGAGGGAAGAGCAGTTGTGGTGGGAATGGGTAGAGCTGTGGCCTGTCAGTGTGTGTGACAATCCAGCCAGGACATTTCTATTGTCTCTGCTGAGTTATTTCTCACTGCTGGTGCAGGCAGTGAATCCAGGCTGCCCAATCCCTCTGGGTGCTTCCCTTCCCTCCAGCACTGCTCACCCCGGTGTCTTGGGAGCCCTGGAGGGGGTGTCCCAATGCCAATCCCACAGTCTGTGTCACCGTGGAAGGTGTCACACACACAGAGCCAGTCCCCAGGAGTATCCCTGCTCACTGCTCTCCCTGCACGGACAGTGAGCTCCTGGAGCAGACAATTCTCTGTCCCTCCATCAATTCCAGTCTCCATTCTGGGGCAAGGATGCCACGTGGGCAGCACCCAACACGAGCCCAGGCAGCTGATGCCACTCGCTCTGCCCTTCTCCACCAACACTGGGACTCCGTCCCAGAACGCCTCCAGGTTTGTCAGGTCTGATTAACCTCCTGCCTCCTCCTTTAATCTCCCTTGGACAGTTTGGGGATAAAAGATGTGCTTAAGATCAAACAAAGAGCACCACCACACACAGGCATGAAAGCTCACAGAGCTCAGTGAGAGATCTTTTATCCCAGCTGGAGCATTTCTCTGAGTGAAAATGTGACCAACCTGGGACATTTCTCCTCCAGAGCAGCTCGTGGCTCACTCTGCACCATCCCTGAGGAGTTGGCCAAGCTGGCTGGAGCATCATGAGCCAGTCACTCGGGCCCCTGTGGGTTTGACTGCCCTGTGAAATGCAGTGGCAATGAAGTGGTGGTGCCTTAGGTTTTAGCTTTTATATTTTTTAGATTCTGGGCTGTTTTGGTGGGTAGTTCTGGGTTTCATATTCAGTGCTACTGAGTTCTCTTCACAAGTAGAGCCAAAACAATTCCTGCTCCAGCTCAGCACCAAGGACAACTTTCAGCCCAAGAACAAAACCAAGGAGGATGGAGCTTCATAACCTGGAGCTGTAATTGCACAATTAACTCCAATCTGCTAATGGAGCAGAACTTATCAAAGTGTGGGACCTCATGATCAGGTGTCCATTTGTGCCCATTTTGGGTTCATTTGGTATGGGCTGGCTGGGCTCTGGCACTGCCCAGGTGTTCCCATTGAGATCTATTAAAAGGCATCTATTTTATCCTTTTGTTCTGCCTGGTCTCTGTTCCAGGTCAGCCTCCAGAAGCATCAGTGGCTGTTGCAGGAAGGTGAAGCAATTCCCAGGGGATCTCTTCAGAGGCTGCAGCTCCATCCCAGCTGAGCAGGATTGTGCTGACAGAGCCCTTCCCCTCCATTTGTGCCTTTCCTTGCTGCCCTTCTGGAATTCTCTGTCTGCAATTGCTGCTGCTTCTTCCCTTTTGGACAAACCCAGAGTTTCTGATGTGGTCCACTCACCACAATTGTTGGTTTGGGGTTTTCCCCCTTTCCCAGTAAATCCCTGCAGTTCCAGGGATCATCTCTGTCCCATTAGCTGTTCAAAAAGGAAGTGAGATCCTTGGAGATGGGGAATGTGGAGTTGTTGGTGTTAGAAGTGGGCCTGGAGATGAATCCCAGTGTCCCCCATGAGCCAGGAGCTGTACCCAGACACAGCCATCCCCAAAACCCCCAGAACTGCAGGTTGTGGGGAGAGGTTTGGAGCAGTCACCGTGGTAACAGCACGGGCTCAGGATTTACCTGGAGTTAAAGGTGTGTCAAACCCAGGGAAATGGAGCCGTCTCCCACACCAATATTTATCCAGAGAAATAGATTCCTTCAGGAACATGTGCAGCTCAGAGCTGCCTGACAGCATTTCAGAGCTGACTGTTCCAAAAGCTTCAAAATCACTTTATAAAGAGTAATTTTTTCCTGTAAATTTAACTGTTTTTTTTTTTTTTTCTTTGAAATTAGGGAATGTTCACAAGACCCTGCACAAATTAAGCAGGAAAGTTGTGACTTTTTCAAATGAAAATACCTGGAGATATTTTCACGGTGTGCAAGTGGTGCCCTGAACACTGTTTTGGAAAGTTCCTGCTTGCTCTCCACAGAGAATTTTGGCTGCTGTGCTTAAGAGTAAGTGGAGCTGCTTTGCCAGTTCATTCCAAGTTTTAATATGGCAATGAAAAAATGTTTTGAATGATAACATTCTCTAATGGGGTCTTTACTTCACTTGTATTGTTAACCAAAATTAAAATCTGCATTTTTATGCCAGCAAAGCCTCCACAGGTAAAACTTTGATGTACAACATATGGAATATATATTTTAATAATTCAATGAAATTGTGGTGGAAAAGAAATGATTGGTGCTGGTATTTGAGCCTTAATGAATATTGTGGTGCCTTTAATCACCTTGATCTCATTGGCATTTCAGCAGAGCTGGGTCTAGAAGAGGTGATTATAATATTTTAATATTACCATCAAATATTCATAAAGCAACAGCAGTAGTTAGTTCTTCCATATTGCAACTTTGACGTTGTTTTAGTACTTATTCCATTGTTCTGGGGACGGTTGGACTCATGATCTTAAAGGTCTTTTCCAATCTTAATAATTCCATGACTTATGATGCCTTCCAAAGCATTGCCCTGATCCCTTCACTCAGTTCTAGCAGTCCCAGTGACATCTGTGAGTGAAGTTAATTTATATTTGAGTGTGGGGTCAAAGAGCAATCAGACAGATCCTAAATAGAGACCAATTACTCAAGAGATACTCATGGTTAAATGTAAATAAATTAAATATCTGGTTGCTTTAATCTCATTCTCAGATAGAAAACAGCTGTTCTTTATGGCTCATGAAACAAATGTGGCTCAAAAAACCTCAAATACTTGGTATTAATTAAAAAAATTAAATTATCATTTGATTTTTAGGACATTTTACTGCTGTACTACAGGTGTAAAACTAGGAGCTCCTCAGTTTACATTCACACCTCTCACGTTGCCTCTTGGCTCCTGAGATGATTTTGTTGTTCAGAAGGGCTCCAATCAGCTCCTGATTTTACTGGCAGCCTGAAAAGAGCAGACCTGAACTTCAAAAAAAAGAGTCAAGGGGGGGGAAAAGAAGAAATAGATTCAAAAATAGATTCCTGCAGAGAGTATAATCAGGAGCAATTTTCTTTTTTGCAGAAATACTGCAAAACAAACTCTGCTTGTTCTAAAGCAAGGGAAATATTGGAAGATCACTCTCTAGTGGTAGCAGCCAAATAGGTTTCTGAAAGTGCAGCGAGTCCACAGCAATTTTACATCGAATTCTGTGTTTTCCTCATAACAATTTACTGTTTGTTTTCCCCATATTTTCAGCCTGCCTTGCAGGGCTCGCTGGAGCAATTTTCCCTTAAACAACGCTGGGATTGAGGAGTGTGTCAGAGGGAAAGGGAAGCTCCAGGGGGAGTTTGGATCTGCAGAGCGAGCTCTGCTGCCTGGGATCAGCTCCTGGGGAGTGACCTGGCACTTCTGGGGGACCTGGCACCCCTGGGAGCCGTGGGACAGGGACCTGGCACCCCTGGGAGCCGTGGGACAGGGACCTGGCACCCCTGGGAGCCTTGGGACAGGGACCTGGCAGTCGTGGGACAGGGACCTGGCACCCCTGGGAGCCTTGGGACAGGGACCTGGCACCCCTGGGAGCCTTGGGACAGGGACCTGGCACCCCTGGGAGCCTTGGGACAGGAGGGGGAGCAGCCTCACAGGACATCAAGGAGCTGCTCTGAGCCTTTGCTTTGGAGCCATTGCCCTCAGATTTCACTTTATTAATTAGTTATATTAATTATTAATGATGTGATCTTTCATTGGAAGATGGGGGTGATGGATCCTGAGCTGGCTCTGGTGGGAACATTGTGGGGTTTGCTGTCGTTTTGGGGGGTCAGCAGCCCATCCCCTCCAAAGTGACACCCAGGGGTTCCTGATTTAAAGCAGCCAAAGCCCCAGTGATTCCAAAGGGATTTTAGCCAGGTTTGCTGTGCCAGGGGGTTTCATTGCTGTTTTTGGCCTGTGGATTCTGCCTGGGTGGAGAATGGCAGCCAGTGTTGGTGACTGGGAGTGAAACTGAGAAAAGATCCTTTCTGAGATGGCCCAGGCCATCCCTAACATTGCTAATGGAAATTAAAAGGAAACGATCAAGAATTCCCAGTGCAATGAGAGATCTGCAGGGAACTCTGGTCAGAGTTAGGCTGGGGTGCCACAAGAGTGGGAGCTAGAAGAGAAAGCCTGTTTCCTAAACACAGAAGGATCTTTTCCAGGTATAAATTCTGAATTTAAATTGTAATATTTAAACCGGGTTAGTTCTGGTGAGGAGCAATTTAGTCTGGGAGGAGACTTAGAATGAACTAAAAGTTATTGCATTCATCATACCAGCTCTAGAAGACTTGTTCTTAAAGGCACCAAATATAATTTTCAGAAGTGTTTATCTAATCATATCAACAGGATAAATGCTTGGGCACTTCTCAAAATTGGGAACTTCAGGAAACATTTGAAGTGTCTGGAACATGGATAGCTGTGTTTTTATGGTCATTAATATTGGATTTCATACCACAGCAGCTGCTGGCATTGCTAATTTGTCACAATGTCACATTCTTGTTGTGCCCAGAATGTCCAAGATTTGTGCCAGTGTCATTGTGGGCACCTCAGTTTGCAGCTTCATTTCAGGTTCTCTTTGTCCACTGCCTGCCAGTGATACTTCTGCTGCTCATATGAAATGATTTAGTCACTTAATCACCCTGGAGCATTGATCTGGCCATAATCTTTTTTAAAATAAAGATTTCATGTCAGTCTTGGAGGCTGTAGCAGATACCTCCAGTCTGCTCTTGCTGCAGTTTAGCCAAGCTGTTGACACATTTTTATCTTTTGAGAGTAATTTTTGAATGAGAAAGGCAAGCAAGAAAAATCTTTAATCTCAGTTGTCTTAACAAGTGTTTAACTTGCTGTTGACTATTTCAATGAAAAGGAGTCAAATATTACATTGAGGACACTTGGCCTGCTTTTAAAACCTAAAACTGAGTAAAGCAAAGTGGTCAAACACCCAGAGCAGATCCTGACCCTTTCTAGCCAGGGAGGACGTGAAGTAACAACATTCCCATTGCCCTCCTCTCCCCTGGAGCTGCTGCAGGTTTGGGATCAGGAAGGTGCCCAGCACTGGAATAAAAGGGTTTTGTGGAAGGCTCCAGTTAATCCCTGGGATCTGGGGCACGCTCCTCCAGGCTCTGCAGCCTGGGACAATCACCTGCATTCATCTCTGTCTCTGAATGAGGTTTGGATGGCAGAATTGCTCTGCTGCCCTGGAATTGAGTTAACCTGACAGCCAGACTCGCATTGTTGTTGGCTGAATGCCATTAATTTTGATGTGACATATTTCTTGCTAATGGGAACATTCATATTATCAGTATTTTCAAAAGGCAGCAGGAAGGGAAAAAGCTCTCCCACAACACTATCAATATTTCCAGGGCAGGCAGTGCAGGAGGGAGCACTCTGCCTTCTGGAGCCTTGCCTTTATTGATTGCTGGAGGTCTTCAAAACATTTTCACCTTGTTTCTGCAAGCTTTTTCCCTTCAGAGGCTGCAAATGCATGTGAAGGGTAAAATTAACATAAACAGGTAAGAAAAAAAACTGGAAAAGGAATTTATTTCTGTGAGGAATCCTGAAATATCAACTCTGTTTGGGCAAAGGGAGCACTGTGTGATAGGAGCAGCTCAAAAGGGAAATCGAGTTTAAAGCAGACTGAGGAATGACTGATGGACTCAGGAGTCACTTGGATTTGTAATGGGTTGAAATTCTGCTTTTCCTTGATTCTTGTGTGCTGGGAAAAACTGGGCTGGTTTCTGTGGGGTGCCAGGGGCTGCTGTAGGGATGAATGTAGGGAATTTAAACCCCAGAGTGGCACAGGAAATGTGGCTCCATGAAGGACCAGAGCAAACCTTCCCTGCTGCTGCCAGGCAGGGGCTGGAGCAGTTCTGGTGTTTATTCAGCTCCCAGGACCATCCCTGCAGGTATCCTCCTTCAGGATACCCTGGCAGGTTTATGAGTTGTTCATATGTCCTTCTGGTGCCTTGAATTTCAGCTTTCATATTTCCCAGACTCTGCACTGCATTGGTGTGTGACTCTGAGCTTCACATAAAGTGTGAGCAAGTTCTGCTCACAGCTCAGTCACACAGAACGATCCTTGGCCAGCCCAGAACCAAGGGCACAGAACAATCCTTTGGCAGAACCAAGGGCACAGAACAATCCTTTGGCAGAACCAAGGGCACAGAACAATCCTTTGGCAGAACC
>JAWWMU010000029.1:1066411-1082908 GCA_035048155.1 Cinnycerthia olivascens | reverse complement strand
CTCACAGGGAACAATCTCTGCCCAAAATCACACCCAGCCCTGCCCACCCTCACAGGGAACAATCTCTGCCCAAAATCCCACCCAGCCCTGCTCACCCTCACAGGGAACAATCTCTGCCCAAAATCACACCCAGCCCTGCCCACCCTCACAGGGAGCAATCCCTGCCCAAAATCCCACCCAACACTGCCCACCCTGCCAGGGAACAATCTCTGCCCAAAATCCCACCCAGCCCTGCCTTCTGGCAGGGGGAAGCAGTTCTTGGGATCTCTGGGGATGGGGCTGACAGATGTGGGAGATGGGAAGAGTTTTCCCTGCTCACTCCTGGTCTCCCCGAGGTCTGAGCTGTCTCTGAGGAGCAGGAGGGCAGCTCAGCTCTGGAGGGGACTCCCCTCCCATCCTGAGGAGGTTTCCATCTGGAGCCTCTCCGGGCTGTGGGTGTTCCTCCCTGCCAGAGGATGAAGCAGAAACAGCCCCCAGCTCCTGCTGGAGCACTGAGCTCCCTCCTTCCTTTGGTTGTTCCTTTTAATGCAAAAAAATCCCACAGCAAAGAACACCAGTGGAGTTCCTACAAAAACTCATTAGGCACATGGCTAATTACCCTCACCCTGCATTTACTCTCCTTTGCTGCTGTCAGCCAGCCTGCCCAGAAAAGAGGAAAATCAAAGCCCACCTCACCATTCCATGGCTGTACAGAAGCAGTGGAATTCACTGCAGACAGGAGTTTTAGTGTCTGATTCAAATCACTTTTAAAATTTGATGAACTCACAGCTGTGCCACCCATGTGCTTCAGCACTTGTCCCTTCCACAAGTTATTTTTGTCTTGGAGTCTGGTCAGGGAACAGCTGCAGGAGTGGTTTTTCTGCACTGAAATACCTGAAAGCTGAATTTTTAGCAATATTTAACTGAGAACATTGGGGAGACTGACCCACACTTCTGGTGGTTTCACTGTTTAAGAAAGAACTACTAAATTTAGGATTGCACATTAAATCTTTTAGTTTTTCTCTTCTGGAAGCTGTTGTATATGGTTATATCACAATTTATACTGGTTTTTGAGATGAAAATCTGATCCTGAAGGGTGCTGGTTGTAATGAACTACATAATTCCATTTATGGTGGTTAATGTGAGTAACTGAGGTAAGTCCATAATTCTGGTTATTATGGAAAAGAAGGGCATGTAAGAAGCATTTAAATGAGACAAGTAGAAGGAGAAGCACTAAATTCAATCAGTTAAGAAAAAATAAAGGTAGTAAAGGGAGTTAATATGAAATCCTGGTTGGTCAAAATGCAGTAAATCTTATTCTGGGGTGAAAAGCTGATTCTCTGAATGTGGGGTATGAACTAAAGCAGCTGGGTAAGAACTAAATCAGAACCCATTTCCCTACCTGTAGATTGAGTAAATTTGGCAGTGTTTCCTCCATGTGGGACCACAGGAACATCTCTGGGTGCCTGACACACACACACAATAAATTACCAGCTATATCTGTGGTGCCAAATGAGGATTTCTGGTTTTGAAGCGAAAATAGATTTTTCTGTTGTGATCTGAGGCCCTGCTGATGTTAGAACAATAAAAGAACACCCCCGTGAGTTGCCAATTAACTTAAATTTACCTTTTGTCTTTTATTAAACTTTTAAAATCTCACCAGAAAAGTGAACTTTGTTTTTCACAACCTGTGGGTACAACCCACATGCTCAGATTTCTGCAGCTTTGCAGGAAATCAGCACAAATGCAGTCAGACAATATCAAAGCCATTTAGAGAGAATTCCAGAGCATTATCTGGTTGCAGATAAGACTGGAATATTTTGCATGGAGTATTTTGATATTGGAATTTGTATAAATTTCTCTTGTAAATTATCATCCTCCTGGCTGCTATGAATAGCGGTAAATTTATTTATTACTGGATTATTGATGATGTTCTTCCCTTTACTTCAACCCTGACATTGACCATAAAGAAAAGCCCAAATCAATGATTTGAAATGACTCTGAAATGCCTGTAGTGTGTTTGTGAGGATCTTTCTGAGACCCTTTTTGTGGGCTTTAATGACATGTCCTAACCACTAAAGTAGTGTGTTTTTCCAGAAGATACCACAGCCAAAAAGCAGCTTGTTGTGGTAAATATCATCTCTGGTGAAACACTGGAAAGCTTAATGCATTCAAAAGTGCGCAGCAATTTAAAATCAAGTTGCAAGTTAATCAAATAACATCAGCTTTGCCTCATTTCAGTCCTGGAACAAACCCTAAATTGTGGATTTAAACCAAATGTGAGCCCACGTCTGCAGCAGGTAATGTCTGACCTGGATGTGTGTTCCTTGGCTCCATAAAACGTTCATATTTTCCACCTGGATGTTGTTTTTATTGGAGCTCTCCCAGTTTGAGTTTGCTGGCTCGGGAAGGGGGGCTGATTGATTTTTATGCTAATCCTGGGTGAAAGCAGCTGTTGTAGCCAGGCTTGAGCTCAGCTAATCCGTCTCATCAGGGCTGTAAACAGGCAGAGAGAGCCAGGGGATCTCAGCCTGGGAGGCTGAAATCCCTGCAGGCTTTTCCTGCATCTCACCTGAGCAGGGATTTGCACCCCTGGCCTGTTCAATGTCCCTGATGGAGGATGGGGAGAAGGGATGGAAGGGCTTTCCCAGCCCAGCTCCTCCCAAGCAGGAGGATTCCCATGGGATGGGATCCATCACCCCATTCTCTGAGCTCCCTGCTGGCCCTGCTGCTGCATTCCTGCTTTTCTCTGGCTGTCCCTGCTGCCTCTCTGCCCAGCCAGAGCAGAGCTGTGCCATAACGAGGGAGGGATTTACAGCCCACTCGAAATTTGATTTGTTCCCACCAATGTTGTATAAAAAAGAGCTTGCTCTTTTATTAAATACTCCCAGCCTGAGGGCACGGTTTATACAACACCATTACACCTGGTAGGAATGAGTCAATCCTGTTCCCTTTCAAATGATGGATGGCAGGGGGCGTATCCAGGAGAAAAGGCTTGTGCTGTTCACTCATCCATCAGCTAATGATCACTAGTGGATTTTAACATATTTAATATATATATATATATAATATTTACATGCTTATATATATTATAAAAATATATTTGTTATACTTTTATATATTCATATATACACATATTTATATATTCTATTGATATTTTATATAATTCATAGATATTTTATTAAATATATTTGCATATTTTATGTATTTAAATATATAATATATATTTATATATTATATCTATTTATATATTACATATATTTATATATTTTTTAATTATATGTATATATGTGTGTGTCTAAATATGCATGTGTGTATATGTATATATATATATAAAAATTTATTTGTTGTATACTGGATGGGGGTCTGATTAACCTGTTCTAGTGGAACATTTCCTGAGCATGGAATGGGGTTGGAACTAAGTGATCTTTAAGGTGCCTTCCAATCTTTTCTGTGATTCCATGATTTTCTCTGTACAAGATTTAGGGATGTGTCCCCACACTCCCTCCTCTCCCTTCCACTTAATTACCTAAAATTCTTAATTACCTAAATTCGCTCTACACCTCTAAACTGCCACACACAGCACTGAACGCAGAATTAACTTCTTTTGGTGCCTACAACAGAATTAAACCCCAGCTTAAGCAGGGCAGGCTTCAGTTATTAATCCTCCCATGAGCAACTATAATTATTTTTGCCAGCACTAATTTCATTTGCATATGTATGGTGAAAATGCAGATCACAGGGAAGCAAGGGGGGGTTGTGCTGAATGATGAGATTGTTGGGAGCAAAGTGCTGATTTGGAGGAGGGGAAAAGCAGCAATGCCCTGCCATAAAAAGGCAAATGAAGCGCTCTGAGTGTTTCTGATCCCTCTGTCTGCCAGAGGATTCCTGGGAGGAGGTGGCTGTCCTACATCTGTCAGGAGTGACTGGGCCTGACAGGGAAGGTGACACGGTGCCGGCGCTGAACAAACACAACTCAGCGGCTGCTCTCAAACCCAGCCAAAAATCATCACAAGGAGCTTCAGCTAAAGGTGGGAATTCAGTTTGAGTGGAGCTTGCCTCTCGTCGTGTGTGCTCGGAGTTCTGAGGTGATGCAAGCGCCTGATGGTTGGGCAAAGGGCAGGGGCAAAATTTCATTTGGACCAGTGGATGTGTCAGAGTTGTTTCCTTCTCAGATTTTTAGGGAACTCCAATCTGTGTCACTGTGCTTTGTTTTGCAGGCTGTTGTGGCCTTGGCTGTCAGAGTAGGGGCCTTTGCTGGTGATAGTTCCTGTTCCAAGCCAAAAAAAGCCCTCACGTACGTCAGCTCAGATGGTTCCTCCTTTCCCTCCTTTTTCACAACTTATTTTTGGGTGCTGAAGTTGTCACTACCAGTTGGATGGGACGACACAGGCTTTGCATTTTCCTTGTGTTCTGGCAGGAGAAGCAATTTCCATAATTTTTTCTGGGATTTGCCTGGAAAATTATGCAGGGAATGACATGGGTTGGCTGATGTGTGTCCACCTTTGCCCCTGTGGACTGTAGAGCAAATAACCAGGCCCTGCCTTTCCCTGGAGCCCTGAGATTCCTGGATGTCTCTAGAGGTCTTGCTAATATTTATTTTTGGCAAACAATCTCAATTTTCTATGCTCAGGGATGACCTCAAGCAGCTCTGAGGATCAAAAACGTGAGAAAAGAAGCTCCAAATGCAACAGTGCTCACCAAACCTCTGCAGGGCACCCAGTGAGCACTGTGACACTGAGAAACCGTAAAAATATTATAAAAATATTGTAAAAATATTATAAAAATAAGCATGTTAATAAGGGAGGAGTTGCCAAGAACTGGGGAGCAGCAGTATCTCAAAGCCACAGCTGGGAGTTGTACAAAGCTTTTTTCTTGCTCAACAGGCAGAGTGAAATAAATTTATTTTATTAATGGAAATCTGTTTTTCCAATAAGAGAGCTCAGAAGGCAGAGGGCAAGAATGGTCAACTTAAGTTCTTAATGCTTAGCATTTTAATCTCCTTCCTTTTAGCAAATGTATAATTCATCGCTAAATATTCCTTCGTTTAGTGTTTCTGAAACTGAGTCAGAAATAACAAATCCTCCAAGAGCTTGGTCCATGCTTGTTCCACGTGATTTATGTTTAAAGCTTCAGTGCTGGACAGCTCTGCATATTCACTCTTGAACTCTTGATTTTCCAGGTTGTTTCCTAAACTGCACAATGGGTTTATGTGTCAGTCCAGTTCTCCCACACTGGGTCAGTTAATTTGCTCAAATTAAAATGTTTAATGTCTAGAGAAACCTTGTTATTTAATTAAATACCTCCCCTCTATATTGCTGCTCATAAAATGAATTCAACATCAAAATAAGGACTGCTTTATTTTTATCCCATAGCTCTCAGTGGTTTCTAGAGCTCTGTCTTTGCAGTCTCCTGTCACTGTGGAACCAATTAAAGCACAATTAACCCAGGTCTGAGGGGCTCAAACACTGACCTGGTGTGGAACCCAAATTTTGGGGTGGGAGCAGCTGGTGATGGGAAGGGAGAAGGGGAGAGGAGGGCAGGGAAAGGGAAATAAATGAAAATAACATTGTGCAGTGAGATGTTAGTGAATTCCAGGTGGTGTTTGCCATGCCTGGGCTTGGCTCTGACATGGATTTCCATCTTCCAAGCAAACACCCAACAATCCTGCTGGCCCATCCTTTGTTCTGCTGGCCCATCCTTTGTGGGTGCTTGCTGTAAAGCTGCTGTCCCAGCTTTAGTGCCCCAAAGCTCTTTGCTAAGTGCAGAATTGTTCTCAGGCTGAGGAATTAATAGCAAAGTTTCCCTGACAGAAAGAGCCAGGCATTCATCCCACACCAATTGTTCCCAGAACTGGCAAATACAAATTAAAGCACTTTGCTGCTGCATTTCTTTTTTTCTGTGAAGGTCTTTATTTATAACATTTACTGTTTAGGTTTGAAATCTCAGCCCTGTATACAGTTACACACAAATTACAGATGAAAACAAAATGTGACTGGAGATGAGAATGAACATTATCACCAAGAGAAATGACTGTTCTCAGAAATAAATCCAAACCTACCCCGTTTTCTTGTATAAAAACTGATTCTTGCTCCTCAGGACCTTTGTCAGACTTAGTGAAAAGATGTTCTGGCATTAACTCTTTTGTGCTGAGGTTTCTTCCTGTTCTCAGGGAAGGAAGAGGCTGCACCCTGAACTTCTCCAGAGAGCCTCACACGCTGAGGGCCAGCCCTGCGTGTGAAGCACCATCCTCAGTGTCTGAAGAGGGCACAGGGACACTCTCACCATTAATAAAGGGTTCTTTGGAAACCTCTCCAACCCAGCTGAAGTGCAAAAATTACTTAAAGTGCTCCCAGACTCCACTTAATGGGGTTCAGCTGAAACCAAGGGCTCCCAGCTTCTCCATGGTGAGTGGGACTTGTTCGAGCCCACCGCTTTCAATGACTTCAGAGAAAAAGGAAAGTTATTTCAAAGTAAGTAAAACATTTTCACCAGTGAAAAACTTCCTCCCAAGGTCTAATTCCTGGTTTGAATGAGCTCTCTAGACCAGAGCTCCTTGAGATGTCTGCTGGGTGAGGGGAGGGGGGAGCAGCTCTGAATGGAAATAGCTGAGCTTGGGTAGCAAAGCTGGTTTTGCTGTTGCCTTCTGTTTAACTTCAGTGTGTGCTGTTATATAATGGAAACAGAAAAATACATCTCAGAGCAGCAAATATGAAAGGTAGCAATGCATTAAAATAATACCAGATAAACACTGTGCAGCAGGAGGAGCAGGGGCTGAGTTGCTTCTGACCAGGTTAAAACAGAGCAGCTGAGAGTTCAACGTTTTCATTTTGTGTTCTTCAGTGGCAGAGGTATTTGTTTAATTTTGAAGTAACAATTAAACAAGCTTTTCTAATTATTGCAGGAGTCAGTTTTTCAGGCCATTTTAATTCCTGTGCACTGGTGTACAAGTGCCAAAGCCTGGGAAGGGCCTGGCAGTGCTAAACCACCTTTCTTGTTTGCCTAACTCCAGGTGTAGAGGCAGCAGAGAGAGCCTGTCTGCCCTGCTTAGGCTGATCCAGGCTGGAACCTGAATTCAGCTGACACACAGATGACACCCACACCCAGCTCTTCCCTTCCACGCTGCTATTCCCATCTCTTGCTGGGGAGAGGAAAAGCAAATCAGGTGTTGGGTCAGTTCTGGTGCTGTTTTGTTCAGGAGAGAGCAGGCTCTGCTCCCTCCAGGCACAACATGCATCTATCAAAGCAGATTTCTTTTTTTAATGTCTAGAATTTAAGGTGGGGTTAGAGGGATTTTATCCCTGCAGTGCTGAAGGTGTGGGAGCAGGGCCTGCACAGGGGTTTCAGCATCCCCTGCTGGAAATTCTTGATGGATCTCCAGGTTCAGGTGCACATGGATGGTGCCTTGGCCACATCTGGACCTGTCACCTCCACCTGCTCAGGACTGAGGGGCAGCACTTGGTCATGGGTCTAGTAAAAAAACAAAATAGCCCAAAATGAAAGGGTTTACAAAACCAAAACAGCCCAAAATCAAGGGGTTTACAAAACCAAAACAGCCTAAAATCAAGGGGTTTAGCAAAACCAAAACAGCCCAAAATCAAGGGGTTTACAAAACCAAAACAGCCCAAAATCAAAGGGTTTTCAGGGCCCAGCCCCCTGCCCCCTGCACGACCTCAGCATGAGAGCAAACCTGAGGACAGCCTTGGGAACATCTCACTGAAATTCCCCTCTGCTGATGCCCAAATTTGCAGGGCAGGGGAAATCACAGCCTTTAGGCAGCACTGAAGAAAATAGGCAAAACTTTATATTCCTAAACTGTTAAAGTAAGAGCTGAACATCCTGGAAATGCTCCATATGTTTAAAAAAATCCAGGATTCCATTTCTATATTTTTCTGATTGTTGCTGCACTTTCAGATGCTCTCATTTCACACATGGAAATTGGTGATGAGCAGATTAAGGGATTTCCTAACACCTGTGGAGTTATTAGAAAGAGCAGATGCTGGTAATGCTGGAAAGAGAATTCTAGCTTGGAGTCGAGGCTTCTTTTATTTGCACATTTCTGAGAAACAGAATATATGTGACTCCTAATGATCTAAGTTATTAGGAAAAGAAAGCTTTAAGGGATCTGGCCCCAAGACTGTGTCCTATTAATTCTAAATGTAAAATAATTTCTCTGATGACAATGGAAAACTACACAGTAATTACAGTGGCCCAAGAGAAGAAATTACTGTGCAGACTCAAGTTATCAAAAAGCTCCAACCTTTTTTTAATATCACAGAAATGCTTAGACTTCATGCTAGAAAAGCAAAATACCCCAAGGTAGTCTAATTTCATCTCCTAGCAAACAGAAATCTTTTTTTCTGTGGATGCAAATCACATTTTTATTATAGCAAAGAGCAATGTGTACTTTATTTTTTTTTTCTTTTAGCACACTGGCAACACAGCTGATGTAATTGGACAATTGATGTAATTGCAAATGCAATTGCAGTAATTGCACATGCAAATAAGGGATTGTTCTCAGGGCTATAAAACTTGTGGGAGCAGGTACAATGTACTCCTGCATTGCCTGCCTCATAATTGTATGGGTATTTTGCACCAAGGCTTTTATGCAGCTCTTACCTCCTTATTTATTTGGGAACAGCTCCGTTCCCTAAATATGAAATATCCTTTACACAGCAAGCAATAAAAATAATGGGTTCCCCATAATACTCAGGGCTGGGAATGCATTATTTCTAAACTGTGGTGCCTTTTACTTTATGGAGAGTGAAATAAACACTTACTGGAGATAAAAGCTCATTTCAGCCCTGCAGCCACCGGGTCCATCCGGAATATTTGCTGGTTCCGCTGGCAGAGGGGAGAGAACGTGGCAGGAAATAGTTTAGGAGGGTTTTTTTAAACCTGTTGTTACAATGATAACATTTTAAACGTAATAACGTTTCCTCTCACTCCTTATCTTTCCAGTTTCCTTGGCACCAGGAGCTGCTCTGTGGTAAAATCCTGGTTTGTGTGTGGGGAAAAGCCAGGAGTTTGTGCAGCCCAGGTGTTTTACAGCTCTGTGTCCCAGCTGTGCACACTCAGCTCATTCCCTGGCCTTGGACATCTCCTTTCCTCATTTCCCCTCCTTTTTCACTCCCTGACTGCAGTGGAGGCATCAGCAGAGTGTTCCAACAGCACCAGGCTTTAAGGGAACTGGTAGAGCCAGATCCAGGTAAAATGAGCTGAATACATTGAATTTATTACTTTTATTGTCTCCTGTTCCAGAGTCAGAGTGCACACAAGCTCCACATTTGCTATGAAAGGAAACTCTGAATTTATGAGGCAAATTAAACCTCAGGCTGGGATATCATTGTTGGTAAAATCCAGTGGCACTATAGGAATAAAATAAAAATCCCAGTGATGCCCCCTGACATGTGAGAGGGCCAGGCAGGTTTCTGCTATGGACAGAAATATCCAGGTGTGTGTGGCAGGAATGGAAAAGGACCTGAGGGAGAACAGGGCTGTGTTCTCAGTGTGGGGATCAATAGAGATCAATTACACTGTACAGGAAATGCTTTTCCATTCAATCACAGAAATATCTCCTCCAATATATATTCAGAGCTAGAGGGATCCCCAGGAAGAGCTACAGCACTTTATTCCCAACAGTTTGCTGGGCCAAGAAAGGGGCAGAAAAAAATACCTTCCCATTCATATAAATATGGCTCAAGGAAGGAATTTTTCAGATTAAGCCATCTTTTTTATCCTGGTGTGCTCACTGCATCCAGAATAGACCCAGGACTGATGTGAGCTCACTTTTTCCTCACTGTGAGGCCAATTCCTGTATTTGTCCATGTTCCTGCCTCTAACTCTGTGTTCTCCTCACTCTCTGAACCCTGGAGTGACTCTCTTGGGAGAATGGTAAAGAAAAGAGAATTGGATTCCCAAAGGCTGTGCTTCCTCTTAAACTCCTCCCTATGTAGGGTGGTGCCTGTATGGCAAATTATGGATCCTCACTTTGCAAAAAAATTGGTGGCCTGACACTGCCAGGGTCTGGGTCACTCAGACTTTTGCTCAATGCAATTCTTGTTCCAAAGCCTCGCTCTGCAGCCCCAGAGGTGCCCAGAGCCCCCAGGTTTGCCCTGCACAGACCCAGGGCTGTGATTTTCAGGGCAAACCATCCTGGGAAGGACCAGTCTCAGGTGGCCAGATCCAGCTCCGGGCTCCAGCAATGCTCTGGGCTTGTCTGGACAAGGGGAGGGCTGTGGCACTGCCCTGTCTGTGAGAAGAATTAAATTTGAGAACAGGATTATTTGCAGGTTCTTGCTCTTTTTAAGCTCCCTGGGAAGCTTTGTTGAACAAACACTTATGTGAGATGGAAACTTGATCTTCACATGACATTTATAGCTTGATAGGAAGAACCTCTGGCTTAATCTGTTCCACTGAGAGATGGGGATTTATTTCATTTACCAAATTCAAGTACTATTTTGGGGTTAGTTCTTCAGCTGGGATGTTTCAGTGTGGAATGGTGTCAGATCTGGTGGAGAAATTCTAAAGTAACAAAAGGCTTTGTGCTTCCCTCGTTCGCCTGCTCTCATTTTCTTTATCCTAATTCTTAATTCCCATAGCAAGTCAACGTGTTTTACCTTGTTCATATTTATTCTCAGAGTAAGAGCTTTCCCTGCTGTCCCCCTGCTGTCCAGGGATTGGGAATGCCATTCCTCTGCATCCTCCTGCTGGGCAGGAGATCTCATTTCTCCATAGAATAACAGAGTGGCACCATGGGTTGGTTTGGAGGAGACCTTAAAGATGATCTGGCTGCAGCCATGGGCAGGGAGACCTTCCATGGAGCAGGTGACAAGGTGAGGGGACAGTCAGTGACAAGGTGAGGGGACAATCAGTGACAAGGTGAGGGGACAGTCAGTGACAAGGTGAGGGGACAATCAGTGACAAGGTGAGGGGACAGTCTGTGACAAGGTGAGGGGACAATCAGTGACAAGGTGAGGGGACAGTCAGTGACAAGGTGAGGGGACAATCAGTGACAAGGTGAGGGGACAGTCTGTGACAAGGTGAGGGGACAGTCAGTGACAAGGGCCCTCACCTCCAGCAGAACTGGAATGGTGCAGTCCCAAATCTGCAGAATGGATGGAATATCAATGAAAGCAATGCAATGTTCAGCAGCAAGTGCAGATTTTTCAAGGGGAAGGGAAAAAAAAAAGAAAAAATCGGCAGTATTTTTCCTCACAAAAGCATTTAACTGAAAAGCAAAAAGCAAAGGATAGATGGTGTATCTCTCAATTCCTTTTTAGCAGTGAGATGATAGAATTTGGTCTTTCCTGCAAAATATGGGGCTGAATAATAAAGTAAATGTGTGGTTAAACTGTTTAATGCTGCTTGGAATCACAGTAAGACTGTTCACCTGATTTTTTTTTCCCCTTGTGTGCAAGACAGACTGCAACTCTACAAAAATCACATTCAGTGAAGAAAAGTCAGACAGATAACAGAATTTTCTTCTTTTTTTCCATGCTTTTTGGCCTTAAATACACTGCTGGCTAGGTTGACTACCACACTACCCATCAGAGCTTTGAGGGGTCTTTGGAGCAGAACTCCACATGTGCAGTGAAGCCAGGCTGGAAGGGACTGGGAGTTCTCTACATGGGTGGTATTGATGCCTCAGGTTTTAGTTTTTATATATTTCAGATTCTGTGCTGTTTATTGGGCAGTTTTAGGTTTCATATTCAGTGCTACTGAGCTCTCTGCACAGAGCAGGGAGACAAAACAATTCCTTCTCCAGTTTGGGACCAAGGACAACTTTCAGCCCAAGAACAAAACCAAGGGTGAAGGGAGAAGGAAAACCAAGGAGGATGGAGCTGCATAACCTGGAGCTGTAATTGCACAATTAACTCCAATCTGCAAATGGAGCAGAACTTATCAAAGTGTGAGCCCTCGTGATCATTTGTCCATTTTGTGCCCATTTTGGGTTCACCTTGGGTGTGCCCAGCAGGGCTCTGGCACTGCCCAGGTGTGTCCAGTGAGGAATTTTAATAAATCCCCAATTTATTGTTTTGCCCTGGCTGGGCTCTGCTCCAGCTCAGCCTCCAAGGCACCAGTTTGTCCCAGCCCTTGGTGGGCCAGAGCTGTTTCTGTGTCCCAGTTCCCAGGGCTGTCCCCCTGCTGGGCCCTCTCCTTCCGGAGGCTGAGCTGAGGCTCCAGCCAGCTCGACTTGCAAAACCCCAAAGCAAGCCTTGTATTAAAAGCAATCCCCCATATGGTGGCAGCCTTTTGAAGGAGATGGGGAAAGTCTCCCTCCGTGGAGAGTTTGTTTTAATGCAGTCAGGAAGGCAAACAGAGCGTGTGGAATGGCTCCTCTCGAGCCTGTGGGGAAAAGTGGGCATCTCTGAAGCACTTCCATGGAAACCTGAGAGAGAGAGAGGCTGTCTAATTCCTTGCTAACAAGATTATTTCCATTCCTGACCTTATATCAGGACAGGAGTGGTTTTAATAATTTCCATCACTTCTCAAGTGCTTATAACGGTCATATTCTTAGATAAATATAATTTTTACCTTTGTATAATATTATTTTATATTTTCATAGAGTGAAACTACATTTTAGGCTAAAAAAAGAGGTGAAGTTTCAAATGGACAGTGCAAACATGCAGTTTTAATGCACTGAGTGATGTAAGGGCACAAACCCATAAACACATAACCAAAATCAAATGTGTCTGTATGCAGATATAAAAAAAAATCTGTTGTATTGATTATTGATTATATTCATTAGCCAGGTGAAGACATTGTGTGATTCCCCCTGGAGAGCTGCCAATATAACAAAATATAATTGATATTATAAATACAGGACCCAATATAATAAATCCAACCCCACCTCTGTTACCTGTGTCACTGTTAATGCCTCAGCAGAGGCTGCCCAGTGGTGTTGGAAGAGTTTGTTCCCCTCCCCTGAGCCATTTCCGCTGGTGTTCAGTAAATTCCTAAATCAGGTGTTCAGCAGAGTCCTGCTGGCTCCCAGCAGCTTTCTAAGAGCAGGGAGCCCTGTCCTGGGAGCTCTCTGCTCGCTGCTGCTGGGGCAGTCGGTGCCCTGAGGGGAGCAGGAGCATCTCTGCTGGAGATTCCAGTCCTGTGAGTCAGGACCATGAACTGGGAGAGCAAAGTGGGGCTGGTTCCTTCAACTGCCCATTAGGCTTTGCTCCTTCTCCAAGGTTCCATGGCTGAGAGGTTTCCTGGGAAGCTCTGTCACCTCTGGAGGGTTTTTTGGGCTTTCCAGGGGGCCAGCGCTGCTCTGATGGAGGAAAGGCTTCCATTTGCTTTGAATGGGCTCATTGCAAGGAAGGCTTTTTTTTTTTTATTTTTCCCCTTTTCCCTTTGTTCAGTGGCTGCTGCCCAGCAGAATCACTCAGCTCATAGGAGCAGAGGTGCTGGCAGGCAGGAGGATTCCCAACACCAGGGCAGAGTGACACTGTTTGCCCCCGAGCCGTGGCAGGCAGGAGCAGCCTCTGCTCTGGCATCCAGGCAAAGCACCAGCAGAGCTTTCAGGGAGCAGCTTTAGAGCTGTGCTCACTGGCAGGGCTTTGTCTTTCTCACTGCTGCCCTGAAATGACCTGCTCCTGCAAGCTTTTGTCCCCCAGTGAAAATCAAACAGGATGGAGAGAAGGATGCACTGGTGATGCAGACGTGTGAGGAGCTCTGGGGGTACCTGCAGTGCCAGCCCCACCTGGCCGGCACCCTGAAACCAGGCAGGGTATAAAATATGCTTCAAGAAAGAATGGAGAAGCCCAGGAAAGATGGAGAGGAGCTTCTTGCCAAAGTGTGGAGTGACAGGAAAGGGGGAATAGTTTAAATCTGAGAGTGGTAGGTTTAGATTGAACGTTGGGATGAAATCCTGTCCTGGCAGGGTGGGCAGGCCCTGGCACTGCCCAGAGCAGCTGTGGCTGCCCCTGGATCCCTGGAAATGTCCCAGGCCAGACTGGGTGGGGCTGGGAACAGCCTGGGACAGTGGGAGGTGTCTCTGCCACGGCAGGGGTGGAACAAATGATCTTTAATGTCCCTTCCACCCCAGGCCAGTGGGAGATTCTATGAATAGCCTGAGTTGGAAGGAACTCCCAGGGATCACCAAGTCCAACCCTGACCCTGCACAGCCCAGCAGTGATGGGGCCCCACCCAGGGAATGATTCTTGTCCTGGACCCCTGTGCCCCTCTTTGTGCTCAGCCCGAATCCCCCCTGTGCCCAGGGGAAGGGATTTGGTTTCTTGGCCTCTCTCCTCCCCTGACTCGTGGAAATGCAGTGTCTGTGCTGACTGGCAGGTCGGAGAGTCCCAGCCTGCTTATTGTTTTAGAAATAAAGATATTAGCATGCAAATGACTCTGGGAGGTGTTTCTTCTCATTAGAGAACAGAGATCATTTGATGGAAGATGCAGAGTGCTTCATCTGTAAAAGGGTTCAGCAGATTTCTCTTGTCTCCACAGCTCTCTCACCACGAGAGCTCAGGGAGTGCAGCAGGGGAAGCTCAGGAGACAAATGGTTTATGACACTCGGGTTACCTTTACTGTGCAAGGTGGGCGTGAAATGTTTTATGGGGAGACAAAAAAGATGATGGGCAATTAACTACAAACTCATGCAGCAGGTTTATCATATGCTCAGCTCATCCATCTGTGTCTCAGTCTCCAGCAGACTCATGAGTTTCATCAAGAAAACCATTTTCAAACTGGCAGAGCAAAACAGATCGGTTTTGCCTCCCAGCTCCACCGAGGTTTGCAGTGCTTTTATCATATGTTTATGGTTTACAGATGCAAAATACACATGTAGGAGAAAAGGGGGGCAGGTACTTCTCCCCTCACAGGGGGCATGTTTTGAAATATTTCTTACCCAGGGAGCAGTTCTGCAGATGCTGGTGTGCATGTGAATGGCTCTAGTCAGATTAAGGCAGTGGAATCCTTTGGGATGAGATGTGTAAGAGCATTGAAATTCCAGCCTCTGTCCTGTGAGACTGAAAGAATGGCTCAGGGAATCAGGGGAGGGGGGAAGGATGAGCTGGGGGTTAAAGACTGAATTGGTGTGGAAAATCTTGGTGCTGGTTTTGCCTCTGCTGCAGATGGTCTGTGTGAGCCTGGGTCAATCGCTTGGTCTGGCTGTAACTCAGTTTTGGTCTGTAAAGTCACAGAATCATGGAATGCTCAGGTTGGAGGGACCCTAAAGCCCACCCAGTGCCAGCCCTGCCATGGCAGGGACACCTCCCACTGTCCCAGGCTGCTCCAGCCCCAATGTCCAGCCTGGCCTGGGACACTGCCAGGGATCCAGGGACAGCCACAGTGTCTCTGGGCACCCTGTGTCAGCTCTCCTTACCCTCAAAGCCAGAAATTCCTTCCCAAAATCCCATCTGCCCCTGCCCCCTATCACTGTGAAGCAGTTCCCCCTTGTCCTGGCACTCCCTGCTCTTGTGAAAAGTCTTTCTCCATCTCTTGTTGACTCCCTTCAAGTCAGAATAGTTGTTGTTTTTTCAATCTGTTTGTGCTCAATCAGTTAATACTTCACAATTGCCCCCTCAATATTATGCCAATGAATATCTTATTGGAGACATTTCAGTACTAATCTCACATAAATAATTTTTTCCTTAACTAATTAGTTGGACACAGACTTGCCAGACTGGTTAAAAAAAGATATTGATCTTCAGAATCAAAGGTAATTATTTTTATCCTCTGACTCTTCAAGGGCCTCTTCTCTTTCCAGCCTCTAAATGTGACTGCTCCACAACAAGCACAGTGCACTTCCCTGGGGAGGGAATCAGTGAGGTGGGAGCTGGGCACTGAGGAGTGCAGGAGCCCCAGAGCCCTGGCACGGTGGCTCTGTCTCTCACCCTGCACTGGGGAGGCTGCTGAGCCCAGCTCTCATGGGAATCCCCCTAATAAGTTGGATAAAGAATTAAGTGGTGCAGGTCCCTGGCTCTGCCACGGGGTCACTGGTGCACAAACACCTCCCCACAGCTCCCAGCTGCACTCTTCCATGCCATGCTCCACTTCCCTTGCAGGAAAATCACTCCAGCAAAGCAGTGCCCTGATTTTTTATTAATTTGCCAAAGTGTCCTGATTTCTTATTCATTTGCCAAATACATGTACGTTTTTATTACTTTAGAACACTGCTGCTGCTGGAGCACTGTGCAGCTCTGAGGCTCCAGCAGGTGAAATGCTGCTTTTACATCCCCTCCCTGGCCACTGGACACTGCTGGAAGAAGGGAACTCCTGGAGGAAGATACTGGCCTGGTGGACTTTGCTGACAGTCCATAAATTACAGTTTTGTCAGGGAGGTGTCATAAAGAGTGACGCCTTAGGTTTTAGCTTTTGTATTTTTCAGATTCGGTGCTGTTTTGGTGGGTAGTTTTAGGTTTCACATTAAGTGCTGCTAAGTTCTCTTCACAGAGCAGGGACACAAAACAATTCCTGCTCCAGCTTGGGACCAAGAACAACTTTCAGCCCAAGAACAAAACCAAGGGTGAAGGGAGAAGGAAAACCAAGGAGGATGGAGCTGCATAACCTGGA
>JAWWMU010000029.1:1046133-1058006 GCA_035048155.1 Cinnycerthia olivascens | reverse complement strand
CTTTCCTGGGGTCTCCTTGGCCCTTTCCTGGGGGTCTCCTTGGCCCTTTCCTGGGGGTCTCCTTGGCCCTTTTCTGGGGGTCTCCTTGGCCCTTTCCTGGGGTCTCCTTGGCCCTTTTCTGGGGTCTCCTTGGCCCTTTTCTGGGGGTCTCCTTGGCCCTTTTCTGGGGGTCTCCTTGGCCCTTTCCTGGGGTCATTCCAGAGGCTGGGAGTGGGGGAGTTTCCTGCAGGGGCACAGAGTGGTGGAGCTGCTTTGGGCCAGCACCCCCAGGAATGAGCAGAGCTGAGTCTTGTCCAGCCCTGCAGTGACAATCTGCTTCAGAGCAGAGCTGTGTTTGCTTTGGGAGTGCTCAGAGGGACAGTGGGCTGAAGGACAGGATTTTAGAGGATTTTACATTTTCTTACAGCCAAGCATTTCCTTTCACTTCGCTGGGCTCGGGATCTCTTGCCTGCCTCAGCTCCAGTCCAGGAGAATGTCAGGACACGACCTCCCCATATGTCAGAGAGCCATCCAATACTTTGGGTTGGAAAGGAAAGTTTTTTGGATTCTGATCTTCCCAAGCTAACTGCTGGGTTTAAATCCTTATAACTGGAACCTGCCTTTAGTGGGTCCATAATTAGATTTTTTTATTCCATGTTTTCCTGCTCCTCACAATGGATATTTTTCCCATAGTACCATGACACTGGGTTTGTGCCTTCTTTTTTTAATTTACTCCTTTCAGCCTCATCTCTGCTCCTCTAATTTTATAAATTACTGAAATTTTTTTTTTTTTTTTTTTCCCCCAGTGCTGGGGCTGGACTTTGTGAGCATGATGAAATTTTTCTGTGGAGATGCAGATCCCATTTCTTAATTGCTGCTCAGGCCAGGTAAGCTGATCTGGGGTTTTTCCCAGGAAAACAGCCTTGGCTCTGGCACTGCTGCTCTGCTCCCCACCATTGCTGTGCAGCACCCTCCACCTCAGATGCCTTCTGATTTTATTTTGGGCAAACTCTTTGGAATCCAAAGATTTTCCTTTAGTTTGTTTTGCTTTGCTGGGTCAGGGGTTATTGCTGCAATCTCTGCTATTGCAGGGAAACTTAAATGGGGTTTTTCCCTCCTACTGCAAAAATCCTGGAAAAGAAAGTGTCTGTGTGGAGAGGAACTTGGAAAGGGAAAGGAAAAGCTGTTGTGTTATGCAGGAGAATTTCCTTGTTTCTTTTAACTCCCTCTTGAGATTAGAATTCTCTGCCTTTATTTTTAGCAGCCAGGCTGGTGGCAGGAACAATTCCTTCCCTTGCCTTTGTCAGTAGGTAAATACCACATTTATTTTATTTAAAGCAAAATCTGGATGCACAGGAAATGCTCCAGTCCTCTGAGGAAAGCATGGGGAGCTGGGAATGCAGGCACAGCTTTCCTGCACTCATAATATTTCCATTAACACTGAATTCCTGAATGCTGGGTTTTATTTAATGGTAACTTTGTGTTTGAACAGATGGGGCTGTGTAATGTAAAGACAATCAATTCTCATACAAAAATGATAAATGAAGAACAGAAAAGCGTGTCGTATTTGGAAGAAGTTTTAACATATTTATCTCTGTTACAATGAAGATTCTTTTAAAGAATAATTGCTGATTAAAGCAGGTTTTATCACAGGTGAGCTGTTTTCCTCCCTTTCCTCTCCAGTAGGTAGAGAAATGTTTCCTTTTAGTTTTGATTTGTCCTTTTCTAACCCACAAAATCCCGCTTGTGATTTGTGCTTTTACTGAAATAGAAAAGGATTAAGTGACATGGTGGAGCTTTAGATGTTGTGCAGCAAATCACACTGTCACAAACTGGAAGAAAAACTCCCAGGAATGTGAATTTACACGGAGTTGGAGAGAGCTCTTTTGGGTTGCAGGGTATAAATATGATTATGAAAGGGGGTGGAGAGAGGCAGAAAGAAAGCAGAGAATCAGAGGAATGCTGAGATTTAAATTTGGGTTATTTTCTATTTAAATCTGCAGGCAGATTCTCCTGAGGGAGCCCATATGGAAACGCTCCTTTTCCCTCCCCACGGGAACGTGCTCTCCAGAAATTCCCAATATTTATTGCCAGCTCTGAGGGAATTAGTACAGGTTAAATCAGGCCACGGTCCCTCAGGCAGCTCCTGGGAGAAGGAGAAGGAGAAGGTCCCAACCCCAGGAGAGCCCCAATGTACTCTGAGGGGACAGGGGGTGACAATCTGGGAATGGGGACAGGAGAAGGTTGGGATCCACCAGAGCAGAGCACAGTCTGTCCTGCTCAAATGGGAAAGGAAAACCTTTGCTTTACTCAGCAGGGCAAACGTGCTTACCTGCCCCTGAGTATTGATATCCCACTTGCAGCGGGGAAAAGTGGTGGAAGGGAATTCCCTGCCGAGGTCACAACAAACAGGAGCCCTGTGGGTGATGTTTGAGTGCCTCCAGCACAAGGACCAGTAAAATTCGTGGTCTGGAATCTCCCAGTGCCATTTGTGCCATGGTCACCTGGAGCTGGGGGTGTTTTCCCACTGAACCTGCCCCTGCTGAACCCACGCTGATCCCAAGATTTCCTATTAACTTTTCACTCACCTTTGCAAAGATATTTATTACCTGGGCGGGCCTGACCTTGCTTTGCACTTAGGATCTGAAATTTAGAGTTCACACCTGGCTGCAGCACCGAACTGTGAGCGAAGGGATGAGGATTTCAGTGGTGTCATAAAATCCTTCAGAATGTGTGGAGCCTCCACTGGCAAGCTAAATCCAAATCAACATCCCAGTGCCTTATTAACCAAACCACTTTAGCTCCCAGCTCTTTCCACGGGCTTGGCTTTGTGGAGGCTGAGAAGACAGAATTGGAGATTGCACCTAATTCCCCCCGTTTTGTAAAATAAACAAGCAGATGCTGAGGATGTGATGCTGTGTGTCACATCCTGGGTCTCAGCTCGACCTCCCCGGGGTGGGGAGCCTTTGATGTCGTTCCAGATTGTTCCTCTCACACAGCTTTGTCTGGGAGGGGAATTCCTGCCTGACAGCCGCTCACACTCCCACATAGCCACGCTGTCAAAATATTACATTCTGCCCTAAATTATTTGGTAGCAATGGGAAAAACACCTGCTTGCTGAGAACACTTCTTCCTTTTCATTATCCGCAGGAATTTGGGGGGAGATGGATTATTTCAAATGGTAATGACAACCCTGTGCAGGAGCAGGGAATTTTTGATTCTTCTTGTTCCACTCCTTGACATTCAGGTGCGTTGTTCTGATTCCCTTCTCGTCGTGTGGGAGCAGCTTCCCGAGGTGAAGGAGATATATCCTATTATTTATCCATTACATCCTGGAGCAGATGAGGTACAGAACCTTTTTGGGCTAACGGTGCAGCAAAGGCTGCTTTTTAATTATAAATTCACATCAAATATGCAGGCAGGCAAAATTGACAGGAGCAAAAGGAGAGCAGGAACAGGAGGCATGGCTTGGAACCGCTGTGCTGTGGGAAGTTTGGAAAATTAGTGTTATAATATTCAGAGGTGTGTTTTAATTTGATTGAAAAATGTGACATTTATATTGACAGGCAGTGCCACTCTGAAAAGGCATTTTTCTGTCTGACTGTCTAAACAGTTGCTACGTAATATTTATATTTGTCATGTGTTTTTCTAGATACAACAGTTCTTTAGATACTTAAATTTATCACATGAAAGCACTCTTAAAGTCCTTATATGTAGGTTTTAATAGTATTTGATTTATGGTTTTTTATAGGGTTGGTTGGGGATTTTTTAGATTTTTTTTACAATATTTCGGTGTCTGTAAAGTGAAATACATAAACAGGAGTGCTCTCTTCTTTCCTTGTAGATCTGATTCAAGAGGAGGAGCTGAAATGGCCACAGGGCTTTTTCCAGGGCTGTGTTGGGGTGGCAGACAGGGCGTTCCTGCCAGGAGGAGGGTCTGGGAAGGGTGGGCATGGGGGGATCCTGTCACCCCAGGGAGCATCCCCTGTGCAGCTGGCAGTGAGCACAGCAGGGTAGGGAGAGGCAGCGTGGCCCTGGGGCTGCCTGGGCTGAGGGGGGACCAGCAGCAGAACCAGCAGCAGAACCAGCAGCAGAACCAGCAGCACCCTCCCTGGGGAGCAGCCCAGTGCCACCCCCAGCTCAGCTGGGACACTCCAGGCTCTTCTGGTGATGCCTTGGAGGCTGAGCTGGAGCAGAGCCCAGCCAGAGCAAAAGGATAAATTGGGGATTTATTCAAAGGCCTCACTGGGCACACCTGGGCAGTGCCAGAGCCCAGCTGGGCACACTCAAGGTGAGCCCAAAATGGGCACAAAATGGACAGATGATCACGAGGTCTCACACTTTGATAAGTTCTGCTCCATTTGCACATTGGAGTTAATTGTGCAATTACAGCTCCAGGTTATGAAGCTCCATCCTCCTTGGTTTTCCTTTTCCCTTCACCCTTGGTTTTGTTCTTGGGCTGAAAGTTGTCCTTGGTGCTGAGCTGGAGCAGGAATTGTTTTGTGTCCCTGCTCTGTGCAGAGAGCTCAGTAGCACTGAATATGAAACCCAGAACTACCCACTAAACCAGCCCAGAATCTAAAAAATATTAAACTAAAACCTAAGGCATCAATCAGGACATGGAGGTGCTGGACAGCTCCACGTGTCTGGATTCTTCTCCATTCCCTGTTCCTGAGTGATATCCCACGAACTGCAGAGCTCTCCCTGCCCGGGGGCAGAGCCTGGAGTGAAGGGTGGGGGTAGCTCCTGCTGCTAAGGGGCAATGGAGATGTTTTTATGACATTTGCTGGCCATAAAATCTCACCTCCTTCAAGGGAAAATGGCAGTTCAAAGCCTGTGGAAATAGTAATTCCTTGTAAGACAAACATAAATAAATAAATATATGGATATGTAGCTTTCATTGACACATATCTATTTATTGTATTGCACTTCAATGTTCCCCCCATTGAATTGCTTCAGCTTTTTTACATGTTTATTATCTGCAGGTAAAGATGAGCATATTAGTAAAAATAAATAAATTTATAAAATATTGAAGGTAGAGGGAAAAGAATATTTATTTAGCCAGGAGATTTATTCAATGCTAATGTGAAATATGTCAGCACAAATATGATGTGATTTGGCCCCTGCTCAACAACCCTTGAGGTTACAGCACCAATTTGCACTGCATTCAGCCCCAAAGCAGGAGTCAGGCTGCTGCTGTGCCTTTGCAGCCGTTATTTTGGGAGTCTCCAGCCAGAAGAGGACCTTGAGGCAGGCTGCAGGCCCTGGGAGGGGATGTGGCAGGGCTGGGTTGGTTTGGTCCTGGCCCCAGGTAATGCAGATTTGCTGGGCCTGACCTGATGTCGTGCAGCAGTGCTTTGGAAATGGGGAGAATCAGCTGTGCTAATTAAAAATGCTTCTAAGGCTTCATCAGGCTGAAATAACTGCAAATGTTGGGCTGATAACTGACTTGAGCTGGGCTGGGCCCATTGCTCACCGAGGTTTTTACAAAATACCTACTTCAACCCTAAAAGCTTTGTCATGCTCATCACAAGGGTTTTGTAGGCAAATGATATTGTTGGTTCTTGCCTGACCTAAATTATTCTGATAGCAAGAAATGTAAAAAAAAAAACCCCAAGTTAAATTACTCTTTAGCAGAAATTTCAGGCAATGGACACTTTTCCATGAATATTTCATGCCAGGCTATAAATAATTCTGTTGGATTTGGGAGAGCAGAAAGTGACTACTCGGATGATGTAGGGCATTTATGTAAGGCTGATCGCCTCGTGCCTGCTGCAAGAGACAGATCCATTCATGGAATTCAAGTAATGTGTGGGCAAATTGGGCATTTTCCCATGAATTTCTCTGCTGTTGCTCTTTGTTTCAACTGTTAAGGCTGGAACAGACAAACACAGCCCTGCCATTCACCTCTGATGGTACTTGAGAGCAAAAGGAGAGGTTTTCACCAAGCTTTTCCTTTTAGGAATGTTTTATTCAATATTCTAATGGCAGTGCTGAATATATTGTGCTGATAAAATGCAAGTTTGGTGAGTACTGAGGTGCAGGTCCCTCTGAACCTTCACTCATATGTAAAAATCAGCTCCACTTGATGGAATGATCTTCCCTAGGAACTGACTTGGGTGGGATTTTTCTCTGCCAGTGGTGGTCATCTCTCCATATCAGCCAGGGGAAAAAGGAGAAGAATTAGAATTGTTTGTTCTTAATGCCCATCTGGGATGGATCTTATGCAAACAAACAAGGAATGAAAATGTTCTGTATCTCAGGATCATTCGGGATGGACAAGCCCTCTGGGGTCACTGAGTCCAGCTGCTCCCCCACCACTGCCCCGTGTCCCCAAGTGCCACATCCACAATCTTTAAACCCCTCCAGGGATGGGGACTCCACCGCTGCCCTGGGCAGCCTGGACACCCCTTTCAGTGCAGAGACACAGTTTAATCCTTCTCCTTCTGGTTTGTGTGATTTGTCCCAATCACATCAATTTCCCAGGAATCACAATGCTCACTCACTTTCCCTCTGCCTAAAACTTTCCTTTTTGTTTTTCCTCTGCTGAAGCAAGGCTCCTTTCTCCAATTTCCAGGCTGTATTTCATCCCCCTTTGTCACCATCTATGTGATCCCTTTTGTGATGCCAAAAGTGCTGCTGGTCCCTGAGAAATCTGGAGAGCAGCAAAGAACTTTCCAGCCTCTCATCTGGAGTGTGTCAGGCCTGGCACAGATCCCACAGATACAGGAGAGAGGAGATTTGATACCAAACAGGAATTCCAACAGCTGGGAAAGCCCGTGGGGGTGCAGTAAAACCTTCCAGGAGGTGTTTGCATGGAACCCTGAGCTCAGGTGGGAAGGAGCCATCCCCGCCAGTTCCTGCCCAGGTGACAGGAGCCCTGATGTGCTGAGATCATCATCCCTGGAGGGAAAATCTTCCCCATTCTGTGCTGTTGCCATTCAAGGTTCCCCTCTGCTCCTCCAGCAGCTGCTGTGCAACTGGAGAATGCCTAAATCCCAGTTTTTCCAGAGTTTTTCTGTTTTATTTAGAGATTTTCCAAGTGGTTCCTTGTGGATGTGGAGTTCTTAAATGCTGATAAAGCTCTTTATCCACGCTGGGAGATGGTGAATAATCACTGTGTGACTGGAACACCAGGCTGAAAGGCAGCAATGACTTTGGGAACAAAACCACAGTGGATGTGTTCTGGATCTTCTACAGGGAGAACAGAAGGAGTTAAATAAAGCAGAGCTGGAAGGACATTCCCAAATCCATAATGCACGAGATTGGCATTCTGTCTGCATACAAATAACTTGGATTAGCAGGAAGTGCCATTGCTTTCACCATAAAAATATCCACACTCACATTATTTTAAGACACTTTCAAAATAGAGCAGAGTTAAAATATTTGTTTTAAACTATCCAGGGATCCTTGCACAATCTTTTGAATTGCTTTTTATAGCCCTTCTCCACCCTGAGTCATTTAGCAGCTCCCTTTCCCGAAATACCAGTGGTAACTCTCTCTGTGCCTGTGATGGATGTTTGTGTGAATTCAATTCCCTCCTCACAGTGAAGCCTTTCAGCACTGCCTCCCCAATTTGGGACAAACGCAGCCTGAATGGGGCATTTAGACAAAATATTGGGGAAATAGGGACACCCAGAGCAGCTGTGGGTCCCTGGCAGTGTCCCAGGCCAGCTTGGACAGGGCTGGAGCAGCCTGGGACAGTGGGAGGTGTCCCTGCCATGGCAGGGGGGGCACTGGATGGGATTTAAGGTCCCTCCAACCCAACCCATCAGGGATTCCCTGCTCACTCGCTGTGGGAGGTTTTTAATTTACCACATTTCACCTTCCACACCCTTTCCTTCGGACCTTGGCATCTCACTCTTGGTGTGAAGGGCTTTGAGAGGCAAGAGGGACTGCAGCAAGCTCCTGCCATGTCCCTCAGAAGTGGGAGTGAGTCTGGGAGCTGCTCCTCTGATTCTGGCCCTGTTTTCATTTCTCTCTCTCATAGCCAAAGGTAACATCACAATGTGTTCTTTTCTTGCTTTTATAAATTGAATATCCAGTTTTCTCCTGGCTTCCCTCAGGAGCGTCTGAGTGAAATTGTTTTCTGTCCTGCAAAACACTTCAGAAACTTTCCCTCCCCAGACTGAGGTGAGTGGTTTTGCTTCTTTATTGCTGCTTTTCCTGCAAGCAATAGGTTCCATTTGCTGGGCATTTCAAGGCACTTTGATCTGTATCAAGTTTGAATTTTAACTTTCTTTCTTTATATTTTGGAATGAAAAGAATTTTCCAGCTTTGTGTTCTGCCAGTTCAGGACGTTTTTGCATCAGCCCTTTCTCACAGAAAGCATTGCCTTGTGCCTGTTAGATTTTTAAATGGAAATGTTGAGTTGAAGTTGTCACAGGTGCTTTTTGTACTTTACCCCTCTCTGACAGGTGAGGGCCAGAGTATCTCCAGCTGTGGGGATCATTTCCTTGGATTCTCAAAGATTTCCAGCTAATTTTGACATCTAAAATTTCAAGTTCCCTTCACAGTCTTATTTGTTCCCTTTCATCTGTTCCAGTTCTCCTGAATTCCACTTCTGTGCATTTTCTAGTTTTCCCTCTTGTCCTGGCTTGTTTTCCATCTCTTCCTGACACACAGAGCTCCAGTAAGAGGTTGGTAAACTCTTTAAACAGCTCAAAGAAATTGCCACTTTTCCCTGCTTTCCATCATCTCTTAATTCTTTACCTTTTGAGCAGTGTAGAATTTTCTCCTCCACCTGTCAGGCTGTGTGTAATTAATGCTGTCTTCCCATTCTCCCAGCTCCCACATCCCTTCCTTCCCATCTCCCCGTGGCTCTGTTTCCTCTGCCAGTTTGAAGGGACCGATTATTCTGCCTAAGAGGCAAAAAAAGTTCAAATTATTTTTCATGTGACAGCAGCAACATCAGCCCAAGTTTTGCTTGGAAAGTGCTGCAGTATTGCCTGAGAATGGATTGAAATTTTGCCATTCCAGCCCTCTCTGGGAGATGGGAGGGTGTCCATGGCATGGGTTGGAATGAGATGGGCTTTAAGGGCCCTTCCAACCCAAACCATTCTGGGATTCTGGGATTTTAGATCCTGTTCCCCTCTTCCAACCCAGTCCAATTCTGGGATTTTAGATCCTGTTCCCCTCTTTCAACCCAATCCCATTCTGTGATTTTAGATCCTGCTCCTCCTTCCAACCCAATCCCGTTCTGTGATTTTGGATCCTGCTCCTCCCTTCCAACCCAAACCATTCTGGGATTTTGGATCCTGTTCCCCCTTCCAACCCAATCCCATTGTGGAATTTCAGACCCTGCTCCAGGAGGGGAAGGCAGCCCCAGCCTGGTCCCTGGAGGTGGGGACAGTGCCCTTCTGCTGTCCTGCAGGGCCCAGCTCCCATTCAAATGTATTTTGGGATCTGGAATAAACTTGTAGGTGTTGAGTGATGAGGGGTAGTAACAAATCTTCTTTTGCAGTATTTATATGAAATTACTGCAGCCCAAGGGGCAGGGACCTGAAGCTGAAACTTGGTTGCAGCAACCAAAAGAGATTTTATTTTATTTTTATTTTTAAGAAGGCCATAAAAATGAATATTTGGATATTATTTTTAATCTGATGTTAAAGATTTGGAGCAGGGAACGTGTTTCTTTATGAATCCCCAGGCAGGAGCTGCTGAGCTCCTCTCTCATCTGCCATCCCCACCCAGGGCGGGGGGTGTCTGCAGTGGGACAGAAAAGGAAAATCTCTCGGCAAGAGCAGCCTTTTCCTTCTGTTTTCTGGTTTTCCAATATGTTCTCTGCATGTTTCCAAGTAAAACACTTCCTGACACATCTTCCAGCCAGCAGCAGGAAGGGAGTGTGACTTCAGTTCACATGGGGAGCCCGGGGGGAGGCGGCGACCCCAGAAACAGAGGCAGAGTTGGCCCCTCAGGTAATAAATCCTCATGGATTGCAGAGGAGGATAGTGACAGCCCCAAACCTGCCAGAGCTCCAGGAGGGTCTGGACAACGCCTCAGGGATGGGGTGGGATTGTTGGGGGTGGATTGTGATCCCTGTGGGCCCCTCCCCACTCAGGACATTCCCCAATTCTACGAGAGGCACCTTGCATAAGTTGCACCTCACTTCTGAGCTGGGTCTGCCTGACTCAGCTGGAGAGAGCAGTTGTCCTGGTGCCTCCACTTTCCTGGTTGTCCTGAATTTATTGGGAACACTTGGTTACTTAATTTGTTCTATTAATAAACATAATTCTTGCCTATGTGAGCAAAAATCAGAATAAAAGCCCAAGCAAGAGCTGCCTTATTGCTGCTCCCTTGGCTGGGCTCCACAGGGATCAGCCGTGGGGCTGCAGCCAAATCCTGCTCCCTGTCAGCAGCCAGGGCCACGGGAAGGTTTGGGAATTCTCTTCCCTGCACATTTTGATGCTGTTGAATGAGATTTGTGGTTCATGACAGTGGGAGGTGTCAGTGGATGGGCCTCAAAGCCCCTTCTACCCCAAACCATCCTGGGATTCTGTTATAAAATCATGTTTTGCAAAAAAAGATGGTTACTAATTTCCCTGCTGGAAAGAGGGAGAGAGGAGAGCAGAACAATCTGCCAGATAATGTTTTTATAAATTGTTTTGCACTGGTTCTGTTTTCCTGGGCAGCATTAGTTACAATCCTGAGCCAGGTGCCAGGAGCTGCTGTTCCCAGAGCAGGATAATGGGGTGGGCAGGAGCTGCAGGGGTGCACAGGCACTGAGAGTGCTCAAAGGAGAGCAAAGTACTCAGGGAAATCTTGGAAGGGCACAGGAGAATTTTATTTTCTGCAGAGATGGAAGAACAAAGGCCTTGAACAGTAAACACTGGTGACAGGAGGTGCTGCACTCCCTCTGCTCCCTCCTGCATCCCTTGGGTGACACTGGTGACCATCCCCCTGAGGGTGGGTCCAGTCCCCACTCAACACCAAGCAGAAAGAATAAAAGCAGAAAGAATAAAAGCAGAAACAAACAGGATGGAGTTTAAAGAGGAAGAAAAACCTAATTATACAAAGAGCTTTAATTGATAAATGCAACATCAAGGTTGCAGAAACTCTGCTTCTACCAATGCAGAGTTTGGTGTCAGCTCCCACCTCTGAGCCAAGGCTGCCCTTTATGTGCTGGCTTTCGCGTCAGTTGTGCTTGAATTTTACATGGAAATAAATCATTACCTGTCTTTCTGAGCTTCTTGTCCTCTTGAGAAGCAACAGAGAGCAAAGAGCCATGCAGGCAGGAGTAGAACTGGAGTCAGCCCAGTGCTGTGTTCTCCAGGAGCCTGGCAGCTGAGCAGGATTGATTAGGTCAAGGTGACCTTTCTAACAATACAGTGCTCAGGACCTCAGATTCAAAATAGCTGCAGTAAATCAGATTATCACAACCAACTCGCTGCTGCCCGGTGACTCTGTCACACAGAACCCCAGGATGGGGCTCACCCTGGAAATAAAGGAATAACCCAGCAGGAGAGCACGGACAGGGATTTCCAGAGCTGTGCCACCCTTAAGTCCTTTGCTGATGGGAGGTTCCAAACTCCACCAGCAGCTGATCCGAGTGATCCCACGTGGTTCTGTAATGTCTGAAGAGCTGCCACGGACCCTTTTCCTCAAAGTTCAGTGTGTTCCAAGGGCCCTTTTATTTTCTGCATCTGTTGCTCAGTTTGTCAGCTTCTGCCCACTTAAACATCCTTAAACCTGCCAGGTATAAAATCAAAATCTCTCTGGTAATTATTTGGGGAGAAGAAAATGTTTTGATAAGACAAAGGGGGAATGGCTTCAAATTGATGGAGAGAAGGTTTAGATGGGATATTAGGAAAAAAATCTTTATCATGAGGGTGAGCAGGCCCTGGCACAGGGTGCCCAGAGCAGCTGTGGCTGCCCCTGGATCCCTGGCAGTGTCC
>JAWWMU010000029.1:1011036-1022421 GCA_035048155.1 Cinnycerthia olivascens | reverse complement strand
GTGTCCCAGGCCAGGCTGGACACTGGGGCTGGAGCAGCCTGGGACAGTGGGAGGTGTCCCTGCCATGGCAGGGGTGGGACAAATCATCTTTAAGGTCCTTTCTGATCCAAACACATTCACAGAAGTTGGATCGTTCCTCCCACGGCCACCAGAGCCAATGGTGACCAGTACATTCCATTAACAGATCGCATCCTGTCATCTGCTCCTAACTGGTCTCTGAAAATCAGCTCATTGGTGCTCCCCAGAACTTCACTTGGGTTTGTTCCTATGCTTATTTTGCTGGTTTGACACAGCAAAGTGTCTGTGAAGAACACAGAGAGCGTAGAAAGGGAGGAAAAAAGGCAAACCCTGAAGGGCATCAGCGGCAGCAGCTGAGCCGCGGTTCCTGGGCTGTGCCCGGCTGAGCTGGGACGGGGCGATGCTGCTGCGGACAGGGCGCGACCCCTGCGGCTCCCGGGGCTCTGGAAGCCCCTGGAAGGGCTCGGGGTGCCGCGGGCAGGGCTGGCAGCCGGCTCCGAGCCGGGCTGTGTGTCACTAGGTGTCACCGTGCGGTCGCTGCTGGCACCGCCGAGCTCTCCCGGAACGGGGTTATCCAGACACGGCTCCTCGACAGGCGAAGAGGGGAAATCTCCCGGCTGGCTTTACTCACTCTCCGGACTGATGCTCTGCAGAGCGGTGCCTGTCCCGGGCGCAGAGCTGGGGCTCTCGGCAGCAGTCCGCTCCTCTTGGCTCCTTCCCTTCGGAGAGCGGAGCTGAGCCCCGGCCGAGCCCCTGCGAGAAATTCCCTGCGGAGCTGCCGTGGCTGAGCCTCCCTCTGGGACCTCTCTCCAAACCCATCTCTCCCCCTGGGCTGGTAAACCCGGCTTAGTGTCCGCCTGCTGGGCTGGGATTAGCGAGGGAGCCGGGAGAGCCTTGCCTGGGGATGCTGCGATCCCAGCAGGGCACTGAGGAGACCCCCAGAAGGGATTTGGAGGGGTTTCTGAGCAGAAACTGCCTGGGAGAGTGAGGGCAGGGCAGGATTATCGCTGTCCTTTCTGCTCTGCAGTAATTCCGAGGGAGAGGAGCCCCGAGGAGGAGACTGCATCACAGAGTCCCTCAGCTTGGACCGTTTGGGCAAGGGAACCCCACGGCCCAAATTGACCCTGGAGGTGACACAGGTACAGGTTGAGCAGTGACACAGAGAAGCTCCGGTGTATAAATGTGCAGAGCTGGGCTCTCACAGGGGCTGCAGGTTTAATGCCCTTAAACCACCCCCCTTTTGCCGTGTCTGTGACTCTGCCAATGCCCAGGCCTTGGGAAAAGCTCCAGCGTGACCCAGGATCCTCCCTGGATGGCAGTCTGGTGGAACTGATTCATTTTCCCTGTGTAAGTGGCTTTGTGAGGAGCAGAGGAGCCTCCAAACTCAGCTCCAGTGCAGCCACTTTCATATCCACCCTAATACTGCTTCCTGCAGTAGGAGTGGAGATTTAAGCCAAATCAGGAAGGCTCAGATATGCTTATATTTTCTATCCATTCCCTCCTCTCTCGGTTCCCGTTCCCTGTAACTGCTGACATTAGTTGAAACAGCAGGTAATGCCTTTTGCACAGACCTGGTGTGCAAATGACACGGGGTTTATAAAGATGAAGAGGGTTTGCTGGCCTTCCCAGGCTTGCAAACTCAGCAAAAATCCACCTCAGCTGCAAAATGCCACTGCAAGAGGGATGTGCTGTGCCCAGAGGACCGTGCAGGGCTTGGACAGTGGTGCCTGCTCCTCTGCCTGGCCCTGGCAGTGCCAGGATCCCATATTGGGCAGCAGATTCCAAAACAACATCCCTCGAGCTTTAAGGTTTATGGTCCAATTCAGTCAATGAAGGATATTTTCATTCCTGTCTTATAAAAAAATCCTTTACTTCCTTCCTTAAAATCCTTGGGAATCACTTTTTTTCCCTAGCGCTAAGGTGGAGGTGTTTGCATGTCAAGAAATTCCAGACTTGGGGGATTGTCCCAAGTCCACCCCCTGCCCTCACAAACCCTTCCCTGCCCTGCTGGGGATTCAGCTTCATCCCATCAACCCCAGTCCCACAAAGAATTTGGTTGTCATGCCAGTGAAATGTGAGGGCAGAAAGTGTTGTAAATCGTGCAGCAGAGGTGAGGCTGTGCAGGGATTCTCATTATCATTACTCATTTACAAGATTGGTGAAGAACAAAACAATTACCAAACCATCCTGCTGCAAGAACGGAGCTGGTGCTGGCAACTAATCTGCTTGTAGGCTTTTGTGAAAAATGAAGGATTATCCCCTTCATTTCACCCATTCAGCTCGTTTCTAGCTCATTTTGCTTTGCTATTTCTCCAAAGAATGCCAATTGTGGTTCATGGCTCCATCCCTTCCTGGCTGACACATTGATCCTTCCTCAGGAGGCTCCACAGTCTGCTCCTCAGTAGCTCAATATTATATTTTACCCTCAGCCTAATGATCTCATTTAAAATAGAGACCTTCTCCTGCTGCATATTTGGAGCCTGTGACACTTGGCTGTGGTGCAGCTCTACCTGAGGGCTGCCTCAGGTGGGTTGGGATCATTTGCAGGATGAAGTTTGAACGGAATCAATAATTTAAGGAGGAACACAATAGTGGTATATCCTGCTGCATCTGGACTTTTCCATTGATTCCCTTTCCTAGATACTCTCAGAGGAGGAGGAGTGCCCTGTGAGCACAGGGATGGGGCTGGGGAGAGGCGTTTTCCAAATTTAGGAGGCTTTGTGTCCCACTGTGCGTTGTGCTCTGAGTGTGAAGCCACCCTTGGCAGTCCCTGCCTTAGGACCAGAGGTCTGTGCCAGGACATGGCTGTGAATGACAGTGTGATTTTGGTAAAATAACCCAGTTCTGGCAAACACTTTGTGGTTAGGTTGTGTATCATACAATAAAACCAAAATAATGTTCAACTGAACATAAAACAGTTGAAGCTTTGAAAGGAACTGTGAGTTAGGAGGTGGATTCTCCACTTTCTTGTCTCAAGTTGGTTTATTCATGCATTTTTTTGGGAGTTACAGCTGAATCAAACAAGTGCTCTGGTTGTGGGTTTTTTTTCCCTTTCTCACTTATTTTCACACAGTGAGAAGTGGGAGCTGTGCTGTGCCCAAAAGATGGTGCAGAGCTTGGACAGTGGTGGCTGCTCCTCTGCCTGGTCCTGCCAGTGCCAGGACATCCCTCGAGCTTTAAGGTTTGTGCCAGTTCAGTCAATGAAGGATATTTCTGTATCTTTTCTTTGGAGAAAACCCTTGACTGTGAATCACTTTTATGCTCCCTTTTTTCTCCAGTACTGGGTTCTTCCCTTGCTGGCGGTGCCCCCTGGGCTCACCCTCCCTGCAGGGATGGGTCCCACCTTTGAGGATGACAATCACTGACCTTCAAACCCGTGGTAAATGCAAACCAGCCTTGGTTATAACCAGCCTCACAGAACTGGAGAGGGGCTGCTGATGTTTCCCTCTGCAGAACCCCAGAGTCCCTCCAGGTTCCTCAGCAGTTCTTCTGCTACTCCCCAAAACCCATCAGTTCTCTGCTACACTGGCAAAATCAAAACTGAACGAGGAATCTGCCTTAGAGCCAGAGCTCTTGTGAGCTCCTGTGATATGTCCTCTTTCTCTCCCTCCTTCAGTGTTTTGGTTGTTGCTGCCGTTTGTGCCCTCCTGACCTGGCACAAGTGCTGCTGGTGCCTGGAGTCGCTGCTCCTGCTCTGTTATTTCATCCTGTGCTCCTCCTCTCCAGGAGCAATTGGCTGGCATGTGATGGTTTGCTTTTCCTGGCACCCCACTTACATTTCCCTTCTCTTATCAGCTGATTTACTGCCTCTAGACAGAAGATGAATAGTTTGCACTTTGTACTCTTAAATCAAAGCGGAATGGCAAAGACTGCTTTAATCATATTTTATTCCAACCCCACTTATCTGAATCACCTCTTGCTTAGCCCTGTCAGGAGTGATATGTCTGCAATTTCCTATCTTTGCTGTGGCTCAGCACAGGACCCAGGCTTTGCTTATTCATGACTCCAGCGCTGTTTTATCCCAAACTGGGAGAGGCTCAGATGGGGGGGCAGAGCCCAGCTGGGCAAAGCCAGCCCAAGAATTGTTTATTTTGCCATTGAACCCACATTTGGGACGGGGCCTGTGAGCTGGGCTTAGCTCAGCCTGACATTTCTGGGCTTCACAGTAGATTTATTCCAGGCTTTCTCCGTGTTACACGGAGGAGGAGCAGCCAATGTAGCTGAAGGAGTGAAGTCCAGTAAACATTGGCCTAATGGTCATTTCACCATGGCCTGATGTAACCCTGGCTTCTGGGGCTACGTGCATGAAGTGCTTTTGATTCCTGGTTTGAGATTTATTCTTTATAAAAGTTAAAAATTAAAGCAACTTGGTTAAAATATTATATATATATATTTATACCTCACATATATTTAATGCACTTTTTTTTGGTGTTGTATTATTTTGATCTGAAAAAAAATATGTTTGGACAGTTTTTTCAATGGACTTTGAATTTCATGGTTCAAGCTTCATGGATACACCTCCCTAATGCTTGGATAATGCATGTGGAAACAAGCAATCCGTGCCTTCCATGGTCAAAGATAAATCATTAAAACAATTTGGCGTAGCCTGGCAATGCAAAATGGCTTAAATCTCAAAATACTCTGGGGTGAAAAACTTAGATTTGAAAATTCAGTGATGGAGTAAGTGTGTCTCCATAGCCCCTGTTTGTGTGTGTACATGAAGCACCCCAGGGCAGTGCTCCAAAGGGAATCTGCTGGGGGCAGGATGGATTTGCTGCTGGTCTCTTGAGCTGGATGGGAGCTGACAGGGTGTGTGAGGAGTTGCTGACCTTTTCACGGGGCTGCTTTTCCACCTGAAGCACCTGAAGGTTTCTGCTGGGCTGTGCCGAGCTCTGCCTTTAGCCACAAAGCAATTAAAAACATCCTCCAGTTGATTACTGGGTGTAATTTTGATTTTCCTCCTTGCCAGTTGCCAGGATCTGGGATGATTTATGTGGCTGCAGCATGTGCTGTGAGCAGTTGATTCAGAATTTCCCAGTGCTCCCACCAGAGTGTGGCTGCATAAATGGCACTTGGTGGTTTTAACTTGTTTGCTACTTTATTGGATGGAAATCAAACGATGGAACAGCTTTTGCCTTCGGCTTCCAGGGCTTGGGCTCAGGACCGGGGTTTGGGTCGTCACTGTGTCCCTTTGAGCTCAACTGAATTATGTTTTCTACCAGGCTAAAGCTCAAACCAGGGTCCTGGCTGAAAAGCCTTCTCCAAGTTATGCAGTTCATTGTTGTTTTTTTTATTAATAAATAGTTTAATAGTATTTTTACAGCTTTTCCCACAATCCAGCTAAAAATCCCACTTCTATTTCATGTTGTTACGTACAAATCCCTTTTCAGCTGCCAAAGGAAATGATTGTAGGCCAGTGATTATAAACAATCACAGTGCATTATTGAATTAAAATCCAACTTTCAGCTCGGGGGGCCCATGGAGACACATCCCCCTCATCCTGCGGGCTGTGGGAGACCCAGGAGGAGCTGAGGGATGAGGAGAGGCAGCTGGAGGTGCTGAGCAGCTGATTTGAACCCAGTGCAGAAGTGTGCTTGCACCCCAGGCCTTGGCCTGCTCCATCAGCAACATCCTTCCACTCATTTTTTTAGCATTCCTGAGCTTTTCTCAGCCTGAATTTGTGTCTGGAGCAGCAGGGCTGTCAGGGCTGGGGCTGCACTGCTCCTGTCAGAGCTCTGCTGGGTCCCACCCTTAGTCCAGGGCCAGCTGAGCTGTGTCCCTCTCCCAGATCAGCTGGAAGGCTTCAAAACACCCCAGGCATCCCTGGCAGGCTTTGGGCTGAGCAGAGGGCAGGGGAGGGAGGGGAGGGCAGGGTTTGGGCAGCCAGAGCTCTGGGGCTGCTCAGGGGCTGCTCCTGGCAGGAGAAGCTGGGGCTGATGGCTGGAAGGGGCTGTCTGTGCCCCCCATGTCCTGGGGATGTGTGGGAGCACCGGGAGCCCTTGGGAAGAACCAGGAGCCCTTTGGAAGCACCAGGAGCCCTTTGGAAGAACCAGGAGCCCTTTGGAAGCACCAGGAACCCTTGGGAAGCACCAGGAACTGGGGCTGCTGGGGCAAGGCAAAGCTCAGGACATCAACAGGTGCTGTGTCCTTCACTCAGCACAGAACTGAGCTGCTGCTCCTCCCTGGAGGTTTTTCTCACCAGGTTTGTTATTTTGAAGATTGACGTGTCTTGAGTGTGTCACTGAGATTTTCCTGAGTGCTTGAAAAGGGGGCTCGAGCTTTTCCAGGGCTCCTATGCTCGATAAATGAGGGGAATGTGCCCTGGAGGGGTTCTCTTGCTCTGGAATATCGGCCTGCTGGAGCTCCAGCAGCTGGGATGGAGGTGAAAACATCTCCCTGCCCAAAGGCCCCAGCTGGGAACCCAGAGCCGTGCAAACGGGAGGTGGCCTGGGGAGTTCTTCAGCCCAGGGAAGAAATCTCCCTAATTTGCATCAATTCCAGTCACTCTGGCTTTCTTCTTTATCAGGAAAGCAACAGTAGCTGCATGATCCATGGCTGGTGTGCGCTCGCTGTCTCTGGAAATAATAGAGGACTTATGGAAATCTCAGTTAGGAAAGTGGCAGTTTTGGAGTGAATCCCTTCAGCTCAGTTTCTTGCAGAACACATTTAAAGAACTCTCAGTAATCATTTTCATGCTAAAGCTCAAATTGTCTTGTTAGATTGTTGCTTTTGAGTGGAGAAATGGATTGACATCGATTTTCCTCCCCCCCTTTTACACTGATATTCAAGTTTTTTGTGTCAGTCTGATTTGACAGAAACTGAGATCTGTCTTTATTATTTTTAGGCTACTGACAGCTCAGTGTTTTTGACAGATAGAAGGATATTTTACACCCTTCTGATAGGGATTACCCTGCTTAGCATTCTCTCTTCCCCGCATTCCCCTTGAACGCATTACAAAGTTGCCCAGCTGGATCCTGGCTAAGACAGGCATTTAATACATTTATTTATTAATTATATCGCTGTGATTTCTGGGGTTCAGGCAGCGCACCCCGACCTTCCCCAGCAGAGGCTGCGGCTGCGTCACATCCCCAAACCCTGGGCGCTGCCAGGACCATGGACAGCGGAATTCCAGCCCAGGGACCCGGGGCTGTTTCCTTTTCTCACCGAAAAGTGGAGGCGAGGATGCCAGGCCCTCAGCACGGATGCATCTCTCACAGTAAATGCGTCCCAAACGGGCTGAGAGCTTCGCTGGAAGGTTTTAATTTTCTCTGCAGGTAAAAGCCATTTCTGTGCTGCTTTGGAATGAAACCAAAAAGAAATCGTGCCTGAATAAGCCTTCTGTGTCAGAGCACAGCTCTGGCTGGCAGAAACCTGAGGGACTGGAGGGAGGTGAAGCTACACCGATTTCTTTTTCTTTTTCTTCCTTTTTTTTTTTTTTTTTGGCGGGAGGGGCGGGGTGGGGATAGGTGTAATTCCTTTTCTCCAGAGTTGTTGAGATTCAGTTGTGAACTCGCTGTGGTCTCTCAGCCTGAGCCAGCCCTGTCTCTGTCCCAGTTTTATTCTGTATTCAGCAGAGGGTGAAGCAGCCCCAGCTGTGCCCTGGGGTTGGCAGGTTGGGCTGTCACCTGCGCCACACCTGAGACAGAGCCAGGTGTCCCCTCTGCCCAGAGCCCTGGGCTGGAAGCAGTTTGTCCCTGGGAGGTGACTCCCAGTCAGCCTCGGTGAGTGGGACTGTCTGCAGCGTGGTTCCCCCAGCACTCTGTGCTCCCTGTGAATGAATATTTATAGTTAAATGGAGATGTACCCTGTGTGTTACAGCCCTCAGTGCAGTTCCCTTTTAATTCCAATATCTTGTCCCTGGCCTTGCTGCAGCTCCAGTGGGGTTACTCTATAAAGCTCAGCTGATTTACTGACATTACTTTTGCCATCTGTATCACTCTGTCACCGTTATTAAGGTTCTGTTACCTCTAATATTTAAGTTTGTCATTCCTGTCTCCCTCTCTTAAAACTGAAGTTACTACAGACTATTTCTACCCAGGTTATTTCAGATCCCTCAGTGCGAGTTTGGAGTAGAGGGGAGGTGTAAATGTGATTTAAACTGCATTCCTGTGATGTCCATTGGCATTTGGGATGTCAATTTTCCACTTATCAAACAAAAACTTTCAATGGAATCTTATTCCTGTGATATTTTGATTTCAATTCTCATTTTGTTTGGTGTTGACCAGACACTGAAGTTTCTGTTGAGAACACCAGGCTTTCCAACCTCTGCAGGAACCCTGGTTTATGTGTGTAATTATTTATGGGCACTTTAGTTAGAGAGAGGTTTGGAAATTGGGGAGAAATCCTCCCCTGTGAGGGTGGGCAGGGCTGGCACAGGTGCCCAGAGCAGCTGTGGCTGCCCCTGGAGCCATGGCAGGGGTGGCACTGGGTGGGATTTAGGGTCCCTCCCACCCAAACCATCCTGAGATTCTTTATTTGCTTTTTGTAGGAGCCCTTTAAAGCACTCAACCCTTGTGTCCATCGAGTCCCCCCATTGCTCATGGACAGATTTGTCATAGAAAGTGGGCAATGTTCTCTCTGACTGAATTTTTAATGCTTTTCCTTGGCTTTTATGCCACGGCTGAAGGTCTGGGAGCAGGAGATGAGTCTGTGTGCAGGGGGGCCTTGGGGCATTAATTAGCAGGAAGCTGTGGCTGCAGAGTCTGGGCTTTCCCTGCCTCCAGCCACGGCAGCTCTGGGATTTCCCAGCCCTTTATCCCCTCTTGCAGTGCTCTACTTAGAGCAGCTGAGTTCACTGCTCCTGCACCTTGATCCTGACCCAGAAAGACAATTCCTGAGAATTCCTGGGAATTCCAGGGATCCTCAACCTCCGGCAGCCAGGGCAGGCCAGGGGCTGGAGCTGAGCCCCTGGATCCCTCAGGGATCAAAAGAACACCCTGGATGGGGAGCCAGGAAGGATTCCTGGAGCTGTTTCTGCTCCTGAGGGCTCCTTTCAGCAGGGCCAGTGCCTTGGGAAGCACAGCTGGGAATTTGTGTGCCTTTCCTCCCAGCCTTGCTCATGGAATAATTTAGGTCTAAATCCAATCCAGCCTTTTAGGGACAGGTCTGACACCTGGGGTTGGTGTTAATCCATGGTATCAGGTGTTGTCTGTGCAAGGAGATGTTCTCTTGGCTGGTGGGCCAGCTCTGCCTTGTCTGATCCGAGTTACAACCTGTTCTGGTTTAGGGTAAATTTGGGAAAAAACTTTTGGATGGAGTTCTTTTAGAAAACCTGTCAGGATTAGCTCTTCTTCTATGGAAAAGTGCACTGCATCCTCTTCCTTCCTTTCTTCCTTTTTTTTTCCCTTTCTAAACCAGACTGAAAGGTGTATTTGATCACCATAACTCAATTATTAAAGAAGGAAGGGAAGATTCCTTCCAAAACTGGATGCTTCTTAATGTTCCTGGTGATCTGGCAGCAGGGAAGTTTTCCTCAGCCTCACTGGACCTTTGCCCATGAAAAGCTAAATAACAAATGAAAGGAAGAATGGAAAGAAAATCGCCTTGACTATTTTATTTTCTGAGGTGATAATATGGCCTTGCCTTGCCACCCACTTCAGGAAGTTTTGGGATCCCTTTCTAGGTCTGTGTCCTTCACTGATTTCCAAGTCCTGTTGCATCTGCTCATCAAATGAAAGCCATTTCCACAGGGAATAATGTAAATTAGTTCAATAAAAAGCAAAATTTACCAAACCCAGGGATTTTGTGCAAGACAAAAACATATTTAAGTTAGCAAACACAGGTGAAATATCCCTTGAAGGAACGGAGTGATCTAACAGTTCTTTACTTATGGAAACTGTATTTAGTGCAGGGGGAAATAAATAATCTGAACTAAATGTGCCACTTACTGTGCTTGTGCTGGGAGTCTTTGATAGGCTTTGGATAAAGCTCCCAATTCACTGCACTCCAGATGAGCTTTGAGTCTTTCAGGGCTTTCATTTAAAAGATTCATTAAGAAATATCCATTCCAGGCAGAGCTCCAACCAGCTGGAATGTTGGCTCCCAACCCCTCCAGAAATAGGATTTAAAGGCCTTTCATGTGTTTGCAAACCAGCAGCTCCAGATCTGTGGACTTTCCTTCCTTCCTCCTCCTCCCATCCCACCTTAGGTCTAAAAATATCAGATATCTAATCCTAAAAAATACTTCTGCATCTTGAATTCTTGTTTCAAAGCCCCCTTTCCTGGGCAAGCACTCAGGAATGAGTGCCCCCCATTTCTGGGGCAGCTCCTGGGTGGCACCTGCAGAAAGGTCCAGCCTGGGCTGAATTCCAGCCAGGAACTGCCCTTGAGGAATAAATACAATTAGCACCTTGTTAAACACTCCTCTTGAATGAACCTCATGTTTATAGACATGTAGGATGTTTAAATGTTAAGTGGAATTAATTAAAATCTCCGAGTGTTTCTGTCATAGGCAGAGATACAATAAATAAATGATGGGGTCTGCATTTAATACTGTAATTACCTCACTTCCCTTTAGATTTTGGGGAGTGTCCCAAGGGACAGCAGCGTCAAAGCCATGGCACTTCTGCACAACCAAATATTTCCACCTGAGGGTAACATCCGTGGAATCCGTGTGATAGAGATGTTGTTGATGTAGAAGTTCTCTGCATGTGAACTTCCAGCCAGGCTCTGTGTGTGGATGACAGTTCTGGCTGTTTTGTGGCTGTTTTCTGAGGCAGCAGGGGCTGCACACAGAGTTTCTGTCCCCCAGCCCTGAGGAGTGTCCCTCTGTCCCCATTTGTCACTGTGGCTTTGCCTGGGAACACCTGGAGAGGATGTTTAGGAAGGGTGAGCCCAAAAGCTCCTCCATGGCTACAGGAAAGTTTAATTCGCATTTAGCAGCGTGCAGACAGAGCTGCTGCTCACTCAGACGATTTAAGAGGCTGCAGGCTCTGCCAGCTGCAGTCCTGAGAACACTTCCCCGTGCCAGCTCCACCAGGCAGCCCTCAGATGGAAGAGGGGAGGGGAAATCTTCTCCCCTTTGTTTTTCCTGCCTTTTAGACCGCAGAGGGGATTTTGTTCCATTTCTGTCAGCCCCTGACAAGTGTTCTTCCCTTCAGAAGTGCTTTGGAACATCTGTGCACCGTTCCCTTCCCTGGTTCTCATTGAATTGGGGTCCTTTGGGTGCTGAGCAGAACCTTCCTGTCCTGGAGGTGTCCCCGGGACAGGACTCTGGGACAGGGAGCTGTGCTGGGGCCCCTGCCAATCCCGAGGAATTCCCTGTAAATCCCCTCCTTTTCAGCTGCCTGGGGAATGTGTGCAACCCTTGCCCTGGTGCCTTAGGTTTTAGCTTTTATATTTTTTCAGATTCTGTGCTGGTTTAGTGGA
>JAWWMU010000029.1:993508-1011012 GCA_035048155.1 Cinnycerthia olivascens | reverse complement strand
CAGCACCAAGGACAACTTTCAGCCCAAGAACAAAACCAAGGGTGAAGGGAGAAGGAAAACCAAGGAGGATGGAGCTGGATAACCTGGAGCTGTAATTGTAATTGGAGTTACAATTAACTTCAATATGCAAATGGAGCAGAACTTATCAAAGTGTGAGATCTCATGATCAGGTGTCCATTTTGTGCCCATTTTGGGTTCACCTTGGGTGTGCCCAGCCGGGCTCTGGCACTGCCCAGGTGTGCCCAGTGAGGAATTTTAATAAATCCCCATTTTATCCTTTTGCCCTGGCTGGGCTCTGCTCCAGCTCAGCCCCTGCCCTGAGAGCACCCCAGCTCCTCTGCCAGGTAACTCACACCCTCACAGGGAATTTTCTACTTCAAAGACTCTCCTGCACCTTTAGAAGTGTAGTTTGCACTAATTTGCAAGAAATATTTGAACTCTCTTCTCTGAGTTAATTTTTTTAAACCAAAAATTGGGGAAGTCTGCTCAGAGTTATCGATGAAATCATTCCTGATTGATCACCTGGAGATGCTCCCAACCATTGCCTGCATAAGAAGGTGCCTGGGTTGGGGGTGATTTATTCTGCTCAATAAAAGCTTTACAAGTAGCTTTAAGGAATCAAGCAGCTTTAAAGATCATGTTAGCTGATAACTGTTGTGTTATTGTGTCAGAATTAGGACATAAAATCATTTAATTGCCCTATTCTGCGTGTTCAGCTCCTCAGGATGTGTTCCCTCTCCACCTCAGCAAACCAGCACATCCCCAGGCAGACTGGAAGGTAAAAAATATAAAAATATAAAATATAAAAGATCCCTGTCAGAGGTGAGGGGCCTCAGGGGCGGGAGGGGGGAAAAGGAAAACCCAAAGTAGAATTTGCTTTTCCACTTTCTTTGAATTTGTTTTCTTCAAAGCCAGTTAATTTATCAGGCAGAACCTTTGTGGAGACAGGTAGTGAAGAATATTCATGGAAAGTGAGTTCTGAATTCAAACAAGAATATAAATATTGGAAAGTTGAATAAATGAGTGGTTGATGTTTGGGTTTTGTTATTTTGGGGGGTTTTTGCTAATTAAGGTACAGCAATCATTGTACTGCAGCTTAATGATGACTGTGCAGCAAATCTGAACCCAACTGTGAGATGGGATAACAAATATTTGCATTTTAACTGCTCATAAACCATGGCTGCCATTTGGTAATGGTAGTTAAATCCACAGACTGCCTAGTAAATCATACTTTTAATCATTTTTACATGAGGCAGGGAACTGAAGGAAGGAGAAGGATTGCTCATACATTGCTGGTAATCAAATTCATTATTATTATTTTTATTTCACTCAAATAAGGAGTAGGGGTTTTTTTTGCCCCACACAACTTCTATGGCTGTCCATATTTATTCCAGCTGTCTGTGCTAACAAAAATAACTGTTTTAATCCAGTGCAAATAGATTTGGGGCTTATTTGGTAACTTTTTAAAAACTTTACAAATAGAATCACACAATTGCAGGCTGGTTTGGGTTGGAAGGGACGTTAAGAACCACCCAGTGCCACCCCTGCCATGGCAGGGACACCTCCCACTGTCCCAGGCTGCTCCAGCCCCAGTGTCCAGCCCAGCCTGGGAGCTGTGGAAATGTGATGGATGCAATTAGACCAAAAATGAACCAAATCTCTTGTTGGTCCTTCAAAAGGAGGCTCAAAAGAGGGAATTTTGTGGGTGGAAAAATGATTTAGGTTTGAGTTACGAGAGGTGGAATGGATTGGTAGCAACTCCAGCAGCTGCTCCTTCCTTTGAGGGCTTCCTTTGGTTTATTTTGTTTTAAGAGCTGCCAGAACAGGCCCCTGTGGGAGCTGGAGTGACTTTTCAGGGGGATGAAATGGCTGCACTTGGTCAGGAAAATTCCAGTTTGCCTTTGTGCTGCCAACCTGGCCCCCTGGCCCAGCACAGGGCTCCCAGGAAGAGCCTCAGCTCCTCCTGACAGCTCAAGGGGTTTGTGTGTCTGGTTTTTGACACAGTCAGGATCCCCCAGCCTTCCTCAGGGCTCAGAGCCCTCCCCAGGGACTGCTCTGGCAGCCAGCAAGGTGGATGGTTTCTTTTTAAGGATAAGCAACCAAAACTTTGGGCAGTATTTTTCCTTTAGCAAAAAACCCCAAAAAACAAACCAACAAAAAAATCAAAAAACTGTCTCAGTCTTCTGCTGCTCTGGGGAGAGTTGGGGCTCCAGAGCTTCTCGTGGACCACCCAAAGTTTTCAGTGGCTTTTGGGGAACTGGGGGATCCCTTGGAATTTTTAACATCTGCAGAAGAATCTCCCCGTGTTTCCTCACCCCACCTGCACGTTGTGCTCCTGCAGGAATTCCCAGGAGATTCTGTGGGTTAGGTGAGCTCCCACCCCTGGTGAGTTATGGGGATAAAGGCACAGTTTAGCACCAGGCTGTGTCCACAAAGTGCTTTGAGAATACAAATTTGTGTTTCCTTAAGGCCAAAGGGGGGGAAGGAGAATGATCCACTCCTGCAGCTGTAGAGGATTCTTGCTTTGAATATCTCAGGGTGACACAAAAATATTGAGAGTCCAGGTGAGTGTGCAGGGCCCCAGGTGTGTGCAGGATCTCAGGTGTGTGCAGAGCCCCAGGTGAGTGTGCAGAGCCCCAGGTGTGCCCTGCACTGACACCTTTGCACACCTGGGATGTTTGGAATGGATCCTGCTGTTTCCCAGGCTGGCTCCTGGACATGCCATGACAATTTTGGAGCCCACACTCAGGTGTGTTTTTACCTCCTAAATGCATTTACCTTTGTTCAGGGGAGTTGGCAATTGTGGTTCACCAGAGTGCCAAAAAGAAAACTCTCAGCAGCAGCAGCAAAGTGATTTTATAGCACAGATTGGCTTGCTGGGACTGAGAGAGCAGTTGGATTGTTATTTTCTCAGTGGAATAGGCTGATGTGACACCTGAAATGACAGTCAGGAATAGATTCTGAACTGCCACCTTCATCTTTAATTAGTACAAGTAATTCTTTTGAACAAAATATGGTTATCATCACGTTCATCATGTCCCACTGAGATTAAAGAGTGCTTGAGTTTTGCTTTTTTTTGTCCCAGGGGTGGGATAATCCCTGTAATTACCTCATATTATTCACTGATGTTCATGTATCATCTCTAGTGATACTGGGATCTTCTGCAGATCACTTAGAATATTCAAACAAGCCTTGCTGAGACACTTCTCCTCCAAGAGCTGGAGATTCTTCTGGTGGAAATGGTTACTTGGATATAAAACTCCCCTCATTGCTGGTTAAATAGATGGAAACCTTGTTAAATGTTGAGTTTTAAACTCATGGTGTTTAAACTATTTAAAATATTTCACTGTATATAAACAATTTCACCTATTTGTTCCCATTTTGAATTTAGTGGTGCGCACTAAGGAGTTTTTTCACAGTGGGCTTTAATCAGAGGAAAAAGAGAAGAGAATAAAGAGATTTTCATTATTTCAGGAAGAGCAGGGGAAGGCATCTTTGTTTCATGTGTGGCCAGGAGATTTTCACCGTTGGATAGAGAGAAAGGAGAAAATGTCAGACATGCTCTGAATTTCAACAATTGCCTGTCTCTGAGAGCACCGTGCTCTCCTCACAGCTGGTGCCATGTGAGCTCCTCAGGAGGGGCTGGGAGTGCAAAGCCCATTTCGTGCTGGTGAAATGTCAACGTGTTCAAGGTAATAAATCCAACATCTCCCGTGCAGACGAGCGAGGGTGGCAGGGAAAGGGGTCGAGCTGCTTCCCCAGGATTGCAAGGTGGGCTTTGTGTTGGAGGAGCTCTCATTTCTTGTCTCCAAGTTGTTCCTGACCTGCCAGGTCTGGGTTTCCCCCCAGGCCCGTCAGTCCCTGGGAATTGGGGCTGAGGATTTGTTTGGAAGCAGAAAATCCCTCCCAGCTCCTTGTCCTGCCCACCCAGCATTGAGCTGGGATTTGCCCTGGGGTGTGACCCTGCTTTGCTGTGCAAGCTGCCAGAACCCCCCTAAACCCAGGGAGAAGGATCACACCCATGATCCAGCCCTGGAGAGGAGAATTTAAGAATGTGAAGAGTTTCTTGATTATTTTTTATCATTTTTTTGGGTTGGTTACAAAAGCTTTTTACATTATTATGTTGTAGCTCGAGAAAAATATATTTATCACACCACTATTTCTAAGTATTGTTAATAACAAGAATAAAAGAAACTATATTTATATAGCAAAGTTTTCTAGTGTTATACATACAGTATTAATTTTATTATTTACAAAAGCCAATAATACAATATATATTTATAACACCAGGACAGGCAGCTGCAGATAGGTGACTATCCCAGGGAAAATGCTGAAATAACTCCTTACCCCTCCTAGAATTATCGTCTTTTGAAAGGTGGTTAGATAAGAGTGCAAGTCCCAGAGACTCTTGGAACGTCACCACAGCTGCAGGGTTCAAAAAGCTCTGTCAAAAATGGGGTGCCCAAAATCCTGACCTACCTTTTCTTCCATTTCACTTTTCCAGGGAGCTGTTAAAAATTAAAGATGCCTTTAAGGAGCTTCCCAGAAAAGTGGGAAAATGTAGGACGTCGTGTACCAGCAGGTTACAAAATGAAGCAACTTTTCTGCAATATATTGTGCTGCAAAACAATTTGCTTCCAAGTGGCTCCAGTATTTCAATTAAGAAAAATAACCATCAAGGACAAACAGTGTTTTAGTAGGAGGGAATTGCATTATTTCTATGGTTACAGTGCTGGAGCTGCAACTGGAATCAAAGTTTTAGGATCGAGGTTACATTTATGTTTGTTAAAATGTTGATGTTAATGGCTATTTTTTACATGCACAAAATACTTTGGGTTTTTTGGTTTATGGTGTTTTTTTAAGGATAGGATAGTGGACAGCTCAAGCTATGAATTAACTTGAATTGGGTTAAAGTTTGTGTCACTGCTTTAGCATCAAACAAAGGGAAGAATTTTCATTATTCCACTCCTCTAACTTAACACATTTAAATTGTGATCATACACCACTGTTTCTTTTCTTTTTTTCCCATTGAAGTGAAACCCTGGAGAGCAAAGAGGGATAAAAGAAATGCATTTGTTTATCCTCCTCCTGAACTCTTGCACAAGGGCTCTGAGGATGTTTTGGCTGTGTGGGGGAAGGATGTTTGCTCCTTTTCAAGCGCTCCCTCTCCAAGCATCGCAGGAGGCTCAGGAATTTTCTTTCCTTCCTGCAGCAGAGCCAGAGCCCCACCCCAGGTGAGCCAAATCTGCTGCTTTGGCCTTGAGAGGAATGGGGGATTTGTTTTAATAAACAAGTGTGGGGCTGCTGGTGGATAAAACCAGAACTGAGAGAGAAAAGAAACAATGGGAAGGATTCCACTGAGTGATGAATGGGAAAAAGGTGTTTGCCTTTACAAACAAACTGTGAGTTTGCTGATAAATGAAACTGGATATTAAAAGATGAAAGAAACAATGGAGAGAATCCATCAATTCCAAAAGAATTAAAATATAAAGGGAGGGTTATACATTAGAGGGGAATCTCAGGGAAGTCTGCACCTCTCAAGTCCCTCATCCAATGAGAAAAGAAGGAGAAAAATGCAGCCAAGAAATTAAGATAAAAGAAAAGCTGCATCTCCCAAAAACTGGAGAGACCTCAGGGGAATGCCCCATGGCCTTTCCCTTTATTGAAATAAAGTGAAAGGACTCCTCTGTCTCCTTTTTAAACATAAACCTCTGGTGTTTGTGAATTATTTTTCCTAACAGCCCCCTCGCAGCAGAGCAATCAGAACTGTTCTGCAAGGCCTCGAGGATGCTGCTGCCTCTCCCCAAAGCAGATTTATCTGTTGGGGCAGGAGGAGGTGAAGCAAAGTGGGGTAGGTATGAAATATTTGTGAGTTCCTGCAGCCCCCCAGTCTGCTGGGAGCTCCTCAAAGCCACAGACCCCTGTGCCCACGTGTGCCCTGTGAAGGATTTTTCTTTTTTAGCTATGGGAAAAGAATGGAAAACAGGTAAAATTCTTGCAGGCTGTAAGGAAAGAATTTTAGCCTGTAGGATTTACAGCAAGAACTGGCTTGGTGTAACACTGGAAATAATCAGAGCTCTGATGTTGTTTTGGAACAGAGGAATTGCCCTGAGCTGGGGGTGCCTCTGGGGCTGGAGGGTGCAGAGGATCCAGGGAGGGTCTCTGTGTGCTCACAGGGCTCAGCCTGGGCTCGCTACCCCTCCTTGGGTGGCCAGGGCACTGCTGAAGGTCCCACCTCAACCAGCAGGAACAGCCTTTGCCTGGCACAAAAAAACCAAAAAAAGGATACAGAACAAAAATTAAAAAAAAAAAAAAAAAAAAGAAAAAAGGAAAAGGACGGATAAAAGAAGAGGAAAGAACAGAGGAGCCCAGATCTTTCCCTCAGGCACTTGTCAGCTCTCAGCAAGGTGTGGTGACACAAGGACAGCAAACTCCACTTTATTCTGCTGCTCCATTAAAAGTTTGAGAGACAACATTTGTTTGCAGGTGTTTTTAGGAGAGGTACTGAAGTTTGGTGTTGGTGGCACCAGTGTTGCCTTGAGGTTTAGGTGACTCTGGGTTTGGTAATGGTTTGCTGAGTTTTTCTGTCTCAATCTCTCGTTGCTCTTGCCCCACTGTGGCCCAGCCTCAGCAGGAAAGAGCCAGGAGCAGTTTCTGTCCTGATGGAATTTCATATTCAAAATAACTTCATTAGAATTGAGTGTTGTTTTTACTGAGGTGTTGGAAATCCTCCTTTTTTTTCCTACCTCTCTTGCACAATTTAAACTTAAAAACATTTTCTGGCCATTTCCACACCTGATTTGCAGCTCAATGTGCAGCTTTAGGTGGCCACAGCCTGGCCAGAAGCTCTAAGGCAGGCTGAGCTCCCCTGCTCTGGGATTTGTGTTTGGCTGAATTAGAACCTGAATTTTGTATTTCCCCAAGCACAAACCACGTGGAGCAGCGAAGGGAACGGAGCTGGAAGCCACCCTGGACTGGCAGGGTGGGCACAGGGACAGTTCTGTCCCCTCCAGGGCACCCCTGTGACTGGTGAAGGAGAGTGTGGGACCCTCTGCTCTGCAGGTAACCATGGCCTGATGGGGAATTTTGGTACCCAGGGTGTGGGGTTTGCTCTGCAGGGTTTTCCATAGGAATTTTTCCTAAAAGGGACTGGAAGAACCTGGTTCCCTCCAAGCTGGCGAGCTCTGCTGGTATTTTGACAGTTTGTTTCTTGTGGATGCTCAGACTTGTCAGAGAGACTCAGGCAATATTTCTTCTCTTGTCTGGCTACGAAAATTATCCCGATAGGATATTTGGAAGTTTGGAGTTTTGGGGGTTTTTTTATTGTATTCTAGTCAAACTAAAATAAATTTTAAAATTGAAATTATAACAAATGAGAGGATGATAAGATGTTTTTGGAAGGCTTAGATAAGAAGTGGCAATTTTTTGCCTTGCTGCAGTCGCTGCACTTTCCTGTGCACGCTTTCCCTACCCTGGGAAAACAAGAAATGGTGTCATCATCCCTGCACAATTCCATTACTGAATTGTCAGAGCAGAGTCAGATTCCTGGCAGCAGTGATCCAATTCCATTTTCACTTCCCCATGGCTCAGCGGCGACCTTGCCATGCCTGGGCAGAGCTCCCGGGCACAGGTGCCAGGCTGGGGGAGATGATTCCCTGGCAAGGTCTGAGCTGGCTGTGGGACTGGCCCTGCCCAGCTCCAGGGGCTCCCAGCTGGGAGTTTTCAGAGCCCAGCAAGCCCTGGGCCAGCTGCTTGTACAGAGCTGCTGTTGCTGCTGCTGGTTTCTGCACCCCAGGTGCCCCTCCCAGAAACGCTGCAATCCAGGCCCATTAGCTAATTTTTCAAATGGGCTGTCAGACAAAGAAGGTTTTTAATTTGTGCCAAAGGTGGGATCATTATCATGCAAGAGAACAGGAAAAGGCAGAACTGCCAGAGCAGAGCCCAGCAGGGCAATCTGGAACCACTGGAGAGCTGCACTGGGAGCTCTGGAGTGCAGGGATGGATGAGGGATGAGTATAGGGATGGATGCAGGCGGGAAATGCAGGGATGGGTGAGGGATGGGTAGAGGATGGATGCAGGGGGGAAATGCAGGGATGGATGAGGATGGGTGCAGGGATGGATGAGGATGGGTGCAGGGATGGAAGTTACAGCTCTCCCCCTTCCTTGCCCTTGCTGCTCCCTCCATCCCTGCCTGGGCTCCTGCCTGTGGGGCCATTGCTGCCTTTCCCAGGGAGGTGTGCTGGAAAGGAGCAGCTGGATGGAATCATTCAGGTTGGAAAAGACCTCTGAGATCACCAGCCCAGCACCACCAAGGTCACTGCAAACCCAGGTCCTCAAAGGTCATATCCACGTGGTTTTTGGGGTAACACAGTCTGCAGAGCCTGGCTTTAAAGTCTTCTTTTCCTGTTCAACTTCTTGTTCATAACGTGGTCACTCCCCACGCCCTGGGCATTGAGGGCAGTTTGGGGTCAGTGTGAGATGTGCTCGTTTTTCACTCTCCCAGTGCAGAGGTGTCAGAAATGCCCGGGTCAGAGAGGGCCAGGACTCACTGGAACACATCTGTCAGCGTGTGAACAGCTCCTTTGGATGTCTCATCAATTATGCAGGGCTTTCAAAAGTCATCCGGTGTGATTGGGGTGTGGGACAAGCACAGACAGGACAATGATTTATTGGCAGCCACCAATAAGATAATCACACACGTGCCAGCCTGGCTTCCCCTGCTGCCCCATGGTGTGAGGAATTCATCTCACAAGGTCACTTTGGGGGTCTGAGTGAGGAGAGCAGCTCCATGCCCTGGAAGATCTTTGCCACGTTAAAGTGATGTTTCCATCCACTGCTGCAGGGGTTGACAGCAGAGCCGGGCTCTGGGTGGTTTTCATTGGACTCTCTCAACCAACAAAATGAAACAAATCCAGCAGCTCTCTGCTCAGAGCTGGGCCTTTTCTGTGTGCTCCTGGCAGCTCCTGCTCCCCTCCCAAAGATGAGCTGCTTTATCTCCATAGCAGACGTGGGGTTTATTCAAAGTTTTTCTTTCAAAGCCGTTGCTGCAGACATCCCTCTTTGCTTCTCACTGCCAAGGAGTGGGGATATCACTGAGGACTGGTGCCTGCACACAAAAATTCAGCAGCAAATTCAACCTTGTAACACTTGAGCAGCTGTTTCTTTGTCCGTTTCATTCATCTGGGATGGTGATTTCTTTCCTTCGTCCAGGACCTGCGGCAAGAGAACTCCGCATCCAAAATCTGTGTTGTGAATTTTCTTGTTTTCTCTGTTGGTGGCGACCCGGGGAGCTGCAGGTGAGCCACGAGACCTGAGAGCAGCAGCTGATGCAGCAGCTTTTGTTGTTTGATGGTTTCTTGGTCTTGTGGAGCCAGCTCCTAATCTCTCACGATCATTTAAAAGGTTCACACCTCGTTAGTGACCACTTAATTTCTAAGGTAAATAAACTCCAAGCGTTGTTTAAGTGACCGTCCATGACCTTGTACCTAATTAGAGCACCAGCGCTTCCTACACTGGTGTTTATTGTCCCCCTGCATGTGCAGAAATACCGATTTGTTCAGGAATCCCTTCCGCCCCCAGGGGCAGCAGGAGCTTTCAGTGTCTCCGGGGATGCTCCGAGGCGCTCCAGCCTTTTCAGGAGGACGGCATTCCCTGGAGCAGGCAGCCACCAGCAGGACCAGCTCCCTGCTGGAAGTGTCTCCCCATTTCCCATCAGCTGGCGGAACTGCAGCGAGACCCGGCAGGTTGGTGGGGTTTGAGTGTGGCTTTTGTTTGAGGGTCAGGAAAATTCCCCGGGAGCAGCTGCAGCCGTGGCCAGAGCTGAGCCCGAGTCACTGCGATGTTCTTTTCCCTCCCAGCCACCAGTTATGCAAAGTGAAGCTTTACCTGGGCAGGGATTAAGATTTTCCATGTTTAGCTCAAAGCATTTAATGGAAAGTGATCTATCTGGGGAGAAAGGAGGGGGGAAAGGCAAAATCAAAACCCCCTCAAACACAAGCATCTTATTTTAGTGCTGTGTCTTTCATAAATCCTAGAGGTTGTTTTGTTTCTGCCAACAGTGTTTTGTTTAAAACCAGCTTATGTTTAGAATACAAGAAGGAGGAGGAGGAAGAAGAACCAGATTCAATAATTTTCTTCTGCTTCTGGTAGCTGTTCCTTACTTGATTACTTGCCAAAGTGCCAGAACTGACAAATTATCCAATAACAGGAAAGTGAAGGCAGCACTGCCGCCGCTGTAAAGCTGGATTAGTTTATAAAGTGTCCCTGTTGTGTTTCAGAAAATGAATAACGAATATTCAGCAAACCTGTTGCAGCTCCTTTCCCCCTTTCTTTCTCTGCCTTCCTTTTCTTTCGGGTGCTAAAAGGAGCGGAAAGTTACACATTTATTTCCTTGTCAGCCGAGGGGAAATCCTTCAAAAAGAAAAATTATGTGCTACCAAACCCATTCCAGGATGGGGAAGGGAACACATTGGATTTCCAGCCTGCCTGGTGCTGCCCTGGGGAGCTGATGGCTCGGGGTGAGAGGGTGAAGGGTTTGGAGGCTGGAGTTCAGTCATTACTGTCTAGAGGATAACTGAGATCCCCCGGTGAATCATCACCGATTATATCCTGAATTATGAGGAACAGTTGATTTGCCATGGAGCCCAGGCCGTGCTGCAGGAGAGCAGAATGCAGCTGAGCCCTGCCGGCGGTTCCTGGTGGTTTTTCCTGGGATTTCTGTGCCGTGCCCTGCAGGGCTGTGCAGGTTCGTGTGCCCCTGCCGGGAACAGGGCACTCCCGAGGAAAGCAGAGCCGGGGGAGCCCCTGAGCCGCAGCTTGGGATGAGCTTTCAGGTTTTGCCAGCCTGGTGTTTGGGGAGGCTGAGCCACAGCAAGGGGCACTGAGAGCCTCAGGGATGCAGGATTTTTTTCTGTCATTAGGGGAGGTGTGGTTCTGTTTTCTTCTCGTGGATCAAAAAGCAGGTGAGACAAAATTGAATAGAAAATCTCCGGTTGTCTCCAGGGACTGTGGCACGGGGAGGCGAGGGAAAAGCATTGATTTTGGGGTTTTTTGGGGTGTGATGCTCTTCCAGCATCCTCAAAGAGAACATCAGGCAGGTGAGGTTATTTTGTTGCTGTGACAGCCATCACGTTCCCAGGGCTCTGGGAGGAAATCAAGGAGCAGAAATTTGAAAAAGTTCCCTTTTAAATCTGTGCAAGACTGGAGCTGCCCCTTAAAGCAGCCCTGACCCACAAGGAAATCTCCCATTTTCTCCTCACTATGTAATTTCCCAGTAGGCTGATTGCTCCTCCACAGCATTTTCATCACGCTGGACAAGAAAGGAGAAAATTACTGACAATTAGCTGAACTCTTCAGGCTTCACTCAAGCAGAATCCCTCTGCCTGCACTGGGAACACTTCCCAGGACTGGATTCCAACTTTCACCACTTACCATTTAGGAAAGGGCTGAAAGAACCCCTGCAGGGCCCACCACAGTGCTGGAAGAAAAGATCTTTTTCACTCTTGTTCCTGGGTGTTGTGAGAAATGTTTCTGGAGAATGTGGAGTTTTGATAAGGGAGTGTCTCATACCTGTGAGCAGGTTTGATTAAAGCAGGATTTGCCCTCAGCAGTGACCTGGAGAGGCAGATGTGGGAGCAGCACCCCGTGAGGGATTGGGATGATAATTTCACTGAAGGTTCTCACTTTTGCAGTGGTTATTTCTGTGGAGTATCTTTCAATGCACCACGTGAAGAAAGCACTGACTCAAGCAGCACTGCTTAATTCAGCTAAGAAAATTGTGAAGTGAAGGAGCAAACACACACACCTGGGTAAGAGGATGGGATCTCTTCTGTTCTTGTGTAGTGAGACACAAATGCTTTGAGAGAACCTGGCTGTAAAGCACTTGGGAAGCATTCATCCAATAAATCTCTGAGTGACAGCTCCTCACATCCTGATGCCTGATGCAGTTGGGATTTCTGTAGCTTAAATAAATTCTCTGTGATAACTTCCGAGGAGGGAAGTTCCTGAACTTACAGACCCTCCTGGATGGGAATGAGCCTCACAGACATTTCTGGGTGGAATGAGCCTCACAGACATTTCTGGGTGGAATGAGCCTCACAGACATTTCTGGATGGACTGATCCTTACAGGCAGCTTTGGGAATTTCCTGACTAACTCGGGGGTTTTCTGCCCTTGGCCTGGAGCACTTGTCCCTGTGCCTGCCCTTTGTGCCTGCCCCTCACCCTCCAGCCAGTTTTCCATAAGGTTATTTGCCCCAGCTCTTGCAGACAAATGGAATCTGTCTCTTCCCCACCCATCTCCTGTTCCTGATGCTGGGGCAGGCTGAGCTGGGCTCTGCCCTGAGCTGAGCTCAGCTGGGCTGGGGCCATGGACAAACAGCACATGTTTCAGACAGCACCCAGCCCTGGTTCAGCTCTGCTGAGGGGCAGCAGAGCTGCCCTGGGAGGCACCAGTGCAGCTGCACTCCCAATTTAACCTCTCCTGAGCAATGGGAACAGAATGTTTTAGAGTAAATCTGTGGTACTAAGCAGCCCAGAGCCTGTTCTGATTTGTCTTCAGACAGAATGAACTGTTTCTGCCATAGGAGATGCTGCCTCACCCCTGCCAGTTAGAACATATTTGTCTTTTCATTAATTTAAACTTCGAAGAAGAAAAATCTTTTTGCTAAGCAAAGAGGAATTTGCAGACATGGGCATTTACAGAACAGCTCCTCTTGCCTGCTCCAGAGCTCTCTGTTTTTTTCCTTTCTTTGTTTTTGAGTAAAAATGACAGGAAGGTCGACGTGACCGTGGCTTAAAAATTGGGAGCATGAATTTGACAAATGCTGCAGCCTCACATGGTTTTGCTTCCATGAGTAATTTTTTTTCTTGCACTGAGAGCTCCCCTGGAGGAGGAGGAGGAGGCTGACCCCAGAGCCTTTCCAAAGGCACTCTGATATAACTCCAGGTTTCTCCCTTCAGCAGGGCCATTTGTCTGGGTGCTTGACATTTGTCCTACGTTTTCGTGCCACCTACTACAGCTGCCTCTGATTGAATCACTGCTGCTGTTATTATTCCTCTGTTCCTTGACTTTTGCCAGTGAACTGAAAATACTTCCATTCCTGTTTGCTATTGATCAGATAATTCACAGGTCTGAGCTGTCCTGACATGGCCAGGACTGCAAGTTCATGTGTTGGAAAATAAATACATAGAGGGAGTAGTTTACATCTCTGTCCCTGTTCTTACTCCATGCTTTAATATTTGCAACTCCTTTTCAATGTGTTACAATTGGCAGTAATTCCCTCACAATGCATCTCTTGTGTTTCCAGGAGGGGAATTGTACCTGGGAAAGCAAAACAACTGAGAATTCTTTTGAAATTACTCAGTTCTGTTTTTATTTTTATTTAAAAAACCCAAAATAAACCAAAGAAACAAAACAAAAAACCCTTTTGTAGACGAAATAATTGCAATTGGTGCTTGCCTGAAAATTCACCAAAACTTGGAAGTGTTTGGTCCTGTCCTCCTGCCCTGCTCAGCAGGGACTGCCCAGGAGCTACTCCCACCCCTTTGAAGTCCCTGGGGCAGTGGGATTTGGGAGCTGTGGGATTTGGGAGCTGTGGGATTTGGGAGCTGTGGGATCTGTGGTAAGGGGAGCAGCTGGATTACCTTGACCTTAGAATTTGGGCTATCCCTTAAATCAGGTGCCCATGCAGAGCAATCTGAGTTATTCACCTGAGATCCCAAAGAACAGGGTCATTCATTACCTATTCCGCTTTTTCACGCATCTTCAACCAGGACACAAACATTTTCTTTTGCCTGCACCATTATTCCCACCCCGATGACTGCAGGGATACAGAATTATCCAACTGTTTGCTTCTCCAATCGTGCTGCATTTTTACAGTGTGATTTATGGAGCTGTGACCGGGAGACCTTTCCCTAATAATGGATTTTTTCCAAATGAATTTGAGTGGTTTTCATAGGTCACACTCCTCACTTCGGTTCCTTTGCCTGCCATTTGCTCTGGCTGTTAAACAGCCTTAAAACTCAAGTGTGATTATTCAGAAATCACTTCATAAAACATTATATGCCAGGAGCCTCCGGGCTCTCCCTTCTGTCTCACACGAGGAAGGAGAAGCTGCTGAGCTTGAATGAGCAGTGGAAAGTTCATTAGGGATAATTGTTGATTAGATAGGGAAGTGAATTATAGAAATGAGATCAGAAAGCTGTAATTGTCTGCACGGTGAGCAGGATGCTCTGCAGAGGGGAGGATGTGCAGCTCCAGGGCTGGGCAGGCTCTGGGGGCAGGGAGGGAGCTCCAGGCTGACCCAGGAGCGTTCCCCTCCTGCCCGGAGCATTCCCTGGGCTCAGCTCTGGCACAGAGGAACCAGGGGGAAGCTGGGGGTTGGAAAGGCAAGGAGGGGTTGGTGAGGAGCAGCAAGGTGGGGCTTTGACTGTCACAGAATCCCAGAAGGGTTTGGATGGGAAGGGACCTTCAGGATCACCTCATCCCACCCTGCCATGGCAGAGGCACCTCCCACTGTCCCAGGGTGGCCAAGTCCCAATGTCCAGCCTGGCCTTGGGCACTGCCAGGGCTCCAGGGGCAGCCACAGCTGCTCTGGGAATCCCAGCCCCTCCCCACCCTCCCAGGGAAGGATTTCTCCCTCATTTCCATTCCAAACCCACTCTGTCCCCATTGGAAACCCTTCCCTGTTGCCCTGACACTCCATGCCCTTTAAATCCCCCCTAAGGGGACAAACAATTCTCAATCATTTCTGACATTTCCTTCTCCAGGCTGATGTGACACTGCTGAGCACAAGCCCCAGGTAAGGGACAGGGGCAGGCCCCACACACACACCCCAAACAGGACTGGCCTGCTGAAAGTGCTTTTAGGGACCAGGAAATTGGAGTTGCCAGTGCCTGTTTTCCTTCGAATAATGAAATGATAAAATAACACCACCAGTCCTGGCTCCCAGTATCACTATTGTTTGTTTTGCTTTGAGCACAAATACTGGAATATAAGATAGCATTTTCTTATCTGAGGGGAGTCAAAGAGTGCAAAAGGGATCTGGGAAGGGATTTTTTAATTTGGGGTTGGATGGTAATGGATGGAAGAAAAAAGAAGGACTTAAAACCAAAACTTGCAGGTGGGGGAGAAAGAAAAAAACATTTTTGTGCCTTTATGTAACTGAGATACTGAAATGAAGCATTCAGTGAGAAATGATGAGGGATATTGGGAGCTGGAAAAGAAACCAGGTGCCCCAGAACATGGAAATGGAGAAAGGGAAAGGCCAGCCAGTAAAAGAGTGGATATATTGAAAAACTGGCAGTGCCTGTGGGGGCTGCAGAGTTAATCTTGAGGAGGGAACGTTCTGCTGGGGCTCTGGGCAAGGTTAAACCTGGACAGATTTCTCTCCCCTCAAAGTCTGCTTTTTCCAAGCCTCATTAACTGTTTTGCTGAACATTACAATCATTTCTCTTCTGCCAGGTTAGATCACATTTTTCAACCTTTTAGGTACAAGACCTTAGAATTATTGATCCAATGAATCATACTGACTTAGGTGCTGGCTGCTGCTGCAAGCTCCTGGAGAAACCAGGATGTTGGCTAAATATTGAACAGATTTCTCTGGAATTCTTTAACTTGGGGGATGTTTTTCTTTGTGGAAGATGCAGCAGTATGGGAACATCACCTCTTTATGCTTCTTAGGGTGCTGAGTGATGTTTAAGGCTTCTAATGATGCCCAAACACCAAATGAGAAACCCAAGCAGGGATGTTTGCTTTGTTAAGGTGAGATCTCTGTGCCACTCGGGCATTCTGGGCATGGGGATGCTCTTTTGGCATTTTATTTGTCAGCTGGGCATGCAATGGGACAAACCAGGAGCAGGTTTGGCTTTTTGGGTCTGCACCCTCCAGCCCAAGGGGGTTCACAAGGAAGGATTTGTTCCCTGTGAGGGTGGGCAGGGCTGGCACTGGTGCCCAGAGCAGCTGTGGCTGCCCCTGGATCCCTGGCAGTGCCCAAGGCCAGGCTGGACAGAGCTTGGGACAGTGGGAGGTGTCCCTGCCATGGCAGGGGTGACCCTGGATGGGATTTAAGGTCCTTTCCAACCCAAACCATTCTGGCATTCCAAGAATTTTCTTCCCTTTTTTTCAGGACCTGTAGGAATTGCAGCTCTTGGGGAGGGCAGGTCCAGCCACCTCAGGCTTGGAGAAGCCCCAGAGCAGGCAAGGCTGGGGGAGCAGGGAATTCTGTGTGGGAAATGCCCTGGGGATTCCTGCCAGGGAGGAGAACAGCACATCCAGAGCCTCACTCATGCTTCAACATCAGGGCTTTGTCTCCCAGCTCGAGTACTTCATGTTTGCTTTTCTCAAAAAAGCTTCTTCAAACTGCCAGGAAAATCCCACCTGGCATCCCGAGAGCTTCAGCATCAGACAGGAATTTTGAGTGTCCCCCAAGTAACAGAAATCAAATGCAGCCCCTTAATTAGCTCAAATGTAATGATGTTCATAAATACCAAATAATTATGCCAATAGATATTGGTAAAAATACCATTACTTATCATATTTCCTTTCGTGTTTACAGGAGGGGATGCATCCTTCATGAGCTGCATGTGGATATTTCGTTTATCACAAAATATAAACTGGCAACAAACTCAGGGCAACACATCCCAGCAGGTCCGAGCTGCGCTCTGGAAGGTTCAAGAGAAATGAGCTGTGTGATTTAATTTGTAGAGAAGTATTTTGATAGAATTTGATAATCAAAGATGGACTTGGGGATTTCGAGGTCTTTTCCAGCCTTCATGATTCTATAATATTGAACAGAAATTCCCAATTCACTTCTCTGTTTTGTACGAATAAGGAGATGGCAATAGTTAATAATTTTGAATAAAATCAACTTTCCTTTAGCAAAACAAACAGCAACAAAAAGCTGTGGTAATTCTCTTGCAGCTTTCCAAAGCAATTATGCTGTAATGACTGCTGAAGAGATTTTCATGTTGTTTCAAACACTGGTTGGAACAACTGGAAGCTACAAATTTTTTCTCATTGTGACTTTATTATCTGAAAGGAAATGACTAATTTGGAGTTGGTTATTATTGCTTTATAGCCCATGAAATATAAGTATCTAAGTAAACATTTCCATGAATTTAAATATTTAATACACAAAAAGTGAAATACATAAGCCCTCGGCTTCTGAGCCAGATTTTACTGTATTACTGTTATTATATTTACTCCAGAAAATAAATGTTCTCCCTTCCTAGGCCTATTTCTCATAGTCATTTCTTCCCTGAGGTCAAATGTGCGGTAAGCAGAGGAGAGCAGCAAGGAGAATTGTGGAATCACAGAGCTTTGGGGTTGGAAGGGATCTTAAAGGAGATTTCAGTGGTGTTAAAGGAGATCTCAGTGGATATTGAAGGAGATTTCACTGGATATTAAAGGAGATCTCAGTGGATATTGAAGATCTCACTGGATGTTAAAGGACGTGTCACTGGATATTTAGGGAGATTTTACTGGATATTAAAGATCTCAGTGGAT
>JAWWMU010000029.1:943573-966320 GCA_035048155.1 Cinnycerthia olivascens | reverse complement strand
GTTGGGGGATCAGCTGGATCTGAGCATCCCAGCCCTGCCTCTGTGCTGGGATGTGCTGCTCTCAGCTTTGGGATGGGCTCGGCTGGATCTGAGAATCCCAGCCCTGCCTCTGTGCTGGGATGTGCTGCTCTCAGGTTTGGGGTGCCCTCAGCTGGAGCTGGGCTGGCTGCTGGCACTCCCCAGCCCGGGAAGGGCGCTCCTGGCAGCAGAGCTCGGGGAAGGGAGGATGGCAGGGCTGGGGTCGCTCAAGAGGAGAGGACACAAAAGCACCGAGGGATTGCTGCTGATGTGTGAGCAGCTCCCACTACCCTCCAGGGCCGCCATCAGACTTTCAAAACCACCTGAAAGCCGAGGTCACCAACGCTGGCTCCTGCTCCAGAGTTCCTGCCTGGACCCTCCTGCAGCTGTGCCCAGCTGTGCCCCAGCCCCGGGCATCCCTCCCCATCCTGCTTAGGAACTGGAATTGCAGGAGCTGCTGGGTGCAGGGGGTGCCACAGGGGGATCCTGACCCAGCCTGCCTGGAAACCCCCCAAAAACCAGAATTAATGGCAGTGCAACCCTCGGGTTCTGCACCTTGATGCTCTTTTCTCTGCACTCTGCTGCTGAAGTCTCCTAGATAAATATTATCATGAGGTGCTGCTTTAAAACCTGGTTTGGGAACATTTGTTGTGATTGAAATAATTCTGAAGGACAATTTTTTTATATATGGCATCGGTCAACTTGTGGATGTGACAGCTTTTTTGCAAGAATGATTTTTAAATTAAAAATATTGAAATGTCTGAGCAGTTGAATTATGGTTGTCATTTTCCATACCTGCTTTTTGCTCTGATTTCACATTCTGTCCTTAGTAAAGGGCTTAACATATTTATTTCCTTTCTAAATGTAAGTTGTTTGATGAAGAGAACATCTTAAATAATACCAGTGGTGAGGTGTGAGACCTTTGTTGCTGAATGTGATCCCCCAGGCTGGTTTCAGTTCCATTCTTCTTTCAGTGCCAGAGTACATCTGAGTTTATGTGAGACCCTTGAAAAAAATGGGTTTATAGTTAGCACAAACAGAAAATCGCCTGGAATTGATCCTTCCATCCAGAGCAGTCAAATCTTGTCCTCCTCTTTGCCTATTTTCACACCTTCCTCGGCTCAGAACTGAGGGAACCAATCTAAGCAAACCCAGATTGCCTCAGAACAAATGGCTTTTCTTGTCTCCAGGTCCTCTAAACCCCATCTCTGAAGCTGTTTTTTAATTTAGTTTGAAGCTATTTTCCAAAAAGAAGAGATGTTTTAGGAAACTCCTGTAGATATTGACAAAGGAAGATTTTCACAGAGTTGGATTTTATGTCTGGATTGGATTTTATTGGATAACCACTATTTTTCCTAGAAAACATCCCTACCTTCTGCCTGGTCCTTGTTTCCTGGTTTGGATTTTCTCACCTGTTGAGAAAAGAGTTGATGAAAAAAGTCAATATTTAATTGCTAGAAGAATCTGAGGGTCGTTTGGAGGTATTCAGCACTTGCTGGGATATTTTTTATTTGCTGGATGTTTCTGTTGCTCTGTAAAGAAATTCCTTTTGGAGAGGTACCTCTGCAGAAGTGTGAGGAACTAATTCACACAGTGATAAAATAGTTATGGAAATGAGATGGGGAGGGCTCATTTATCTGAAAGATTACTCAGGAGTAGCATCAATCACCAGTATTGGATAATGAAACCCTACTGGAAAAGCAATGCTGTGGCCCCTCATATCTGAGCACAGAGAAGGGGATTTACCAGCTTCCTGGGGGGATTTTATATCTGCTATAAATAGATGGCACCAATATTATTTTGCAGTTAGTTTTGCCTTTGTGCAGCATGGGCAAATGATTGGGTTTGCTGGCAAAGCTCAGTGCTCTGGAAAGGTCAGCATGACAACCAAAAAAACCCCAGAAATATTGCACTTCATTAAAAATAATATAAAGAGAAGTAATATTTTAAGATCGAACATAATATGTGTAATATGCAGTGAGTAAATTAAGAACCCTGAGACATAAATAGCACAGAATGCCAGAATGGTTTGGGTGGGATGGGACCTTAAAGATCCTCAGGTCCCTCTCCACTTCCACACCTCACTGAGCAACAATTGGCTGGGCAGGGCCGGGAGGCTGCCCGTGCTTCAGCTTTAATCCATCTTCGCCTGCAAAGCAAAGCACTTCTTGCATGCCAAAGACAGAGGTCCTGAGCTGGAAGTGGGACCAGCAGAGCTTTTCTTTGGACTGGGGAGAGGCTGCAGCTGTGGGGCTGTGCCGAGCACAGGAATGGATCCCTGGCAGGGAAATGCAGCCAGAGCTGTGGGGAGAGGGAGATGCTGCAGGCCCTGGAAACCACAGAAGTCCATAGAATTCCCCTCCTCCAACTGAAGAGAGTTAGATGGGATATTGGGAAGGAATTGCTGGGCTGGAATTCCCAGAGCAATCCCTGGCAGTGTCCAAGGCCAGGTTGGACACTGGGGCTGGGAGCAGCCTGGGACAGTGGAAAGTGTCCCTGCCATGGGGTCTAAGGCCCCATCCCATTCCCAATCCAAACCATTCTGGGATTGTGAGAAGACTTTACCCCTCAGGTACATAAACATCAAGGGATGGGCAATAAATCCCACAAACCTGTGAGGAAGGATGGCATGTGCAGGACACACCCAGCTGATGCACACAGGGTAAACCTGTGTTTATTCAGTCACTCACTAAACACCTGCTCCAGAGCAGCTCAGCAACACTTCCTTCCTCAAGACTGACACACAAGATTAACTCAGATTGCCTCTATTATTTTTAAGCAAAAAACCCCTTTAATTTCATATTGTTACAGCAAAATAATTGGTTTAATTAGTTAAACCTTTCCAGCTGTAGAGAGAAGGAGACGTGTGATTTTTCATTTCACGCCATGCTGTGTTCTCAGGACAGTCAGAGCTGAGGAGAGACTCCTCAGAGATTGTTCTTTTGATTTTAATGCAAAACTCTCTGCTCACGTCACCGAGGAGCAAGTCTCCATAGCAAGGAGTTGTGCTGGCTCAGATCCCCTCTGCAGACGGCTCTGGGTGGAAAACAAGGCAGCTGATGTAAATTGGAGGTAATAGGTAGGAATGTGGGATGCAAGAAGATTGCAGATGCACCCTGAACCTGCAAGATTAATGAGTTTGTGCATCTGCAAACTCCTGCCTGGGAGAGCTGCTAAAACCTCAGGCAATAACAAGCACAGCTTCTCGACCTCTAGAACCCCCATTAGGCTGTAGCATGGCCAACAAGAGGGTCAAAAATGTTTATTTGTAGGATGGGGGAATGTTGACCTGAGATCTGAGAGGCTTTTCCTGGGAGGCCTGTGACAGCCTTTTCCTTTCTCCACTCTGCACCCAATCCTTGCTGAAGTTGTTAAATCATAGGCAGCCATACCTTCTTCCTCAGCCCCTTCTTTTACAGGTAGGTGAAGTTTAAATATGAAACTTTTATCTTGCAAAATCCAGACTTTTTTTTTTTTTAGGGCAGAGGACTCCCAGAAGCCCAGAGTGTGTTTGGCCATCAAGCAAACCAAGGCAGTGCCCTCCCTAAATCCCAAACCAAGTGCCCTCGCCGAGCCCCGGGCTCTGGTGCCTCCTGCTCTGGCTGGGAGCCTCTCCCTGTGCTGTGTGAGGTAGGAAATTGTCCCTCTCCCACTTCTCCAGGCAGCCCTTATTGCCACCTGGCTGTTTCAGCCCCGTTTTTTATGGCAAGAGGAGCTGGAGAAGCCAACCCCACCAACACGGGCACGCCACGCCCCGCTCAGACAGTTTGCAAATACAGATGAGGTAGGAAAAGCCATAAAAGCTTCTGAGGCCTCTTAATTTCTCCCCCTTGAATCATCTGTCATAAAACCTCGCTGGAGATGGGATGTGCTCACTCCGAGGCACAGCTAATGTGCTCTTTGATGCTGTTGTTTGCGAAATCTCTGACTTATTAGCAATAAATCCCAGGGCTGTGCTTGGCCTGGGGGAAAGGAGATTTTTGCCAGCCTGTACATTGTAGGTGGCACTTGATGAATGCTGCCCTCGGCTTTGGGGAATGCAGGAATGCTCTAGAAGCAGCTGGGTGCTGAGCTTGAGGAGAGGAATCCCCAAAAATTCAGATTTTGGGAGACAGAATCTATCAAAACAAAGTGGGGAACGCACTGCTGGCGTGCAGCTCCTGCCAAGTATAAGCTGAAACCAAACTGGCAGAAACACCAGGGACAATTTTTTTTTTTTTTTTTTTCATAAAAAGCTCCACTCTTTGGGTGTAAAAACCTAGAAAATGTGTTTTTCTTGCTGTTTCTGCTCACGAGACCTGCCAGGCTGCTCCTAAACGCGTGTGACCCTTTCCCAGCCACGGGCGAGGTGTGATCCCGAGCTCACCTTTGGCTGTGCAAACAGGGCCACAGGATTTCCTTCCACACAAATCCCCTTGGCTTTTGCTGCTCCTGAGTTTTCTCCAGCAGGATTTAACAACTGTGCAACATCCCTGAAGCGACAGGGATTGGGATCCGAAATGGGAGAAGGTCATTTGGGGAGGGATGGAAGGGCCAGGCATTCTGGCAGCCTGAGAGCCCAGGACAATAAAGGAAGGATTTCCCTCACTCGGTGCCATCCAGGCAGATTTTGGCAGTTCTCAGCATCCCCTCAGAGCAGGGGAGGGTGAGAGGTGTCCTGCCCAGCACTGGATGTCTCTCCTTGTGCAAAATCCAGAACTGACACTAGAACATTGTGCCTGATGTTAGAGGGACACTCATGTTACATTGACTGTGCTCCTGGAGGTCTCATCTGGGAAGAAAAAGTTTAAATTGGCTGATAAATAGTGATTAATTCTCAAAATAAACAAAAAAATGTACTTTTCTTAATTGAACTCTTGGAATTTTTGATTAATATCTGACTCCATGGTATGATCCATCTCCAATTCATCCTTTCTTGTCTATATGGTTTTAATAATTACAACACCCTTAGCTGTTGTATTGTTTAGGTAATAGAGAACAATTCAGCCCAAAGAAAACTAATTTTCCTGTTTCACGTGGTTTTGAGGGGTTTTTTTTCTTTTTTTGTTACTTGTTGTTTTTAAATGAATTCTAGAAAATACAATGAAAATATGGGAGGGAAGACTAAAATAAACATTGATTTTTACAGTGCAATAATTTATTGTACCAACTTAATAAGTGGTGTGACACGAGCTGCTCACCCCCCCATTTATCATGCATTGATAGTTTGATTCCAGAACTTTTAACACCACTGCTCGCTGTGACATAATAAAGGACCTGCCAACATTCCCATTAGAACCATGAGATTTTAGGAGTTCTGCTTCAGCTATAAATATCAGTATTTGGAATCTATGAATTTTTTGCAGAGTAACAGCCTCGGAATGGCTTGTTCCAGCAACTACGAAGAAATAAGGCTTTGACATTTTTGAACTTCAGGAGGACATCTCCGTCTTTCCAGAAGAAAAGTCTCGGGGATGCTATTTTGTTACGTGCACCATCAAAAGTTTACCAACTCAGAGACAGCTCCTGAGCTCAAATAAATCCCTTTAATTCTGCAGAAAGCAAGGAGGAGGCAGCAATTTCCATGGCAAGGTTCTGAGAGAGCTGTGTGGAGTGCAGCCGGCTGGCAGGAGGGCTCTGGGCTGATCCCACCCCTCCAGGAGGGACACAAAGAGCAGCTGACCCCAGCCCTGCTCCCCACGGCCCAGCTCCCCAGACCGTTCTGCCAGCAAGGTCACACGGGAGCCTGGTGGCTGCCAGTCCCCCTGCAGATGTCAAGTGCAATTATTTCTGCTTGCCACGTCCTTTCTCGTGCTGTGGAGCAGAAGAGCCCCCCTGGCACTGAGCCTGGGGGGGCCTGGCTGGCACCCAGAGCTCCTGGGGCATGGCCAGGTGCCCCACTCCTGCTTTGCCCAGGGAAACCCACTCCAGGTAAGGGCTAATTTAAGGTTTAATTAAGGTTTAAGGCTAAGGGTTAATTCCAAGCACGTGGCTGGTTTAGAGTTGGGAATGCTGGAATGCTTTGCCTTCTGCAGAATCTGCCTGGGACAGTCCCGTGAGTTCAGGGCTCATTTCTCCTGGAATCAGGGAGTTGCTAATGCTGGAAAAGGCCTCTAAGATCAAGTCCAGCTGTTGATCACAGATCCAGCTGTTTGGCAGCTGTGGCCATCCTGGTACCTGTGGGTCCTGCTGGGGAGGTGTGAGGAGGTGGGGGGATGTTCTCACCAGGTGTTTTTCCCATCAAAGCAGTTTGTTCCCATGGAAATTCCTGTGGGAGGGATGCCCTCGTTGCTCCCAGAGCCAGCCCAGCAGTGAGGAGGAGCCCCAGGTCCCTCCCAGGGTGAGGCTGGGCTGGTTCCTTGGCTCCTCACACTGCAGCTGTGGGCTCCAGATGTGGCACAGATGCTCCCAGCAGAGGGGGGACATTCCTGGAAATCCACACAGCTTCGGAGGCAGATCTGGACCTAAAAGGGTTTTCAGCTCCTTGATGGAACCCATGTCCTCCCTTCCATTCCTCCTGGAAAATCCAGAAATCCCTCAAAGAGCTCCCCCTTCTAAGTTTGTTGGTTCAGGAACTCCTAAAAAGAGACACATGGGAAACAGAACTTGTGGGTAATGGGGTAACAATGGACAGTAAGTGAACTAGTGAGCTAAATTCTATTTATACCCTCGGTGCCTAAAGAACTGTAATAAAAAGGGTGTGTGATTATTTTTGTCTTAGCTTAGGTTGTAGGGATTTGATGTACATTCTATAAGTCATTAAATGATTTTGTTGGGACATTTGGTCTCCATGTTTGCCATGATACTTTATTACCACAGATCACTTAGAAACAGGAAAGGGACCCACGAAATTGGAAAACAATTTACAGTTTGTTGTTTTTTTCAGTAACTAGCTCATTTTAAACCCCATTTTTAGCAAGAAATAATGACTTGCTTTATTTAGAGACTATTTTAAATGCTCTCGAGGTATCTACTGAATATCTTGACATCACAGATAAATCAGGAGCAGACTCAAAATTAGCCCTGCACTGTTCTATATTACAATATGTTCTATATTACGGTTCCATTATCCAGCCCTTGTACAATGCACCTCAGAGATGGGAGAAGAGACAGAGTGTGTTCTCAAAGCTGTTTCTAACAGATGATCGTCCTTACCCCTGAAAACCTGCCAGGGTTTGTGTCTGAGGCACTGAGCTGGAGATTTGTGTGTGGGGAGGCTCTCCTGGGGCTGCTGGGGTCCCTGGAGTTTTCTGCTGCGGGGCTGTCAGGGCATTATTTATATATCCAAAAGTAGCCAGGAGAGAGGTGGATGCTCGTCTGAAGGTTAAGGTAATTAAACTGACCTAATTCCTGTCAAAAATGATCAGGATAAAACCTGCACTGTTCAGAGATGGAAAACCAGGCACCAGGGTCTGGCTGTTGGAGCTGCTTGGGGTGATGCTCCCCTCACCTGGGGCTACTGGAGGGACAGGATTTGCTTTGTGATGCCAGAACCATCGAGCTGCTTCCTTAATTAAAACATGCATCATTAGCAGTCAGCTTGGTGCCTTCCCTCGGCAGGTCCTTACTGGGATGGGCAGCAGCTTCCCACCAAAGCCAGGGTCTGCCTCAGCTGCTGCTGGTCCCCTTTTCCTGTGGGACCCCTCATCTCCTCCAGGCTGTGGGATCCCTCATCCCAAAGGAGCCTTTGGGAACTCTCCAGGGCTGTTTTCCTCCCTGCCCATTAACCCAGGGATGAGCATCCACCCAAACCTTCCCTAGGGCAGTGTCTGTCACAGAGCTGTGTCCGTGCTGCCCGGCCGGGCTGGGTTCAGCTGGAACGAAGCCGCTCCTGCCTCTCAGCAGCTCTGCAGGGCGAATTGGAGCCGGCAGCCTCGGGCAGGAATTCTCTGGTGTGTGCTGCCGGCGATCACGGGCAGGGGGATGCTGAGCGCCGAGGGAAAGCAGCCGGGCAGTCCCTGGCACACAGCAAGCTCTGCACCAACCCCAACACCACGGAATGTTTCCTCTCCTCTGGCCTGGCCCTTGCTGCTCAGGAGAACATAGAATAATAAAGGAGCATTCGGAGTGATTTCGTTAGGAATCCATCAGACTGTCAGCCAGTCTGGTGGCATCAATAATTCCCTATTAAGCCCTCTACACCCATTATGGTTTGTGCTTTTCCTTTTTGTTTTTTCCCGAAGTTAGTTTCCAGGCAACCAGTAAGAACTGAATTGCATTAAGCTATTAATTCAGCCCTGCATGCCAGCTCCAGCTTCTGCAGTCCTGTTCTTCCTCTCCTGTAGAAGTTTCCTCCTCAAACCCCTTTTATTGGTTTAATCTTCAGCAGTTCCCAGCCCGGAGAACTGGTGTGGAACTGGCAGGGTCTGGGCTGGGGTTTGGCCCTTGTTTGGGTTTCAGCCTGGCTGGTGGGGAATGGTTTTGGCAGAGTTCTGAGGAAGGCTGGTGTTGGTCTCCAGAAATGCACAGTGATCCCCTGGCATGATCTTCATCTGCACATCAGAGACACCTCAGTAGGGGCTGCATTTAGAACATTCTTGGGATTTGAGGGTGGTGGGTTTGGTGATTTGAGGGTGGGGAGGGCAGGCACAGGGTGCCCAGAGCAGCTGTGGCTTCCCCTGGATCCCTGGCAGTGCCCAAGGGACTTGGAGCAGCCCAGGACAGTGGGAGGTGTCCCTGCCATGGCAGGGGTGGGATGGGATGAGCAGAAGCAGAGTCTCATTACTGTCATTTGTAATTTGAGCACAGGCAGATGTTATGTCAGAGATCCCTTCCTTCCAGGGGAACACATGGATTTAAGAACGTGATTATTAACGAGTCCTTGCATGGACAGTGCCTGTGCATCAATAATGGAGCAGGGAAGGAGCAGCAGTAACGAGCTGGAACCACCCCGAGCATGACACGAAAATCTTTGCAGGAGCTAAAAAGGAGTAATTTGGGTGTTGTGCTGCAGAGTTAATGAATGTAGTGCTGGAGAAAGGAACTGCACTGGCAGCTTGGGAATGAACTTCCCTGCTCATTCCCTGAAGCAGGACAGGCAGCCTGAGCCTCAGTTTCCCTGCCAGCCTCCGCTGAGAGGAAGCTGTGGAAGTGGGGGGGGGGGAGATCTGGGCTGAAATGGCAGTTGTGGCTGATAATTACAATTATGAATTACATAAAATATAGAAATCCAGCCTGAACTGTACTGTGCTGTATCTCAGTAGTCAGAAAGGTCATTCACCATTCCCCAAGCTATGCTAGTATTCACAATATATTGTATTTACACTTGTATACACAATATATTATATGTAAGTATGTACAATATATTGCATATACACTTGTATATACAATACATGATATGTAAAGTATGTACAATATATTGCATATACACTTGTATATACAATATATTGTAAATACTAGCATATGTTATATATATATATATATATATATGTGTTATTTTGTTATATTATTGGGAAAAGCTATTCCCCCAGGAAGGGGATTTTTGGTGAGGATACAATTAGAAAAATCAATCTCAACTTAAAGAATTTGTCTTTATCCACTGCCAAAAAATAACAAAAATTTACAAGGAATAAATTTAATACTCAACTGAAAGTGAAGCAGCAAAATAAAGCCATTTCAGATCAAGCTGCCATGGCTTTTGTAAAACAGTTGGCTTGCAATAGCATTTTAAAAAGTGATATTAAAAGAAATTTATTAAAAAATAAATTACAGTTTTGAGCTCTTTCCAGTTTCTGTCGTTAGAGATCTATGATATAAGTCTGAATCACAGAGGTGACAAATCCAGGTCCTAGAAGGAAACCATATCTCCATCAAACTTCACTGGAGGAACACAGTTCATAAAGGGCAGCTGATTCTCAGCAGAGCACATCACGAGTGCCCTTCCTGCAACAGCCATGGCTCCAAAGGGTTTTCCTGCCTCCCCGGCTGCTCAGATTTCCTGGGGCAATTACAGCACCAGAGTTTGCCCCTCACATTCAGCACTGGCACAGGGAAGAGTTGCCACCCCCAGGGGCTGCGGTTCCATCAGCAGATCCAGAAAACCCCCGTGGTCAAGGTGCTGAATCTCATCACGTTCTCCATTTTCTGGGCCATATTTTATTAAACATTTTCATCATTTTTGACTGTGCATTCATACCTCCCCAGATTTATATCTGTAATTAGGGGATCGTTATTTACCAGCTGGTAAAAAGACACCTTTCAGCAACATAATTCAAATGTCAGGAGTTACTGCCAGCTCCAGATTAATAGTACAGTCATTTCTTTGGCTACAGGTTAGAAACGTGGCTGCTGTCAGAAACCTTTGGAAACGGTTCAGAAATACTGGGAAACAACTATTTGTGGTTTTTCCAGCTGAAGAAAATCAGTTGTATGTGAAAGAAAGTGATCCTTCTCCCAGATCTAAGTTCAGTAATGAGTTGTTTTTATTTAACAAAATCTCTAACAGATGGTGTTGCTAAATTTTGAATATTAGGGCTGGTTTTGCAGGAGGCCTCCACACAGGCTGGTGGAGCACAGAGGAGGTTTCACATTCCAGCTCGGGCTCAGGGCTGATCCTGTGGTCACTCCCGGGGTTGGAACCACCCCTGGGTGACCCCCCCATGTCTACACCCAAAGCACTGCCCCTGGTGATCACCCAGGGAAGTTGGGAGCGTGCAAAAAAAAATTATTTATTGTGTGTGCTTCACAAGGGGAATCACAGAATGGCTTGGGTTGGGAGAGACCTTAAGGGCAGGGACAGCTCCCACTGTCCCAGGCTGCTCCCAGCCCCAGTGTCCAGCCTGGCCTGGGACACTTCAGGGATCCAGGGGCAGCCCCAGCTGCTCTGGTAAACCCATTTCAGGGCCTCTCCAGCCCCACAGGGGATGATCTTGGAGGATCTCAGCAATTTCTTGGTTATCTGAGATCATTTTGCTGTTGGTTTCTGGGAGGTCTGTGCTCAACACCACCTTTATGGTCAATTCTCTCATCCCACAGAAACCCCATTAAACTGGGAAGCTGTGTTTGCCACAAATCCACGTTTCCTGGGCAATAAGGAGCAGACAGTGGGGCTGCCAGCTGAGTCTAAGCAAAATTCTTCTTGTTCCCTAGGGCTGGAATCCTGGAAACAACCAAAGTCTCCCCAAATCCAGCAACATCGGTGTCACCCCAGCATGGCCACTTTACAGATGTCACCTCTTTGGTCACCTGCCTGTGCCTTTGGAGCTCCAGCAGGAAGGTTTGGGCTGATGATGGTGAGACACCTCTTCACACCCAATTCATACCCTTGCTGCCACTGCTCCAACTCTGATAAACACCGTGAACCTTTTGAAATGGGGGCCAAACATTTGCTTGGTCTCCTTCCTGCAAATCCTTCCCACTATCAGAGGCTGTTCAGTCTTTCCACACACTCAGAACTCACATGGACAAAACCTTCACCATTTAAATTCTTTTCTCCATAAGCAACAAAAGATGGTGGAGTTTTTCCAACGTGGAAATGCAGCTGATGGTAATGAAGGGGGACTGTGCACATGTAATTCAAGGGAGTAGCTTTGGGGAAACATCAGCCAGGGGAAGGAGGAAAAGGAATTTGAATTCAATTGGATTTTAGTAACTTCAGCTTGGGTTTGAATCATATTTACATGCTTTTCTCTCTCCCCTCTGTTTGCAAGTTTTATTGCTACGGCTCTCATGTCTTGGAGCAATGTGAATTAGTGGGTTTGTTATTGCTGAAAGGGAGGGGAACTGCAGCAGCCAGGAATGAGATCCTTCCCTGGAGTCCTACACAGGAAAAGTGTGGAAAACCTGGAGCTGAACCCAGATCCCATGAGACACCGAATGGCCCCAAAACGGATGGTGTGGTGGGCCAGGAGCTGCCAGCAGGAAGCTCAAGTCGAGGTTTAGAACTCAATTAGCATGAAGAATGTGATGGAAATGGGGACATTTAGGGCAAAATCCTCCCTGCCTCGCACAGAGACCCAGGAGCTTTGCAGCTTTCCTGTTTTTGCTTCCAGCGGTGCCCAAATGTGAGAATTTTGTGCAGTCTCAGAGCGAGGATGAAAGTGAGAAATCATTTAACAGCCCAAGCTCCAATGGGAGCACCAGCAGGAGCTGGATTGATGGAAATGCCCCAAATTGAGGCTGGTTTCAGGGCAATTGTTTTTATTGTTGGTTGCAAGCTTTCAGTGAAAGCTTTTCCAAGGGAGTATTTTGGGACAAGGCAAAGACTTCTCGCAGGGTGAACCAAAGATGAAATTACAGGTCTTTAACCAGTAAATGAAAAATATGATGTGGCGCAGTAAAAATAAGACCATTGTCCTGAAGTCTTTAACTATGTCCTTTAAATGTACTTTGGGGATTAATCAGCAAGTGATTGTGTCACAGCAATTTGGCTCAAGTGGGGTTTTGCTTATATTGCAGCCTTAGATTGCACACTCACTGTCAATTAAATAATTTTAAATAATGCAGCTGTTAAACTTGCCTGGTCTGGCTCTTGGCTAGCCAGAGTTTACTTCTTCACAGCCCTGCTCCTCCAGCACAACCACACTCTCTGGAGGCCTCTCCTCCACAAGAGAGGGTGCAGATTGTTCCCCTCTTTGTAAGTCCATGGAATCCAGCCCATTTCCATCTCCAGACTCCAGCCCCACACTCTCCCTGTGCCTGGGGCCTGGAGCACTCCCAACACACAGCAAAATGCCCAGGAAAAGGCATGGACTAAATACAGACCCAATGTGGAGCCCTCAACCACAAGTGGAGCTGGAATGGGTCTGCTTCCCTCAGAGAATTTACCAATTGTTGTTTTTCCCTTCTGATTTTTCAGACTGTGTTCACAGAATGATCACAGCTGAAAGGGACCTCCAGGAACATCAAGTCCAATCTTAGGTGTTCTTTAGATTTGAATGAATCCACAATTTCATTGGTGTAGAAGTGGAAAATGAACTCCAAAACACTCCAATCTAGAGAATTCCAGCCTAGTTCTGGTGGGAATTTTCAAGTAATTCATATTTGAAATGCCTTCATAGCTTTTGCCTCATAAACCAGAAAAGGACACAAAGTAATGGCAAAAATTCCCATTTTGAAAGGAAGATTCTCCTTCCTGGCAGTGGGATAAAGGAAATTTGCTGTGTTTCAGAAGGATTGTCAGTGGTTCCTTTGGTTTCAAACATTAACCCAGCACATCTTCACCCTGCCCACTGCCAAGCCTTGTTTGATGGGAAGTTGGTGATTTATGGGATTGAGCTGGAATTCCTGTTTGGAATTCATGTCTTGGTTACAAACACTGAAGCTCCTGCACCTGTGGCTCCCCAAAGCCAAGGCTGGGCAGGCTCTGCCCTCTGCCAGTGCTGGGAGCTGCCTCTGGTGGGCTGGGGCTCCCCTGTGGAACCCTGCTGCTGCAGCTGCCGGGGGCAAATGGAAAAGTTCAGGAGGAAACACCAGAAACATGAGAGGTTCTTTCCTCCCTCAGTGCTCTCAGGGGTTTGCCTGTCTTTTACTTGTTCCTCTCCTCTCCAAAATTCCATCTTTTGCTTTTTTTTCTATTTATTTTCCCCTCAAAGAGCATGAAGAGGAAAATTGCTAATGAGTCAAACCACCAGAAAAGTTAGGGGATGTCTTGAGGACATGGATTTTTCTCCATAGTTGTGGCAGAGCTGGAGCCCACACAGAGTCTCCAGCCAGCACTGCCCTGCACTCGTCAGCCACCCCTAATTAAATTAACTGCCTGCAATTAACACACAGCCAGCATCACTCTTTTAATTCATCTTCTGGTTCTCCAAACTGAATTGCTTTTAATAAAAACCTTATAAAAAGCAATTTATTCTTGTCACCTCACACCAACCGTGAGCCACCATTGGTGTGTCTTAAATATTTGGTTTGATTTAGGTAGAGTTGGACCCTGAGCTAATGGAGGAACCAGAGTGGGAATATAAGACACTTTCTAAACTTAGAGAGAATACAGAGCACCATCAAGGTGAGTAATTAAAGAGGAAGAGAGAAACTCTCCAAGTTTAATACAAAAATAAATGATGGGTTTAGCACTGCTGCATGAGCGTTGCATTTCCCAGTAGTAAAAGCTGGTTTGTATCTGGGTCAAGAGAAGAAAAAGCTGCTAAAATTAAGAAACACATCTAAGTTTTGGGTCATTAGAAGTGAGAGAGGTTCAGTGAGAAATTCTGGATTGCCAATGATGCAAATGAGGTTTTCCTGATGGGCTGGTGAGTTTGTGTTTGACTTTTTTCTTAAATATTTGCAAGAAAATTAAGGGCAGCGCTTTGGTTCTGCAAATATTGACATCAGGTTTTCCTCTTCCATAAGCAGGGCCAATATTTGCTGAGCTGAGCCTGTGACCCCCAGGGCAAGGCCCAGAGAGAGGGGCTAGGGATCCTTCCCTGCACTGAGGGCTCAGCTGGGGAGAGCAGGAGCTCTGCACTGGCAGCTTTTAACAGAACTAAATGGGGAAAATTGTTTAATTATGGGCCTTTTCTATCAAAACACACCAATTTCTGAGTGAGAGATGTGCTTTTCACCCAGGGATCTTCTGATTGTGGTTTTCTGGCTGACATGGGTCATATTTCTTCTCCTGTCTGCCTTTGCTTTGGTGCTTTCAAGTTGCTTTTGCTGTTCAAGTCTGGTGCTGTGCCCCTTGCTGCACTGCTCAGCTTTATATCAGGAATTTGATAGCCATGGAAATCTGTGAAAATACTTTGAATTTTTGCAAGCCCTTATTTAAATGACAGCTAATTAATTCTCCACTGTGGCAAAGCCCAGCATCCTTTCCTAAAGGTGCAGCATGTGCCTCTGAAGGACATTCCTCTCTTGGAAATTCCAGATCCCTGAGGAAACACTGCACCTAAAGTTGGGAGTTGGATTTGGTTGCTCTATGAGCTGTAAATTCCCCATTAGCATGAGTCACAGGCTTGGCTTTTCCAAGAAATTCCACATTTCCCACCTGCTGGAAAGCAGGAGAACAATAGAGAGTGATTTTTCAAGAACCCCTGAATGGACCAGTTCCCTTGGTTTGGAATGGTTCTCTGTGATTTATTAGTCAGAAATTCCATCATATTTTGTACCATCCTTCACGAATCTCAGCTCCAATTTTTCCCCTTCTCAGAATGTCTTGTGAATAACAAACCCCACATTGTTCTTGTGTGTGTTCTTCTGAATTTATTTCATGTCATCTTCTTACAGGAAAAGAAAGAAAAAAAATGCAGCTCCTCTCACTTAGCCCCCTTTGGGACAGCAGCCACAAATGAAGAGCGAGCAATCAACATGTCAGGATAAAATTAGATTGCCATGGAGTACAAGGTTTGATCCAGTATCTGTATCAGATTTGGGTTTCAGCTCTGCATATCACAATAAAACTATCCCTGCTAAAGCTGCTGGGCACAGAGCAGCCCCTTTCACATCTGGGAGAAGCTGGCCAAGGGGCAGACTGGAATTTCCTGTTGTGCACAATTTTCTTGATATTTCATTGTGGTTCTGGAGGAGGAATGGCTGCAGTAGGCCCCTCTTGCTGTGCTCTCAGGGTGGGCCCATCTCTGGCTGCAGGGCTGGAGCTGGGGCAGCATTCCCTGCACAAATCCCCCCAGATCTCCTTTCCACGCCCTCCTGTTCACTGGGGTGCCATTTTGAAGTGAGGGAAAAGGGTTTATTTTGGATAAATGAGATGGGAAATGGGTCTGGCAGCATCCCTAACACAATCCACTGGCATCCAGTCTGGAGCAGAGCCGGCCCAAAGCACAGCCCAGGGCTGTGTCCAGCTGATCCTGAGCCCAGCCCCTGCTTGGTGACACAGCCACAGTCCTGAGGGACAGCTCCAGAAGGGCCAGGGCCTGCATTACAGGAAACATAGGCATTTTGATACAGTTTTTTCAACAAAATGCCCTAATAATATCAAGAAATTTTAATATTTGTTACCATTTAATTTGAAAAATTAGGCAATATTTTAAATATTCATTTCAATGTATTTGGTTTGGGTCAGACAAAGTGTTTTGGTTCCCTTGAAGGGCCCAACGGAAGCCAAGTGCCAACAAGTTGGAAAATGTGAGCTCAGTGCAGACACAGCCACCCCTGTCCTGCTGGATTTCATGAGAGCCTTCTTCTAACTCAATAATCGTCTCCCAAAGGGACACACGAGCATGAGTTTGGATGGAATTTTTGGGAGGGTATTGAGGCAGTTCCCCTCTTTAACCTCAGGCATTGCAATTTGTACCATGGCGAATCCTGAGCAGCCGAGCACCCTACTAAGGGTAGCCCTAGATTTGGACTAATTGAGGATAAAATCCATTTCCCCTGGGTGTAAAAATATTGATAGACACACACAGAGCCCTTTGCCAGCCTTGTGGCCCACACAACCTCCTGGGTAAGGAATTGAGCCTGACTGGCCTCTGCATTGGACCACGAGACAGCTTTGGCCGGGCGTAGAGCTGGAGTACGTATATGTGAGAGAGAGAACAGATTAGGACCTCCTGGTGATCATAAAATACCCTGGGTAGACCCTGGGTGGAATCTCAATCATGAAGAAGGACAGAGAAATATGAAGGACTACCAATCTCTGATAGCTCGGGGAATAAGAAAGTCTATCCCCCGAGGTACCAACACAAAGTTGGCCGTTGATGGCCTACACGAAAAAGCCTCCTGCGACTCGGCCAAGTGCAGCACCATGGACAGCGCCCGGGAGTTCCCTGCTGCTCCGCACAGAGGGTTAAATAATCACATTTGGATTTTGTTCTGTAGGAGATCCAGGTTATTTTGAGCTCCTTTCTCGCTCTCCTTTAGCTCAAGCAGACAGTCTAGAAAGCTCCTATTAGCCCAGGGTTTCCTGGGAGAGGAAGTTCAACAGCTGCATTTCCCAAAGCCCTAAGCAGGGTTTGAAAAATTTGATTTCATTCATTGCAACAGTGAGACACCTTGAACAAAACAATATCATTAGAGCAGTTCACAGGTGATGGAGATGCTCCCAGTGTCTGTAAATCGGTTTTTTTTCCTGTTGAAAACACAACAAGTCTTGAAGAGGGAGAGCCAAAAATTGCTGGGTAGACTCTGAGCTCAACCCTGTGGTCCTGGACAACATTCCCACCCATGGAAGTGCCTTGGAGAGATTTTCCATGGTGGAAGCCTCTTGGAGAGGCTCAGCCATGGTGTGGTTGGATGGAACCATCGAGAACCCAGCTGTCCCTGAGCCCCAGCAGGGGCTGGGCTGGGTTTGGATGGGCTGGGCTGAGCTGGGTTCAGCTGGGTTCAGCTGGCCTGGCTTAAATGATGCAGCAGGGCACAGCAGGATCCAGTGCTGGCTCCCCCAGAGATGAACACCAGGATCTAGAGGCCCAGCAGGTGAGTACTGAGAGAGGTGAAGCCAAGGGAAAATTCATTTCATGGAGTATGACAGGGCAGGAAGGAAAGCCATGGTTAAGTACCAGAAAATGGAGAAAAGGCATGATTGTCTGATAGTCAGTCTATCAAAGCAAGAGAATAAAGGTAAAAATGTGAACCCACATCAACAGAGAGGAGCTGTTGACATTACCTGGGGAGACCAGGCTGACAATGTTTTTTGCCTGATTTTGCTGTTGTTGTTCACAGGGTAAAACCTTGCACAGACCAGGCTTGCTACAAAGTGAATGAAGAAGGACATCAAAGGAATAAATAAAAGAGATGAGGAAAAGATCTCTGCTTGTACAAAATGTGCACAGCCATGAAGAGCCCTTAAAGAAAAAAAAAGTTAAAACTTCATTTACAAAGAGCTCTCCTGACTTGTGTCATAAAATGTTCCAAAACAATCTCATGACTCAATTCCTGCAGCCATTGAAGTAGGAAGAATTACATAAGATCCTTGCTGTTTGCTTTATTTCATGCTTAACTCATATTCTGTGATTCATTATCAGGATTTGTCAGGACTAATTAAGCAGAGTGCCAGCTGTGATAGGATTGGGTATCACAGCACCTTCCTGGGTGGGGACTCCCTTGGGACCACTGCTCCTGGAGAATCAGGGAATAGCAGCCAGTGTTCAGTGCTTTGGGGCTGGCTGGGCTGGGCTGGTCCAAAAGGGAATGTTTTTAGTGCCTAAATACTTGAACTGGAGTTTTCTGTAACTCTATTACAGCAAACAACAACATCTATGAAGTTCCCAGGATGATTTTCTTTTCTCTGCTAAAAGCAACCTCTCTCCAGTTCAACAAAAATCATTGAATTCCCAGAGGGACACAGTTTGAAAGTCAGGAAGGTGTGAGTGTGAAGATGTGTGGTTATGGAAGGTGCCCCTGCCATGGCAGAGGGTTTGGAGGTGGATGGTCTCTCAGGTCCCTTCCATCCCAAACCAGTCTGGGATTCCATGGCTCTGTGACTCCATGTCCAGGCTTTTCATGCTGGTGTGAAATGAGCACTGGGCTCATAAACTGTGGAAGAGTTCCCAAACAACTCTCTGACTGTATTTGGTACAAGCAAAGTCATCCCTCAGAGAATCCCTGGGCTGTTGTGTACCCCCTGATATTAAAAACTGATCAATTAAGAGTAATTAATTTCTGGGCAGCAATGGCAGAATATCAGGGGCTCATTTCCAGGTGGGGCCCTTGGCACAGAGAGTGCAGCTCTGCCCATCCTGGGCAGTGCCCAGGGCCGTGGGGCAGTGGCACTGGAGCAATCCCAGCTCGATGCTGGCTCTGCTGGGCTTTGAGGGTGGGTGGTGCCTTCCAAGGAACTTCTGGGGCTATTTCAGGGCAATCTCACCCCGGGGCTTGCAGGAGGAGGATGCCTGAAGCTTCGCAAGGGTGAGCTGTGTGTCCGTCTCCTCTGAAGGGCACCCAGTGCCATGCCTTTATCAGGGGCTGGGACAGATGGCTCTGGTTAAAGATATTTTTCAGAAATATATAAAGCATTTTCTGTCGGCATCTTTTGGGAGGGAAAAATATCTGTCAAGTATTTTTAAAGTGGTTTGCTTAAAATTTGGTGAAGCCATAAAGGACAGAAAAGGGGCGCTGATGGCTGGGAGGGAAAACCCTCTCAAGAGCATCCTGAGTGATTCCATCAGCCTTAATGCCACTTTGGAAAAGTCCAGGCAGCACAGCCAGAAGGGGAGGAGGAGACCTGCCTGTGCTGGCTGGGTCCGTTTATTGTCTGACATTACAACACTATTATTATTTGGAGAAAGCTGTCTTATTTAATTATCCTGAATGTGCAATTCCATCATTTCTAATTCAGCAGTGGAGGAAGATGTTCCAAGCATTAAACGAATCAAAATATTCTTAGTAAATAAGTAACTGAGAGAATAATAAGTGTTTGGAAAGAAGAAGTTATTGTTCCCTGTGACTGGCAGCGAGTTTAATGATTTGGCTGAAGTGTCCATCTAATAGAGCTGCCTGCTTGAAAGATTTGTGATCTCTGAGGAGCGCTTGGAAAGTGTCTCCTGTGTAATTGATTGATCCATCCCTCTGGAAGGCTTTCAGAGCCCAGGACAGGGATTGATGGGGCTGCAGGGGTGGGGCTGTGGGAGCACTGCCAGCCTCCTGTCCCGATGTAGAGGTGACAGGAGTGACCTGAGCTCCTGCTCGGGAAGGGGAATTGCTGAGAGCTCACCAGAAAGCTCTTGGGGAAGAGCAAGGTCCTTCCTGCCCTGCCCTTCTGATCCTTCCCTGCAGTGGGAATGGTGGCACCTGACCCCTGCACGTCCTTCAGCCACGCGCTACACAGAGTCACAAAATCACTGAGATCGAGGTTCAGGTCATCAACCCAGTGGTGAACCTGGCACTGCCAGGTCCAGATAGGATGTCACCAGCTTGGCCTCAGCTCACGGCCAAGGGCTCCTCTTCCTCCCTGAGCCTTTTGCTTCCCAAAGCAGTGGCAGCACCCAGGAGGTGCCTGCAAGTGAAAAATAACTCTGTGAGTGATGCCTTTGAGAGCACCAAAGGAAGGGAAATGCTTTTCTCACAGGATGGCTGAGGTTGGCTCTCAGAACTGCTTGGCTCTTCCACAGGGTCCCAGATACTTCACCTAGCACAATGTGTTCGTTGCAGCTTTATCTTGGAAACAATCCATAATGTCTTGTAGACTTAATAACTTCATGTATTTTATAAATTACAGTCTATTTATAATTTTAATATATTTTAATATTTTATAATTCAATAAGCTACAATTGTAAAAATAATGTTTCTTGTACATAAATTAGGATCTAGCAAGGTATCTAAGTGACCATATTCTTGAAGGAAATTTGCAGTCCCCTGTCCTCCCTGGAAACCAGAGCCTCACTGACACCTTCTCTTTGTAAACAGCAACAACAAAGCCCCGAGTTAAGGATCTGAGCTTTTCACTGGCCTCTGCTCCAAAAATCCATTATTTTCTGAGCAGCAGATAAGCAGGAGCTCTGGCTGCTTTCCCGAGCCTGACTTCACCCAACAAATTAATTGCTTGTACCACGTCCATTACAGTTGTCCAAGCTGACCTCTGCCTGCGTGGCAGCCTCTGCCACATCACCAATATTGGAAAGATTGTTTTATTCCTCTTTCCTGCTGGTCCATCACTCTTTGGGCTGCCTCCACTGGTCGGCTCTAAGGGGATTTGTGTTTGCTCTGCCAGCTGCCCAGATAAAGGCAGTGTTTAATTATACAGCAGCTCTGACAGCAGATCCTCCTGTGGTGGAGATGGCACCACACCCTGAAGGATGCCAGCAATGAGGCCCCTTCCTTCCTGGCAAAGCCTTTGCTTATCCAGTAGCAATTTGGCTGAATCTTATTTGGCAGGCAAGTTAAGAAACGGTTTGGAATATTCTCTTGGATGTGTTTAACCAACGTTTGCTTCTAAGCAAATTCTCTCGCTAAAAGGATCGGGCTTGAGCTGGGTTTCTGTGTTCGGTTTGGTTTATTTTTCTGGTGAATTTCTGGTTTGTTCTGTGTTTTGGGTTTTTGGTTTTTTTTTGGTGAAGCAGATCTTCCCGGGGGAGATGGAGTGTGTCCCCAGCCCTGCAAAGCCTCAGGCGAGGGGAGGGCGCTGTGGGTGGAGAGACACAGGTGGGACTTTGCTGCCTGGAGTGCTACCAGTGCCTCAAACCCCAGTGTCATCCTTTGGGTGAGAAAAGCAGAATTGCTCCACTCTTAGAGAGGACAGAAGTTTATGTGATTAAATATGAATAACTGCAGATTTGCCCAAAGGAAAAACAACAGTGCAAACCAGGAAGCTTTCAAAATCATGAGGTGACTTCCAGGAAAACAATGAGATTTATTAGAAGAAGGGATTTATCTCCACATCCTTTCTGAACTGGAGAACTTGAGGCTCCAATCACAAGAGTCAGAATCTAGAATAATAATAATAATAGTAATAAACTACAGAGGTAAGATTCTGACTGAGGAGCTTTAAGTGGGCAAGAGGTAAACAAGCACTGAAAGCTCTCCCTGGGTGTGCACATCGAGATGGAAAAGGGGATGGAGCTGGTGACAACATTGGAGAGCTGGGAAGGAGATCCCACTGTGCAGCAGATGAAGCGATGTGAGGAGTTGGGATGGGTGTGCAAGGGATGGGGATGGTTCAGCTGGTTCAGCTCCACCCTGCTGGCAGAGACTGGGAGAGGGGTGGGAGTCCGACAGCAGCACTGAAAATCTCCAAGGAACTGGGTGGTCCTCAGGTCCCTTCCAACCCAGCCCATTGTGTGGCTGCCAGTACGAAGGGAATCACCTTTTGTGTGGGCGATTTGAAGGAGGTGAGGCCCTGGCACTGCCCAGAGCAGCTGTGGCTGCCCCTGGATCCCTGGCAGTGTCCCAGGCCAGGCTGGACACTGGGGCTGGAAGCAGCCTGGGACAGTGGGAGGTGTCCCTGCCATGGCAGGGGTGGGATGAGACAATCATTAAGGTCCCTCCCAATGCAAACCACTCTGTGATCCTGTGACTAGGCAGGTTACTGCACAGGGGTTCTGCCAGACCAGAGTGTGTTAGGCGCCAAGTGATGAACAGCAGCTACACCTGGTAGGGTGTTTGTGAAGGAGGAATTGAAGGTTGTCTCCAACAAATGTGCTTGGTCTGGTGGGAACATCTGAGAGATGCATTCTGCATTAGCCTGGAATTGGGAATGTGCCAGGGTATGGATTTGCTGGGCAGAAAGGAACAGCAACAGGTGATGTCCCTTTGGGTGTCAGAGTTTCGGGGTGAAGGAAACAAAACCAGGATGTTCCAGCATCCTCGAGATCTGGGTGTGCAGAAGAAAAATGGGTCTGGAGATCTTAAAATAGAACGAGATCAGCTGCATTACTTCGGGTTTGGGAGTACGGGGTTACAGCCAAACTCCTCCTCCTCACCGCTCCATTGGCACCCACCTCGGCGGGCGGAGGATCTCGTTCCCATGGCACGATCCCGATTGATGCTTTGGATGCCCCGGGCTGGCTGGATGCTCTCGCTGTCCCCGGCTGTCCCCGAGCCCCGCGGCGGCACTGCCGGGCCCTGCGAGCGGGGGAGCCCGCGGCGCTCCGCTCCCCGCCGGCAGAGCGAGCCGGAGGAGGAGGATGCTGCGAGCATCCATCCCCCGTGCAGCGCCTTTGGCGGGCGCTCCCGAGCCGCGCTGCTCGAGCCCGGCTCCGGCTCCGGCTCCGGCTCCGGCTCCGGCTCCGGCTCCGGCAGCGGGCAGCGGGGCCGCCCAGGTCCCCCCGGTCCCCCGTGCCCAGCGCCGGCGGGTCCGGCTACACCTGTAAGCCGCCATCCCCGGCAGGTGCCGCGCGGTTCTGTGCCCATCCCCGCGGCCGTGCCCATCGCCGTGGCCGTGCCCAGCCCCGTGCCCATCCGTGCCGGCCCGGGGCGGTGCGGC
>JAWWMU010000029.1:926976-943414 GCA_035048155.1 Cinnycerthia olivascens | reverse complement strand
CGCAGCCCTCCCCCGGCCATCCCGGCCCGGCCATCCCGGCCGGCCCGGCCCCCGGGGAGCGCGGGGCAGCGCCCGGGGGCGGCGGCGGCATCACCATGGGCCGGCCGGGCAGGGTGCTGCGGCTGCTGGCGCTGCTGGAGCTGCCCTGCTGCCTGCTGGAGCTGCTGCTCGGGGAGGCGGCCCGCGGGCAGGAGATGTACGCGCCCCATTCCATCCGGCTGGAGGGGGACATCACTCTGGGCGGCCTCTTCCCCGTGCACGCCAAGGGCCGGGACTCCCCCTGCGGGGGCATCAAGAAGGAGAACGGCATCCACAGGCTGGAGGCAATGCTCTACGCCCTGGACCAGATCAACAGCGACCCGGACCTGCTGCCCAACGTCACGCTGGGCGCCCGCATCCTGGACACCTGCTCCCAGGACACCTACGCGCTGGAGCAGTCCCTCACCTTCGTCCAGGCGCTCATCCAGAAGGACACCTCCGACGTGAGGTGCACCAACGGCGAGCCGCCCGTCTTCGTCAAGCCGGAGAAAGTAGTTGGAGTGATCGGGGCATCGGGAAGTTCCGTGTCCATTATGGTGGCCAACATCCTCCGGCTGTTCCAGGTAGGGCCGTGCCGCGGGGCTCCGCCGCTCCCGGCTCCCCTTGTGCCTCTCCAGGTGCTCCATCCGCCTCCCTCCGGAGCAGCTGCTTCCCTTCCCCGCCGCCCTCCCCGTCTCCCTTCTCCACGGTGCGTGGCGCTTTCTGGATTTATCGCCCCATTTGCACGAAGCAATGCCTTAGGGAAAGCAGGGAAAAAAAAAAAAAAAAAAAAAGAAGAGAAGAGGCGCTGGTTGCTCTGGGTTTGCGTTAGAGCGAGCCATGGCTCGGCGGGGATGGATGCGGGCGCACGGCATCCCAGCGGGGCACGGCCGGGACCGCTCCGCGCACGGAACCCCGGCGGTGCGGGCAGGGCTGGCGGGCCAGGGGGTCGCGGGGGGTCGGGACAGGGTCGGGAGAGGGTCAGGAGGGGCTTTCTCCGGCGGAACCGGGGTTGTGTTGGGCAGCCCCAGCACCCAGCACCTGCTCGGGTCGGGTCCCGGCTCCCTCCCGAGCCCGGCCGGCCGGAGCGGGGGCACCGGGGGCGGCTGCAGGTCGGGAGAGCCCCTCCGCGCCGCCCCGGGCTCCGGCGGCTCCGGGAGGAGGGAGGGATGAGCAGAGCCGGGGGATTAGAGAGCCGTGTGTGCGGGGGAGATGCGCTGCAGCGCCCGCCCGTTCTCCCCCTCCGCGCTGCCAGCGCGCCCCGCTCGCCCCCGGCGCTGCGCCCCGCGGGGTGTCGGGCACAGAGACACGGCACCCCCGCTCACCCCCCTGCCCCGGGGCCGTGCGAAGCCATCTGTCCCGGTCTGACCAGGGCTTGATCCCCGGGGTGTGAGGGTGTCCCCCCGGGGCTGGAGGGTCCCCCCGGGGCGCTGCTGCAGCCGCCGGGCCCCGCAGCGAGCGCCGGGTGCTCCTCGGCAGCGATCGCGGGTGCGGGGACAGTGACAGAAGCGCCACCAGATGCATCGTGAGCAGCGGAGTTCTCTGCTCCCTGTCCTACGCCTTCGCATGCGGAAGGTGGTGGAGGGATTTTTTTATTTTTGTGCAGCGGGCGGAGAGATCCCCCGCTTTTCCCAGCTGGAAACTTGTGAGGTTTTCACGGCAGATCCACTCGGCGCTGTCAGCAGCCGCCGAGCCTCCTCATTCCCATCTGGCTGCCGGTGCCATCTCCGGCCGCCGCATCCGAGCCGAGCGGGGCTATGCCGCCCTCGCTGCTCGCTGCCCTCTGCTCTGCCCGGCCGGGCTGTGCCCTGACCATTTTCCTCACACAGCACCGACCAGCCGCTGCTTTGCCTTGCTCGCCTCCCCTCCTGGCACATTCAAGCGCATCGCTGCCGGATCCAGCGCTGTGCCGGATCTCCCACAATTTCTGCGGCTTCTCCGCGCCGCTCCTCGTTCGGCAGCGGCGGCACCGCTCGGTGCCCGGCATCTTTCGGCGCCCGGCTCCGCTCCGTGCCCTCCTGCCCTCGCAGGGACGTGAGCCGTGCTGAAGTTATGCTCAAGTAGGGGTTCAGCAGCTGCCAGCAGCCAGGAGGGTGGGATGAGGTAGCTCTTCCACTCCAGTTCTCATCCCACAGCAAGTTCGGGGCATTCCCCGCAGAGATCCAGTTCAGAAGGCGTCAGGAGCCGTTTGGATAATGCCACAATACCTGCCAAGTCTTTGGTGTGGAGTTTGCAGAAATAAGATATTTGGGGAGTTTCTCCATGTAGAGATATTTATATACACTAAATATTTTAATACATTGTGACTAAGCATCTGTTCAAAACTGCATTTTAACCAAATCATCCAGAAAGCAGGAACTGGCTCATACTGAGGGATTTTACTGAATATATATTTTACAGCTTGGATGAGCCGCCTTGAAGCAGATCTTTCATGCCGTAAAACTGTTCCCTATAGTCCTCTCCTCCTTCAAAACACAATTCAGAACATGTTCAGCCAAAAAGAAATAGAAAAGAACTATTTTAGGAGGAGAACTGGACCTGCTCAACAGCTAAGTGTTGTTGTGTGTGGGTGGATGATAGGCTCTAAGTTAGTGGAAAGATGAAAACCAAGTACCAATCACAAAAAATCTTGTTAACCTCAGAACTCTCTGAAATCCGTCTGAAGGAGTGTGGCAGCCAGCTTCTTTCTCAGGAGTCGCTGTGGGTTTTGCTGCCCGGGGCAGTGGGTGAGGGGTGGGTGGATGGCTCCTGAACCCTTACTTGCATGCCCAAACTGGCTTTTCCCTCACATCTGGGAGGTAAAAGCTCTGTGGAGGCCCCTGCAAAGAAATCTTACTGGAGTTTCTGCTTCTCTGACAGTATCTTGGAAGGGAAGTATTTGTGCTGTGCCTTAATGTAGGGAGAAAATCTGTGTAAATATACATATATATAGATATATATATATAACCCATCCAGAGCACAACGGGGTCCCTCAGCCGGCTCCTGGTGCTTCAGGCGCTTCCTCCCCAGGAGGGGCAGCTCCATCCAGGCTGTTCATCTTCCTCTCTGCATGGGAGGTTCTGTTATCTCCGCCTGCAGCTCCCCCGTTCCCAGCTCAGCACAGAGGGCTGGGAGCATCCTCAGCCAAGGCCAACAGGTGGATGAGCAGGGACAGGCAGTACCGGTCTCCTCTGGCTGGAATTCATCCATGCAATTACGGCTGGAAATTTGGTAGGAGTTTTCCAGGGGTGAAAAAGTGATGGGAGGGATCTCTGTGACACTTGGGGTTTTTGCTGTGTGAGCAGAGCCCCTCCCCTGCCTCTGTACCTCTCCCCTCACTTATCCCCGAATCGATCCTGGGATAAAAGAGTAGCTGGGAATAGTTGGGGTGGGAGAGCTCCTGCAGGAGTGTGGGGGAGCCCAGGGAAGCTGGAACCCTGCCTCTGCCTTTCTGCAGCTGAGGGGTTGGTGCTGATGGAGCCAAGCTGGGGCTTTGGGGTGCTCACTGCTCCTGCTGGGTCCCACAGGACGGGTGGGTGGGCACAGTGGGGCGGGATGCCTCATCAGGCCCCATCCAGGAGGATTCCAGAACGAGCTGAGGAGGGATGGAAGTGCCCTGTGCACGCTCAGGGTCTGAGGGAAGGGAGGCTGCACCCCTGGGTTCAGCCCAGGGCTCGGAGGGACCTGCTGGAGGTGCTTGGGTTAAAATGATGAATGAGGAGCGTCCCAGAGCCCGGTCAGGAGCCGGGCAGAGCCCGTCCTGAGCAGGGTGGAGGTCTGGGTGCCCGGGAGCTTCTCCAGCTTGGCCACGGCTTCCCCGGGCAGGGCTCGAGGCAGGAATTGCCTCAGGCTGGATTCTCTATTTTCCACTCTGTCCCTCACGTTCCCCCCATGCAGCAGGATGGGTGCCCGGCAGGAGTGACAGTGACACTGCCCTCTGTGACTGCGTCCCCTGGGGCTGTGTCCGTCCCATGGGGAGCAGGGCAGGGCTCGGCTGGATGCTCCAGGAGGGACCAGCCGCGGGCTGCACCAACACCCGAGTGTGGCAGAGGCAGGTGCTCCTTTCCAACACAATTCTATCAGTGCACACCAGTACATGGCAGCCCAGCCATAAATTAAATATCTCTCCTAAAAATAACACCCAAATAATTTGGAAAGCTGCTTCCAAATGCACCAGGGAGTTCAAGCAGGATGTTTTTAGGCTGCTGGTTTTGCTTTAGAGAAAATGCTGTTCCTTTGCAGGGTCGTAGCTTTCCCTACAAATGGAGCTCCATGATAAAACCATTGCCAGGGTGTTTCATATTTTCTGGGAGTAGAACCACGCCATATGGGGACTATCAGCACCCTGATTTCTTTTTTAATACTGGAAAACTTAGATTAATTTGCTCCCTTAGAGCTGCAGACTTCTCATGACAAGCTTTAACAATAAACAAATCGCTGCTTCAGGTTTGTGTCCTCGGTGGATGCAATTTGAAAGAGTCAATCAAGAATAATTTTGTTCTTGTCTAAATCCCTGTGGGATTTTATCAGGGGTGGCTCTTGTGGCCCAGAGGGGGCTGTTCCTGAGCCCCTCCAGGGAACTTTGCAGCCAAGTGGGCTAAGGGAGTGCAGGGACATTGGGCGTGTAAATTGGAGCATCCCTAATCTCCCTGGGGGTGTTGGCTGCCTTTCCTTCCTGCTGAAGGAGGAAGATGACAGTTGCAGTCCTGCCTTCTGCTCCAGACACAGTAATCACAAAAATGAGATTATTTGGAAAGGAAGGGAGCTTAAAAGTGCAGCTCTGAGTCGGATGCTGCTCTTTTCCTGCAAAATGCACACGCTTTGCCAGGCTCTCTGGGGGAGGCTGTTGGGCTGGGATTGCTGGGGATGGGATCCATGGGATGGGGAGGGGATGGAATACAATCCATGGGATGGGATGGGATCCATGGGGCTCAGCTGCTCCAGGGAGTGAGGAGAGCACTGGAGCCTGCTCCTGCCAGGAATGCTCCTCAGGCCCAGGGAGGAAAGGCAGGGCTGTGTGACAATGTGCAGAACCGTGTGTGATGCCATGGCTCCAGCAGATCCTTTGGAAGTGTTTGGTCTCTGGGGAATTCCACACTGCTGATCTGATCAGTATCTAGAAACTCCTTTGAATTCCCAGGAAAATGTCTGCAAACTGGTTGGTCCTCCCTGTCAGTTCAAGTTTCTTGCAGGAATGTGGGATACAGACCCTTTCCAAAGGATGTGATTTCCATTCCAAATCCAAGTGTTGAGCCCCTCCTGCCATCCTTGCCCTGAGGAGATGCTGGGGAGGTTTGATGGAATTTACCTGGGCTCTCACTGGGGCTTGGGAAGAAAACTCCCAAACTTCAGCAGCATTTTTCTCTGGATGCTAATTTATTGTGAACTCCTGACCTGATTGTTGCATTTTCCTCTCCTCACTTCTAACAGGACAATGCCTTTTAGGCAATGGAGTAACGATTCATTTTAGAAAAGGTATTTCACAAAACTCTACATTTTTCAGTTTCTCACATAGAGAATGGAACAAAAAGCTGAAAATAGGAAACAGCAACCTTGAATTCTTTGCTTCTTCTCAAAAAGAACAAAAAAGTGGCTTTTGCGTTCCTTAATGAGCTTTCATTTCAGCAGCCTCTCAATATTTGTCCTTGTTGTTAGTGAGGCCCTGATGTGTGTCAGCACCCTGAGCCGTGATGTGCTGTGCCTCAGCTGTGAGGCTGCTCCAGAGAGATGTGGAATCTGATTTTCCCTGTAGAAATAAAAGGCCAGGAGAATCCTCCCTTCAAGAATTCCACATGGGGAGTCACTAATGAGAGGTTGGAGGTGACGTGAATATATTTTTCTGGAACGCTGTGTTTTGGAGGTAAAATTCATTTTCTTGACAAGGCAAAATTCAATTTGAGCAATAATCTTGGCTCTTAATCTGTTTTCAAGTGTCTCTCTTGAGGGAGAAGGGTCTGCAAAGGGTCATTTGGAAGGAGAGTGGCTGTGCCAGGAGAGGGATGCTCATCCATGGAGAGGGACAGGGAGGGACAATGGGCAGAGGATTCAGGGATGGTTGGGGCTGGCACAAGGGATGCAGGAATGGGGAGAGCAGATTTTCAGCAAGTTCACTTGTGCAATTCCCGATTTACTCTTTGAAACAAAATAAGGTGACCTCTCTGGGATGACAAATGGAGGGATCATTTCAAGGCATTAATTTTTATGAAAGAATTATTGATCTGCTTTGGAATCTCATAACAGTAATACTACAAAACTACATGTACTCTGTTCCATATTTTATTCTATTAAATGAGTTTTGCTTGGAGGCATCAAAACCATCCAGCACAATACTCTGTTTCATAAGATCAGATGTTGTTATTTCTATTTATAGTCATATTCAAATTAATCTCAATGAGTGACAATGCTGACTGTCCCAGACTCTGGACTATGATGAATTTTATCATAATATTGGGAGGTACGAAGCATGTAATGAAGGCTGTTTGGAGAGCATGCAATCCAATATAGCCAGGTCATTAGTGTGGTGAGAGGGTACCCAGGCAGAGAGAAACCGAAAGGAGAACAAGGATTTCCAGAGCTTTGCTGTTTGATGATTCCCGAGGTCCTCCCGGGCCTGGAGGCAGTGCAGTGGCTCTGAAGCATCCCCAGTTTAGTGGCAATAACGCCTGGTCCTGTTGTGGAGCAGGAAAGGTGATAGCCCTGCCCCACCCGAGGCCACAGCTCCCTCCCGGGCAGTGCCTCGGGCTTCCCCCGGCTGGAGGGAGCCCAGCCCAGAACCTGCAGAGCTCTCCAGCTCCAGCAGCTGCAGCGGGAGCAGAGACCCTGACAGTTCTTGGGGTCAGGCTGGGCTGGAGCTCTTTGGTGTCCCCGTGTCCCCAGGGCCACCATGGGCTCTGGGTGTCACCTGTATTTTGGCAGCTGGAGGGGAAGCAGTGGGTGCTCAGGGGATGCAGTGGGTGTTCAGGGGGTGTCCAGCTCCTCGGGCTGTGTTTTGGAGCAAAGCCTTTTGCAGCAGGGCCAGTGCCAGGTGCAGGATGAGGCACCACGAGCACACCTGAGCTCCCCACAGGGACCCCACCCCTTCTGCAGGGACAAAGTGCCCCAGGCTGGCAGAGGGCAGCCCCAGGTCCCCTGAGGGGGCTGAGGCTGTGGTGCTGAGGCCACTTTTGCTGTGTCATTTGGGATCTGGAGAGCATTAAGATGCTGTGTGAGTGCTGGACATCCTCTTATCCCTCAGCTGTCGGGTGATGCTGGCTGGTGCCTCCCTTCCCAGCCCTTTGAAATGAGCTTGGCAAATGTTCCCACAGCCCAGGGACGTGCTCCTGGCTGGAGAGCACCTCTCTGTGCCTGGGATCAGGGAAGCACTTGGCCTGCCTGGCCTCTGCTTGATGCTGGGAAGAGGAGGAAGCCTGGAGAGCTCCCCTTCCCAAAGCCCTGCGCTGCCTGAGGTGGTGCAGGTCCAATGTTTGCACATTCAGGGCACATCCAACAGCTCTATTTTGGTCTGGGTTTTTGGGAAGAGGATGGCCTGAGCTGTGGGGGTGGAGGGGAGGGTTTGGAACAGTCACAGGTCACAAGATCTCATCCTGATGATGGTTCTGTTTAATGCCTCTGGGCATGATTGTGGATGGGGGTGCTTTAATATCTATAGATAGATAGAGATACACAAAAATATTATTGTTGTATGTACTTATGCTGTAAATGTGAGCTGTTCCTTTAAGGTCTTGCTCGGGGCTTGGGCTGGCGAGGGGAGAGCTGTGCTGGGTTCTGCTGGGTGAGGAGAGGATGGAGCAGCTCTGTGTCCCTGTGTGAGCCCTGTCCCCTGCCTGTTAGGCTCTTTGATCCTGCCTGTCTTGCATTAAGGTGCTGTTAGGGCTCAGAACAATCAATCAGGGGTGATAAACAGAGAAAAGATGTGGTTTGGGAGTACTGAGCCACCTCAGAGGCTTTAGCAGCACCAGCAGCAGCAGCAGGCTGTGTTTGGGCTTGGCTGCTCCTGTGTGGGGAGAGAGTGAAGGGAGGAGAGGCTGACACTGCTGGGACCCAGGGAAGGGCAGGGGGAGGTCGGTGGTGGCTCTGGTGGGGTGGGTGGCTTTGCAGGGAGCAGGATGCTCTGCAGGGACAGCTCTCCTGTCACAGCAGCAGGGCCGTGCAGCCGTGGCCAGGTCGGTGCCAGCCGGGCCAGGGGTGCCAGCAGGGCCAGGGAGGGCACAGCTCAGGCAGTTGGCACACTGCCTGAGCCCGGGGGTAGAGCCCTGCTGGAGCTGCTGTGCCACTGCCAGCTCAGAGCCGGGCAGTCTGGGCGGGCTGGGAGTGATCCTCGAGCTGCCCTGCTCTCCCTCAGACCTCGCTCTCACACTCCTACAGCTGCTGTGATCCGTCACAACTTTCAAAGTACAAATTAATTTTTAGCTATCTTGAGAGAAACTCAGATCAGTCAGCGTTAGAAGTTAAGGTGTCATGGCCAAAGAAAGCTTGGCTTGGCTGACTGCAAGTGTCAGAGCAGAGCCCTGGTCCCCGTGGATGTCCTGGGACAGCATTTGCTGCCTTAGAAACTGCTCCTTTCTGAAGATGTTTGCTTTTTCTCTTGCTACCCACAGCAACAGAAATAAGGTGCAGGTAATAAGATGCAGGTAAATGCAGTGGATGGCTGGAATTGAACACGGGGATTTAATGGCAGCTCCTAAGAGCACAGGCAGCATCTCTCCCAGCAGAGACAGGACTGAGCGCCCGGAGGTGTTTCCCGTGTGGATCCCATCAAAACCCAGTCCTAATGGATAGGATGAAGGCCAAATTCCATTTAATAAAAAATGGCAGGAATAACTACAAAAATAAAGACAAACTGTCAGCTCAAATTTGGCAGGAAGTTGTTATTTTTGCAGGAATAAAATCCAGCACTAATAGAGATGGTTTAGTGATTTTTAAAGCAGGTAATTTTGTGGCAGGGCCTGAATGCACAGAAATTATATTGACAATAAAAATTAATTAAACAACTTTTTGTGGGTTTGTAGTTTTTCTAACTGACAACAGTACAGAAAATCTCGGAGTAACTGGATGATCCTTAAGGTCCCTTCCATCCCAACCTGCTCCATGGATGATGATGCAAAGGAAATTATCTTTTTGAGATGCATCTACTATGGCTACAGTGGAGGATTTCCAAAGGAGGGAAAGACGTTTTGATTCCCCAGCAAATCTTGGACAACTGGAATGGACAACTGGAATGGACAAATGGACATTTGGACAACTGGAAGAAGCTGCCCAGGGGGGTTTGGAGTGCCCATCCCTGGAGTGTCCGAGGAATTCCTGGAGGTGGCACTCAGTGCTCTGGGCTGGGGACACGGTGAGCACCAGGCACAGCTGGGACTCGTGGGCTGGGAGGGCTTTGCCAACCTCGCTGGTCCTGGGACCCTCTGAACTGGGAGCTCATTGCCTGTTTCACCTCCTGCAGCAGAATGCTGGTGGCCCAGGTGAAGGGATTTTGGACTCCACAGCATTTTGGAAGCTGGCACAAAAAGATGAATTTTCCATGTGCCTGCAGTGCCCGGGGTGGCAGCAGCCCTGAGGGAGTGACAGTTCATTTGCTCTTGTTTGGCTAAGCTGGAAATGTGGAAATGAGGAATGGCCTGGGTTTTCCCAGCCCCACAGCAGCGGCACAAGTCCTTCTGTCACACACCAGGACCCCCAACACCTCAGTGTGAAACAGGAGCAGAGCAGAGGTAATGGAGGCCCTGGAAAAGCCACTTTCCTTCTTCAGGAATATTTCACTGACATGGTAAGCTGTGAAGAGCATTAAATCATGAAGAAATGAAATAAATCCCAAATACAATTTTTCCCACCTGTGAAAAATGTATTTTGCTGGGGAATCGAATTGTTATTAAAAAAAGCCTCCCACCCCTGTGCTTATTTTCTCAGGAAGAATCTCCTTGCATTTCAGAAGAGAATAAAATAACTCTGAGCACAAAAGCACTGAGGAATGGGGCTGAGAACTCGTCTGTAAAATGTCCTGCTCGAGCCCAGCCAAGCTTGTGCTGCTCCATCTGGCAGTGGAACGCTGGTGCTGCCTCCTCAGCTGTGCCTCCCGTGGCTCTGCTCTGACAAATGTGGGCATGGAAACTCAGCCCGGGGCTGGTTCTGGGTGTGCCCCTCTGCTGGAGCCCTCAGTTTCAGATTTACACAGGGAATGACCCTTTCCTGCTTATCAGGACCCCAGAGCTGAGCCTGACTCCGAACTCTGCTCAACACCACCTGCAGCACCGGAGTGGGGCCGTTCCTTGGAATCATGGAATCACTAAGGTTGGAAAAGACCTCCAGGGTGGAGTCCAGCCTTTGGAGTGGACCTGGGGCTCCTCTGCCCCCTAACTCAGCTGCATGCCTGCCCTAAACTAGGAAGCAGCTGCAGCAGTTTATTAAAAACACCGGCAGCTCCTTGGGGCAGGCTCGCTGATTTGTGGCACCTCTGTGCAGCCAGTGATGGGGAGGCTGCAGGCAGTGCTTTCTTGGGAAATATTGCTCTGCTTTGCCTTTTGCTCCTTTTCCACAATGGATTTTTCAGCAATGAACGTGTGTGCTGTGTGTGCTTCTCCCTCTTCCCAGAGCAGCTGTGGCTGCCCCTGGATCCCTGGCAGTGTCCCAGGCCAGGCTGGACATAGGTCGGAGTAGCCTGGGACAGTGGGAGGTGTTCCTGCCATGGTAGGGGTGGCACTGGGAGGGCTTTGAGGTCCCTTCCACCCCAAGCCATTGCAGTGACCCAGGAGCCAGTGGCTGCACAGTAGAGCTCCCTCCTGGCCTTCAGGGAAGTGTCCAAGTGCCGGGTGAATTCCCTGGGATGCTGAGCACAGGGAAGGGCCATGTTCAGGGAAGTGACAGCCTGTCACTGCACTGAACAAAACACTCTCAGGAGCTGGAGCAATTTTAAAAATAGAAAGCAGGGAGCAAATGGCCTGGCAGGGAGAGGCAGCACTGGGAGAGATGGAATTGGCCCTAATGGGCTCAGGCTGTGCTGGGGATGGAGGCTGTGAGCTGCAGGGGGGGCACAGGCACTGCTCCCTCCTGGCCCCTTTAGCAGAGCTATTTTTAGTCCTAATTTGGACAGAGAACTTCCCCAGACTTGTTTGGGTGCCATGAGGGGCTGCTGGTGCTGGCCTGGGTGCTGCTTCTTGTATCCTAGGGAATATGTCAGGCCTGGATCAGGCAATACCTGATTTCAAAAATGAATACATGACCTGACTCCTGCCTGCAGCAGGTGAGTGCTTGGTGTGAGCCCAGGGAAGCAGAGATGTGACTTTTATCTGATCTTTATCCTTGATCTCAGACCCATGAGCTTCCCAGATGAGCCCCAGCATGGACCCTACTGGTACGCAGGTGATCTCCCAGTACCCTCCCAGTGCCCAGGGGTGTGTGGCAGATCCACAGGAGCAAGTTCTGGCTGTGCCTGTGCTCAGCTGTGGGGGAGCTCCTGCAGCCTCTCAAACTTGGCAGGTTCATGGTCAGAGCAGCAAAACAAGGTAAAAAAAAAAATTTTTTTTTTGCCTTGCAGGTTATTTTTTACCCCTCATCTTTCTCCCAGTGCTCACATAAATCAAGCAAAATGTGGTACAACTGGAATCTGTTTTCCTTGACAGTTGGCAAAGTGGTGTCTGTGCTATTGAACCTGAATCCTTTCGCAGATGCCAAACCCACAAAGCCCTTCCCGCTGTATTTTAAAGCCATGCTGCTCATCCTCATTTCAGGCGTCACAGATATAACAGATATATTTGGAAGACATTGTTTGGGTTTTTTTGATCTATAAAATACAGCCTGTCATAGAAATGGGTGTGTAACTCGGCAGAATGTGTGTGTGATCTATAAATCCTTCACAGGGGGGACTGTGCTAAGGATTTGTCTTGGGAAAGATGACCAGGAAGGGTTTGACCTCACCCAGGGCTTCTCCCTGTCCATATAACAGTAAAAAAAATACAAATTATTGCAGTGGCAGTGCATAAAGAGCTGGGTTTTGCCTGGAGTGGATTTGTCAGCACAATGGTAGGGCCATCACCTTGGGGTTTGGCTCGTGTTCTTTCAGGGGCAAGCACAAAATCTGGAAATCAGCAGCCCCACATTTCCTCCCAGAGCTTTGGGAAGAGGAATTCTGCTGCACTCCTGGCAGTGCTAATAAAGAGTGTCCTCACACAGAAGAGAATGCTGGCCACTTGTCCCAGGGGCTGATCTCTGGCTGCCAGCATTGCTGAGTTTCCAGTCCCACCCCTGGCTGGGGAATCCCAGTGTGTGGGCAGGAGCAGCCCGGGATTTTGGCAGTCAGGGGGTGTTGGGGTTGCTCAGGTGGATGTGCTGGTGCTGCCAGCAGCATGGAGGCACTGGGATCTGGGAGTGTTTGAGGTGAAATCTGGTTTGTGCCCGGGCAGAGCAGAATCTCAGTGCTGGGGCTGGCCTGGGCAGGAGGTGAAGGAGGCTGAGCAGAGCTCAGGTGAGAATCCTTCACCTGCCTGGGGATCAGAGCCTTTCCCCGGCAGGAAAAAGGGATCAATGAGATCTTTAATGACAAACCTGATCCCCTGTGGCACCAGGAGAGCCCTGCCCATGCAATTTCCCAAAGCCTTGTGCTGGAGCCTCTCAGACCCTGATGTCAGCTTGAACTGCTGAGCCCAAAGCAAACACGTCCCAGAATTACTGGGCTGTCTTTGGGTTAGAATGCATTTCTCAGGTTAAGGAGTTGATATTCTTCCCCCACTTTGCACTTCATCATCCTGTCTCTCCAAACGGGATTTTAAAATCACACCTTGCTGACAGGAACATGATTCTGGGGATTAGAGATCACAGCCTGGCTGGTGACTGTGACCAGCAGCTCTCTGAGGTCCTGTGAGACAGCAGACAAAAGCCAAACAGAGAGATCCAGCTAAAAGGAGGAGTGGAACCATGTGCTTGGTTTGTGATCACACTCTTTGGACTTCATGAACTGGCATTTTTTGTAAAAAAGCCCCCTACCCCGATAGAAAAAATACTTAAAAATACAGATTTCTTAAAACCTTGCAGACACAGACCTGCCTCAAACCCCAAAACACAAACCCATGGTCGAATTTAATGAGAGTTTAATGAATTATTTTAATGAGAGTGGAGGTTCTCATGGTAACTCCTGGCTACAGGAGCTGGGATATTAAAAGTCACACAAATACAATGGCTACAGCAGTAAAATGTGCTCTGAGATGCTTAGGACATTTCCCATGCCTTTCTCCAGTCCAGGAAAGAAGCTAAGCTTATGACCCATATATTTTATAGACAATTTAAAAATTTTCATTCATTTTGGCATTTTGAGAAGTGAAGGGAGACACATTAAAAGAAAAGAGATCTCCTTCCTTCTATGTAAAAATACTCATTGATACAAAAAGCTGATGGATTAAACCTTAAGTAGTAAAAAGCGATACTTGTGTGCTGTGTGAAGTAAAGTGTGGAAGGATAAATCCCGGTGCTGGAGGCCATCCCTGATCTCAGCTGGGGCCTGTGCACCCATCCCGTGGGGGTTTGGCACTCCCCAGCCCTCTCCTGTGTATTTATTATTCCCTGACCCAGGGCTCAGCTGGTTATTTTTCTCCCAGGTGCTTGTTGCCCTTCCGAGGGGCTGCCATCCTGTCGGGCCATGAGTTCCTGCGGGCACTCAAGTGAGGTATTGCTGAGAAAACCCGGGAGGTGAGGGCTGGAGCTGGGGGAGGAGGAGCAGCCCCAGTGGATGTGATTCTGCTGTTCTGTGTCAGTCTGTCTGATCCCAAGGGTCCCCGTTAAAGGGACTGCAGGGATGGGGATTCTGGGATCCTTTCAAAAGCAGGGAGGTGCCGGGAGGCTCCGGGGTGCAGCAGTGCCAGCCCTGCAGAGGGATCTGCACCCCAGGATGGCCCTGGACCTCCCCCTTGGGGTGAAACCCAACCTGAGCCCAGCCTAGGAACCCTTCCTCCTTTTTTCCTGTGTTAATGACTCTAATTGCCCTAATGAGACCCTGCAGTTAAGCTGTCCCATCTCTCCCGCCCATGAATTTTTCTTTAGCTTTTCTCCAAGTTGGTTTTTTCCCCATGTGCTGTTCTCACACGTGGCTCTGTACATTAACAATTGGGAGACAACAGTCCTTCTGTATCTTTTAAAAATGTTCCCTGGGGAATTATGCTTCAACCAGGGAAATTGTATGTTTCATTATCAAAAAGGTTTCAGGCTTTATCAGTGTCTTTTTGTTATAGTTGTCATGGAGGTTTTTATTATTATTGTTAAATTGAATAATGGGGAGGAACCTGTTCTTAAGCCTTTGCACAAGAACTAAAATTTAAATCCAGATAAATCTGCTGTGTTTGTAAAAGTGACTTTTTAAGGTTAACTGCATTTAGCTCCAATCATTGGAAGTGCAGCTTTGTTACTTTATCTGAATTAGATAGCGAGGGGTTTTGCAGCTGTAATAAGGGAAGATTGAACCTGACTTTTAAATGCAGATGGAATGTCTGAGAGTTATTTTTCAGGGCCTGATTTCTTGGTAATCACAAGAAACCCTCCATGAGGCCTCAGAGCGCTGCTACAGGAGCCCAGCAGGGCTGGAGCCTTTGGGGAGTGACAGGGAAAGAGACCTCAGAGCCACGGGATGGTTTGGGTGGGGAGAGACATTAAATGCCATAAATGCCACCCAGTGCCACCCGTGCCATGGGCAGGGAGACCTCCCTCTGTCCCAGGCTGCTCCCATTTCCATCCAGCTTGGCCTTGGGCACTGCCAGGGATCTTCTGAGCTTCTCTGAGCTGCTTCAAGCAGGGCTGGAGGTGGATTTTGTCCCTAGGAAGCACCAAATGCTCCTGTCTGGAGGGGACTGAGGTGCTCCCAGCAGGAGCAGCGGTGCTGGGGACAGCCCTGCCCTGGGGACAGCCCTGCCCCGGGGGGGACAGGGTGCTGGTTGTTATTCTGCATCAAACCAGCACTACCCTGAGCCTTCAAAGATCCCTGGGATCCAAGCGCCCCCGGATTCTTGGGGCTGGGATGAAACCTGAATGAGCAATAAGGAGATGAAAAACTCGGCTGTGAGCGAGCTCCTGCAGCTGGGAGTCACTGCAGCAAGGAGTGGAACCTCTTTGAAATGTGGGTCAGAGCCAGCAAAGGGGTTTGAAACAGTTTGCTCTAAAGGAAAAAGGGAAAAAAAAAAAGAGAGGAGTAGTTTGAAAATGTCAATAAAATAATAATTCATCCCAGCATATTCAGGCTGCCAGACTTCAGGGACCTCCCAGTTCAGAGAAAGCATGAAATGCAAATACTTTATGTAATGTTGACTGTGACCATCGGCCTCATTATGCCTCTGAAATTCATCATTTTTGCCTTCGGATGCTGAAATTTGTTGACAATCAGGAGGAAGAAGAGTCCCCCCGGATTGTTGTGGTGTGGTGCTGTGGGAACTTTCCCTCTAATTACGGCAGGAAGGCAAATTGCAGGAGGCTTTTTAAAATAACAAGTGAAGATAGTGACCTTTTTTACAAAGGCTTTGATGAAAGATGTGAAAAAATGGAATTCATTAGAATATTTCTAATTTCCTGACATTCAAATAGGAGAGACTTTCTCAGTGTGCATCTTCTCAAACATTTATCATTAAATGTTGTCATTTAACAAAGGTCCCTGGACTCTTTGCATGCCAATGAACCCCACGATTGAATTTAGAAATATAAACTCTACAGAAGGAAAGAATTTCTTTCTGTGTCTACAGTGCTGTCCTACAATTCATTACTGTGGTGTAAATGCCTGAATGAGTTCAGTCTAAAGGTGCATAAATGCATTTCAATGAATTTAAAATTAGGACTATTAAAATAACTGTGCAAATCCCCTAAGAAAATTTGGGGGCAAAATTAAATGCAGGGCACACATAAAATATATTAAAAAATAAATATATAAATATAAATGAATGGTTGTATGTGATTGCAACATTATCAGGTTTGGGGTTTTATTGAAATCCATAAGGAACCACAACAATAATTCTTGAGGCATTTTGCAGGAGTGCAGGGAAGGTGAACAGCAGCATCTGAGGGCTGCTGGTTCTGCCTTGGTGCCAGCTGCCTTGGGGTTGGTGGTGATGTTTGGGGGATTCAGTTGGACTGGAGAACCCCAACGCCACCCCACTGTTTAGGGCTTTGTTTAGGGCTGTAATGGACCCTAAATTCCTCCCTGCTCTGAAGAATTCCCATGCAAGCAGGAAAAACAAAGGGATCAGGCAAGATGCGTTATCTCCTCCTGCAGATGGAACTCCACGGGCAGAGCAGATTGAGGGAATCGCTGGGAGGGAACTTCCAGAGTGGGAATCCCTGCGAGAGCCACGAGCATCCTTCCCCAGCTGGACATGCTCCCATGGGACCCCTTTTCCTTTCTTTTCCTTTCTTTTCCTTTTCCTTTCCCCTTTGTTCCAAGGCTTGATACCCCTGCCCTGGTGTCCTTGGCATGCTC
>JAWWMU010000029.1:906429-921000 GCA_035048155.1 Cinnycerthia olivascens | reverse complement strand
GGGGCAGTCTGAGGGGACTGGGAGCCTTTTGGGGTCTGTGTGAGCATGGCTGGGGCAGTCTGAGGGGACTGGGAGCCCCTTGCAGTCCATGTGAACGTGGCTGGGACAGTCTGAGGGGACTGGGAGCCCCTTGGGGACTGTGTGAGCATGGCTGAGACAGGAGCAGCCCATCAGCAGGACGTGCTGCTGTTTGCACCCTGCCAGGAGGCTCTGCAGCTACTGGGGTAGCTCAACTAAAGCCATTCCTGAGACAGATGTTAGTGAGTGACTACAAAACAGCAAATATTACAAATAGAGGGGAGGCACACATTGTTTTTATTGTCCACACATTAATAATGCAGCAGCCTCTGCTTTGCAGAAGACGTGGCTGTTGCGTTCAGGTGGCTCCAGTGACAGTGGCACAGACTTGGCACTGAGCAGGATGCAGACTCAGACTTCAAATTGCAAAAAGGAGGGGATTGGACCTCTGTGGCTGGAAATTTCCTCTGCCTGGCTGAGTATTATGGTCTTTATCTTTGCATTAGTAGCTTGCTGTGACTCTGCACCAAAGCTGCCTTGGGCGGATCTGTCTGGGAGTGAGTCAGGGGTCAGGTGCTGCTCAGTTCGGATCTGTATCACTGCCTTGCAGCTGAGCAATCCCGCAGCAGGTACCGAGGGGGAGATGCTGGAAGGGTTGGGTTTCTCCTTGCCTCGAGCCAGTGAGTTGATACCAAGCTGAAGGTCTGATGTAAACGCAGGTGAAACCAGGAAATGTCAGAATCTTCTGCTGGGCTCGATCTCCTTCCCTGCCTGTCTGCTCCAGGAACACTGGGAGCTGATCTCTGGGAGCTGGGGAGTGGCTCTTTTTGGGATAAACACCCATTCTCAGGGTTCTGAGGCACAGAAGGGTTTGGGTTGGAATTAAAACCCAGCCAGTGCCATGGCAGGGACACCTCCCACTGTCCCAGGCTGCTCCCAGCCCCAGTGTCCAACCTGGCTTGGACACTTCAGGGATGGGGCTGCTCTGGGCACACCTGTGCCAGGCTGTCCCACTCTAAGATGCTTCTAATAATTGCAGGGGACTTGAAAAGAAAATATGGGGGAGAAAAGCCAACCCAGGTGAATGAGGCCACATTGGAGCATAATTCACTTCTGCAAGACCTTCAGTCGGGCCAGGGCTCATCCTGCTTTGAGCACGTTTGATGACAGAGAGCTGCTTTCATCTCTGTTAATCATGTGGTGATTGTTGAGGCCATGGATCAGTCATTACATGATCTGTTATTCCTGGAGGTGATAATTCAGGAAAATGAACTGAACCTGCTTCCCACTGGCCCCATGTCAGGCTCAGGTGGATCCGGGCTGGAGCTGGGAGCTTTGGGAGCAGCTTGCTGTGCAGCTTTAGTGATTTTGGCTGTATTTGGACATTTTCTGCTTTGCACATTAGTTCAGATAACCCCAGCTCTCACTTGGGTGTTTTTGGGCTGGATGTTTTTGCCTGTTCCCGCTGTGGGAGGGGGGCAGTGCAGGTGCTGGCAGGTGCAGGCAGGCAGGAGTGATCCTGGTGTGATCACACCAGTGCTCCAAGGAGCTCCACATATCCACTGGGAGCAACGGGGATGGAGCATTCCTCCTGCTGTTGTCCTGGAAAACAATTTTGCTTTATTTTTCCATGGCAGAACTCACCACTCAGCTTCTGTTCAGGTCGTTTCACACTCAAACTCCTTTTATTTCAGAGAAGTTGTAACTTTTATGAACTTCTGTGGGTGATGTAGAATATTATCACAGCTCAGTTATTTTCTCTCCTCAGTTACGTGGGAAACCAGAGTTCAGCTGGTTTGGTGATGCATCCCTGTTATTTTGTGGGTGGGTTTTTTTTCCAAATCCCATGAGGTTTGTGTTTGGTGAAATCTGCTGCCTCACAGGCTTGATGCTGCCCAACAGGTCAGGCTGGCTGAGTGTCACAGCTGCTGAAAGTGGCCTCCTTTGCCTGTTCATCTATGCAGCAGGGTGTTCCATGCCCTGGCAGCTCTGTGGGGGTGAAGCCATCGCTGGGTGTTGCTGTTTCATGTGTGGGGTGTATTTCTGGTGTCTGATGTGATGTCACGGAGGCACAACCGGGGGCCTTTTGCATCCTCGCTCTCCATCACATCTGAGCATTTCACAGCCATGTAAGATTAAGGCTGTCTCAGTAATACCCTTTAATTCTGCCTCATGATCGAGCTCATGCTCTGCTGTGATACAGATGCTGACTAATTTGCAATATTGTCTGAAGGAAGGATGAGGCAGAGCAGGATCTGCAGGCATTCAGGAGAGTGTACACACTGATTTTATTTTGGTTCCCTCTTTCACAGTGGTGGAGATGACTTAAGAAAAAAACCAAAAAACGAAGGCATGTATTTTGCTTGCTGTAAATGTAAATATAAATCCTCATCAGGAACTATGTAATCCGGCAATGATCTTTCTTAAATTGAAACAAATAATAAATTTTGTGAATAGAGCTGAGGATTGATGGTGTCATCCTTGCAGGCAGTTTAGATGTAAGGAGTTTTATATTGACTATGCAAATCAATGTTGAAATAACACCAGAAGGGAGCCAAAGATAAAAGAGCTGTTAAACCTTCCTGTGAATTTTTGCAAATCAGCTCCTGAGCCTGCAGCAGCTCCTTGTGCTCTCCACCTTGGAGGGCTGGCTCTGCACGGTGCTTTTCCCTCTGCTGGGGCACCTGGAAAGGCTCTGGAGCAGCTCCCCGAGGCTGGAATATAGGTCAGTGTTGTCCTCATGCAGTGCTTGTTTATCCAGAAGGTCCTGAAGGCCTCCCTAGCACAGCCAGGGAGCTCTGTGTGCAGCTGGGCTCAGTCTGTCAGCAGCTGAGCAGCCCTGGCCCTGCACCAGGGATCCTCTCTGAGCAGCCTCCCCAGCCCCTGTGCTCAGGGAACACACCTGGCTCCAGCTCAGCTGCCCCTGTGGCCCAGAGAACACCCAGGCCAGGCTGGGGCTCTAGAAAAGCATTTCCCCATCCCCCTGTGTGTGCAAGAAAAGGACCTGGGGATCCTGGTTACTGCCAAGAACCAGGAGCTCAAGGAGTCAGCAGTGCCCTGGCAGCCAAGGGGACATCCCTGTCCTGGGGGGATTAGGAACAGCATCCAGGAAGGGGTTGTCCCCCTCTGCTCTCCACTGAAGTGGCCTCAGCCCCAATCCTGGGGGCAGTTTTGTCTAAAAAGGGGCATTAAAAGCATTGGAGTAGCCAAAGGGAGCCACGGAGAAGGGGAAGGGTCTGAAGGGGGGGTGAGGGCACCTGGCTGGAGAGAGGAGACTGAGGGGAGATTTATCAGGGGCTGCAGCTCCCATCTCTGCTCTGGGCCAGGGACAGGACCCAGGGCACGGCTGGAGCTGGGCCAGGGGAGGCTCGGGCTGGAGCTCAGGGCAAGGTTCTGCTTTCCCCAGAGGGTGCTGGGCACTGCCCAGGGAATGGGCACGGCCCTGAGGCTGCCAGAGCTCCAGGAGCCTTTGGAAATGCTCCCAGGGTTTCCAGGGTGGGATTGCTGGGTTGTCTGTGCAGGGCCAGGAGCTGCACTGGATGATTCTGGTGGGTCCCTTCCCACTCAGGATATTCCATGGTTCCAAGAGTCGTTGGTGCAGGCTTTGCCTCGCAGATCTGTGGTTGACTTGGAATCCAGCCCTCCCCTGCTGCATCTGGCTCAGCACAAAAACCCCACTCATTTTTGTTTAAAATCCAGCTTTTGGTTCAAAACCAAACGATACAGCATGAAATGCACATGTGGGTTGGTCCCCTGATGATCCTTCAAGTAAATTAATCGGAAAAATAAGGAAAAAACTTGAAAAGACCCTTAAAACATCTACATTATAACGAGTCTTTCTCAAGCGCAAACAACAGAAAACCAGCTCCACCCTCTGCTCTTTTTACAAGAAAAGCAACATCAAAGCAGAGGAGAAATTGTCCCCGTAATTAGGGGTGGCAGTGTCCTGGTTAGGGGGAGCTGTGCCCCTGGAGGGGCTGGGATTTGGGAGCAGGAGTCCGCTGAGGTCTGTGTGCCTGTGCTACCCCCCTGAAGGGGCTGCTGTGCTCCTAAACCCCTGAGTCCTGAGAGGACTTTGAGCAGGAAAAGGATGCTGTACCTGACTGGAATTCCTGCCCAGAGTGAGCTGATATTTTGGGCAGTGCTGGGAGTGAGAGCCGAGGGAACACTGCAAATCACAGCGTGCCCCAGTGTCAGAGTCCAGGTTCCTGCTCTCCCCTGCCGTGGTGTGGGGGTTTTCATGGCCATGGAGGCTTTTTGACTGCTCTGTGCTACACCAGGGGATGTCTTCTGGGTTCTCAGCCTGGTGATGGGGGTGGACTCTGGGGCAGTGAGTAGCAGATCCCTAGGGCAGTGTGGAGTCCCCATCCCTAGAGGGATTTCAGTGTGGATGTGGTACTTGGGGACATGGGGCAGTGGTAGCCTTGGCAGTGCTGAGGTAACAATTGTATTTGGTGATCCTGAAGGGCTTTTCCAACCTCAGAGATTCCATGGCTCTGTAATCCTGTGAGGCTGGAATAAAAGATGTTTTTGTCCCCGGTGTACCAGGAGGGTGTCGTGAGCTCACTGCCAAGAGCACAGTGCCTCCTCCACAGCCCTGGCCCTCCTTGATAAGGAAGCAGGGAAGGGATTTGGCATCCCCTGTGCTGGAGCAGCCTCTGATGCCTGAGATTGTTTCTGAATAGCCAAATTCTTGTGGGATTCCTGTGGAAGGACTCGGGTACCTCCTGGTGGGAAGGTAGAACCCAAACCCCTGGGCTGTGTGTGCCAGGCTGCCCACGGGCACAGGTGTTGGTGACAAAACTGTGGTGCACCAGGCCAGCTGTGAGGTACCACTGACCTCCCCGGGCTGGCTCTGCCACCCATCATCCCCTGGCACAGAAGAAATCCTGGAGCAGTTGGCAGGATTATTTGTAGAGTTAGCTGCTGCTCGGAGTAAATAACTTCTGAAATCTGGCCTGATGTTATCAAAGAGGATATTTCAAAGTGGTATTTATAGATTCCCAGCATTATCTGAGCAAACGTGTCGTCTGCACCCCGCTCGCACCATGAGCCTCTGCCCCTGCAGGCAGGAGAAGTACCAGGCAGAAAATTCCCAGGTAAATGAGGATTTGCTAATGGAAGTGTGGGTTTTCAACAGGCATTTTTTGTGTGTTGGAAATGTGTGACTAATGCTGGGATCGAAGTGACCCCCAGGGAGAGAAAGCTGATTTTAATGGGACAGAAATTACACGGTGAAACCCTTTTCTTGCTGCATTTCTGCAGTGCCCAGCAGCAGGATTCCCCTCATTTCAGTGTTCATGGCCCTGCCCTCCTCTTCCTTGTGTGGAGAGCTCTTGACTGAAGCACAAGTGCCAACACAGGGTGGGTCACTCTCCCCAGAGTGAATAAATCAGGTGTTAGATCTTTGATTCTCAGATGTTTTTGCTGAAAAAGCCTAATTAATCAGCCCAGCAGAATGACTGAAAGGCAATTTCCCAGGCTGAGCAGCTGAATTTGTGGCACAGGCCTCCAAAGGGAAATACTGACAGACCTGGTGACTTTAAGTGAGACTGTCACACCAAGCACGGTGATATTTTAGCCTTAGTCCCTCTCCTGCCTGCGGAACAGAGATGCTTGTGCATCCTCATCCATCAGCTGACAGCCTCCTGCTTATGGAAATGGTGATGATTTGACATCAGACCACTTAAATTTCCTTAGTGGCTGGGCTGGGAGCCTCTCACATTTTTCACCACTCTCCTGCATCTTTCTCGCTTTTTTTTTTTTTTCCTCAACGAGGCTGATACTGGATTTCACTGCAGTGCTAAAAGTGCACCAAGCTGGACACCCCATAGGAGAAAACATGCACTGGTGCTTCCTAAATGGGGAGGGATGTGGGATACAAGAAAAGAGGGGAGCTGCAAAGTGGAAGTTGCTGTAATCACTGAATGACTCAGGTAGGAAGGTCTGGAGGTCTCTGCTCCAGATTTCCCAGGGTTTTATCATTTCAGTCCCAAAACCTTCCAAGGATGGTGTCTGGAGAAAAGGTTTTCCTTAATGGCTCTATAGCTTTGCCCATGAATTTACAGGCATCCAGCATTTCTGGGGCATGTTCTGGTCGGGAGCTGCTCCCTTTGGGACTGTGAGAGCGGAGGGAAGGGTTATTTTTAGACTGAGGTGGATTTTTGAATCAAGCCTTTTGTGTTCGGCAGTTTCTTTGCTGTGCCTCACTGTATGCCAGCACCCAGGGGACAGGAGGGGTGCAGGGCCACCAGCCCACCCTGAGAGAGCTGGGAAGGGAAGGCTGGCAATGAAACACTTACTGGCAAAGGGCTGAGCTGGGGGGAACGCAGGATGGCTGTGGGAAACATAAAAGTTAATGGAAAGTAATTTGGCAACTTCCTCTGCAGGCTGGCAGGGATCCAAGTGGATCATAATTGGATTTCAGCTGCTTTTGTGTACTCAGTCATTGAGATACCCTGCAGAAAGTCACCCCTGGCTCACACAGAGTGTGTGGGGCTGGGGGTTTGCAGGGCAGCGCTTGGAGCTCTTAGCAGGGGGACAAATGAAGGTTGGCTGCAATCTGCAGTGGGGTATGGGTGTAAATCCTCCTGTGCAGGGATGTTTGGGTCCCTGCTGAGGCGTCTGGAGCTGAGGCAGCTGGGGAAGGGTCTCCTCCCCTGAGCTCTGTTTTTAGCAAGCTTTGGCAGAGCCTGTGCCCATCCCTGTGAGTGCCATCCCCGTTAGGACACAGACAGAAGCCCCACTCAGCTCTCACCATTTCTGTACATAGCACAAACTTAACCCAACTCCCAGCCATTGGCAGCCTTGGGAACACACTGAGCTCTTCACAACATAATTAAATTCTGAGTGCAATTGTTTTGCCCTTTCTTTGAGCTCATGTCAGCATCCTTGCTCCAGAGCTCGCTGCCATGTCCCGTGGCTCTGCCTTCGTGGTGCTGGTGCGTTTTCACCAGGGATGGAGATTGGTGATGTTCCCATCCTCAGCACACCCTGACCCAGGCAGTGCTGGGCACTGTGGTGTCCATCCCTTGTGTTGAAGTGCTTCTCTTGCCTCTTCAGAAACACCAGCGTGGGACATTGGCAGTGAAGGGAAATACTAATTTTAGATAGAATTTTGTCCTGTAGTTTCAAGAGGTTCTTTACCACATGTGGGCAGTTTGGATTTATTTTCCATATGTAGTTTTTCATTCAAATGAGTCCTGTGTACGTGGAGTCTGAAGAATCCAGTTAAATAAATAAATGGATGGAGATCACTGTTCAAAAAACCTAGCATAGGTTTTCTAAGTCAGTTTTAATTTAGATATTGGGAAGGAATTCCTGAGTGAGGGTGGGCAGGGCTGGCACAGGGTGCCCAGAGCAGCTGTGGCTGCCCCTGGATCCCCGGCAGTGCCCATGGCCAGGCTGGACACTGGGGCTGGGAGCAGTCTGGGACAGCTCCACAGACACATTCCACACATTGCTGGAGGCACCGAGCACAGAACTGCAGACAAATGGCTGAGAGGCTTTGGTGCTCCTAATTGTTTATTAGGTGTTTTATGGAGCCCTCTGCCTGCCCAATCTACTGTCATTGGCAAGATAAGAAGGAAGGAAATATTAAGAAATAGGCTCTCCCTGCTCCTAATGTGCCTCTTCGTGCTTTATGTGCCTCTCTCTCACTCCTGATTTCCTTGGCATCAAATTGCCCTTCACCGTGCTGAGGGAAATGTGGCTGTGGAGAGGGAAAATAAAGTGTCAGGAGTGAAATAGTGCCCTCATTGTAATGTATTATCTAATTAGTGGAACTGGCTGCAAACTTCCCTGGCTGGGGCTGCACGGTTCTCCAGTGAGCCCCTCCGAGCTCTTATCTCAGCAGTGGAGTTATAGGCTGGAAATGCAGCGGTTATAGGCTGGAAATGCAGCAGCACTGGCAGGCTGGGAGGGACCCGGGCTCCCTTTGGGATGTGCAGCACAGCCTGGCTGGGGCTGAGCCCTGCCGGCAGTGCCACCACACTGGAGGCTGGAACGGGCTCGGACTGCCCTTAAACTTGGCAGGAGGAGGCTGTGCCCGGCTCAGAGGCTAATTACTGCGGCTGGGTTAATTACTGAGGGGCATTGCTGCTGTTGGGGCAGCAGTGCATTGCCTGCAGCACTCCCTTTGCCCCAGCAGCCAGGATCATGCCCGGGCAGCTCAGCAAAGTGTAGGTCCTTTATTCACCAGGATTCAGTTCCTGAAGCAAGACAGAGGGACAGTGGCACTGCCTTTCTCGCTGGTCTGAAGATTAAACCTTTCTCTAAGACCTGAGGCAGCTCTTGCAGAATGCAGGGCAGTGAAAAGCTCCCATAAGGAGCTTAGGCTGTAATTCCAGCCAGGGGCTGATAAGGGAAGCAGTGATCAAAGCAGCACCACTCTCTCAGGCCTGTATTCACCGAGCTCCTCTGCCACCAGGCACAGCTTCCCCCGTATTTTACATTTCTGTGGAACGACAAAAAAAGCAGGATGCACCCTTTAATTGTGAAGTGTTCATGCCCCCACACCCATCAGTGGAAGTTGAAATTTTAGAGGGGTATTTGTCTTGTCTCACAAAAGCCAGTAAGGTTTTCCCTGCCATTTATTGCAGCCCCAACAGCTGTGGTGGCATCCCTAACACCCCGAGGAGGGCGAGTGTGGCACCCAGCACTCGTCCAATAATCCAGCACTTTGTCCAAACAATCCAGCAATTCCTATAAACTTCTTAAATCCATTTCTCCAGGCAACACAGGGAGCATAATCATTCAGATTAAAACTGTTTCCTTCTCTCTTGCAGTCATTAGTGGCAGTAGTACATTTCCAAGGTTAAGCGTAGAGAAAAAGGAATAAATCTAGTTATCAAAACTCCTGCGGTGTGAGCACGCTTATTTTTGTATCTTTTATAGCTAAATCTTGAAATTCTTTCATTAAGAGAATGCTGATCATCCATGTAGGTTATCATTGCTTTGTTGGCTATAAAGCCTTTGAAAGTTTTGGAGACAGGGATAGAAATACGCTCTCTGATGTGCCAAAAATAAAGATGTGACAGTGTTTGACATCAGTGTTTGAGGTGTTGGTCCTGCAGCCCAAGAGCTGCTGGGACTCGACTCTGGCAGGAGCACAAGTACCCTGGAGTCACAGCAATTTCTGTGAGGAAAAGCAGCCAAGAGCTCTGGTCAGATGTTGCTGCCAATATTATTTTTATAGATGGAGAAAAAAAAAAATCTGTTATACTTAAAAATGAGAGGGAAGCCAGGTGGAGCAGGTTACTGCAGCTCTTGCAGAGTTTGTGAGGAAGGATGTTTGTGATCCAGAAATCAAAAAGAATAAGGAGCCATTCTTCTTTGAACTGAGGAGCTGCATGAGAGTCAATGAACATCCAAAATCATTGTGCTCTCCAGGCTGCTCTGGCTCCTGGGGCACTCCTGATGAATGGAAGATTATTTTTTGGCCATCCCGAGTTTCTCTCTCGCTCTGTGGAATCCATACTGATGATGAAGTGTCACATAACTCTGCCCGCTGTCGAGCGCTTGAGGCAACAGCCGTAGATTCTCCCAATCCATCATTTCTGGGGAGCTGCTCGGGAAGCAGGTGGGACCCTGAGCTCCTGCCCAGCCTCCGTCCCTGGGGATGGGGCTCTCATCCCGGTCCCTGGCACACCCGGGGGTGCTGTGCTCTGCCAGCTGGGCTGCCGTGCTCTGGAGGAGCGTTCTGTGCCCCTGCAGTGGGTACAGGCCCAAGAGGGATGCGCTGCAGTTTGGGAGAGGTGTCCCCCAGCTCCTGCCGTGCCCTGCCATCCCTCCCTGCGGGGCTCTGAAGGGAGGCAGCTCTGGCTGTTTTTGGCAGCCCTGCTCAGCCCAGCTGAGGATGGAGCACGGAGCTGTCCGCAGCTCCAGGGCCGGTGACTTCGCGTTTCCCCGGCAAACCAGCCCAGCCTTTGCTGTGACCTCTCTCACGATCCCCGCAGTCGTTCGAGGCTCTCGGCTGCTCTCTGAGGAGCAGATGAGCCTGCTGGAGTCTCAGCTCGGGGAGTTCAGGCTCTCCGCACGAGTTTCCCTCTGCCTGCTGTGGGTTTTGATGTGTGTGGAAGGTGGGAGCTGCGCTGTCTCGGTTTGGGGGAAGCAATCTGTCTGAGTGTCTCCTACCCTGCGCTGGAGTTCTTTAGTGCTGGCAGAGCACTCCGAGGTGCCTCTGCTGGAGAGACTATTAGATCTGAAATGCATTATTGCTCGCTTCTGTAACCGACACAAATCCAAAGTGCTGCTTTGGCAGGAAGAGCACTTGGAAATATTAGATTTATTGAGAATTGTGTCCTCCCAGTCAGTCAGTTGTAGCAATGAAGTCTGTTTGCATTATCCTTCCTGCAGGCTGAGTGCTAAATGGGGCTGTGCTGCCTGGAAAAGCAATTCCCTGGTGGCAGGAGACTGAGCGAGGGTCCTCTGCTCTGGGGGCAGCTCTGAGGAAAGGTTCTGTTGTTGCTGCTGATAAACCAAATTCAGGAGCTCTGTCCAGTGCTGGAGTCTCTCTTCCTGTCCCTCCTCTTTCTTTCTGCCTTTTGCCTGCTTGCAGTGCATCCAGTCAGCCTCATAAATCCGAAAAATCTGATTCTTCCAAAGGGGAATTGCTGTCTCTGCTCAGGGTGGGAAGCCAGGGATGGGTGGTTGGGTCCTACCAGCTGCGTTTGGATCCTGGGAGCAATTTTAACACGTGGAGCAATTTGGCTGTGATGCTGCCAGGATTTTGTGAGCAGGATTTAAGGCAAGCAATTTTAATTTCAGTCAGGAAGTTTATAATTTCCATATTGTGCTGGAGTTACATCTCAGAGTCGCGGTATCAGATGCACAAAGCACTCATGTATTGCATTCATCAGATCTCACAGCAGACATCATTCAGACTATCCAGTTTGGAAAGATAATTTTTGAGAAGAACTTTATTGATTTGGGATAATGTTACGGAAAAGTGACTCGTCTCTTTGCAGAGTGACTTACACTCTAACTGACTCCAGCACTGGATACTCTATAATCTCTTCTTTCCCCATGAAACCAGAGACTGGGAATTCGGGAGTGCTGAGGAGTGTGCCCTGGCTGCTCCCCACAGGAGCTGTGCAGGTATCAGGCCACAGCACTAATGTGGTTCTTGTCAGCTGGGAGGGCTGGCTGCTCTCCTGAGGAGCTGGGGGTGCTGTGGAGGCAGAGCTGCTGTGGGGCCAGGGCAGTGATTGCCCAGCAGAGCTGACAGGAGCTGTTGTGTAACACGTCCCGAGCTCTGCCATGTCACAAGTCCAAGTGTCAGCTCCGCTTATTCTCAGGGCTCCTGCTTTCCACGGGGAATTCACATGGACACAGCTTTGGGCTGCCTGAAATATTCCTCCTCTGAGCTCCTGGGTGGGAGCCTTGGCTCTGTTGGGGCTGGGCTTGGCAATGCCTGCTGTGCTCCTTCCCGGATTTCGGTGTGTGCAGCCGGGTGTTTGTGGGAGCAAAGGTGACCTGGCTCAGGCTGCATTTGGGGCAGCACTGCTGACAAATGTCGCTGACTCCACACCACCACAACAAACACACACATTCCTGGCAGGTTCCACCCGTGGCAGTGTGTGAGGCTGCAGAGCTGCCCCGGGGCTCCCTCAGCCCCTCCTGGCACCTCTGACAGCCACCGGTGGCTGCAGCTCAAAGTGTTCTGGGATGGCAGAAGCCGTGACCACTCTGGTTTGAGCAGAGCTTGCCTGGCTCAGTCTCCAGGACTTTGAGGTCTCTGGGATTTCATTGTTTCTTGGCCTCAGTGGGAGCAGAGCCTGATCTGCTCACGTGTGTTTGATTTACTGATGGCATTTCCAGGCCTGGTAGGGACCTTCTGCCCTGAATCTCATCTTGCTCTGCCTCTCAGGACTTGTGGCAGCTCCTTCTGCTAAAGTTGTGCTGAAGGAATAAAATGAAATTTATTGCACATTTAATTGGAATTTCACTGCTCCTGTCCACCTGATAATGAATTGGTTTTCAGCACAGGGACAGGCTAAAATTTGAAGAGGTTCCCTTGCAGAAGGCAGTTATTGCTGGGGGTAATTACAGGCTGCACATGCAGCTAATGGGAGCTGGAGCTGTGTTGGGACGTTCACAGCTTGAGAGAAGTGTTTTGCACCCTCAGGGAGATTTCTGAACTTAAAGGCTCCTGGGGTTTTAGCAGTAAATTGTGGTCAGTGCCACAGGCAGCTGTGGTGTGCAAGCACAGAATGCCAGGGGTTGAATATTCCAGCAACATCTGGAATAAAAACCTGGGTGATATTAATGTGAATTCTAAATCCCCCTGCATGGCAGTGCCGGTGTGTCTCCGTAGAAATGACCTGATTGTCTCACAGCTTGTGGGGGATGCATTTGTCTCCTTTTCTTGCTGGCCACTGTCCCCAAGGGCACAGGGACATCCTGGCCAGCACATGGAATTCATGTGCTCTACTTGTGTTGGGTGGATAGAACCACGCTAAAAGTCAGACTTGGCCAGATGAGATCTGAGGCACTTCTAAGCCATTTTTAGAGCTGAGTGTGGGTATTTGTGTGTCACGGGCTGTGAGTCCACTCCCAGCAGCAGAGGGTGGTAACTTCATGTGGTACTGACAGCTGAATTATTTCTAACAACCTTCTGGTTCTGTGAGAGATTTTTTAGGCTAAGCCGGTAGCTTTTCATCATCTCTTCTGAAATTTAGATCCTCTCTAGTCACAAAACAAGGAAAAGAGTCGTTATGATCAAGTCAGGGGGTTAGTTTTGTTTTTCCTTGTGTGAATTATATCAGGCAAATATCTCTTGGGAAGCAGCTGCCCAGCAATAACCCAGAGCAGGATAAAATCTCTCGGGATTATTTTGGCAGAGTAGAGGATGTGAGGAGTTGGGAAGTGCTTTCATTCTGTGGCTAATGCTGGGTGCTCTGAGGTGCTCACTCACCTGGAGCTGGATGAGATGCTCTGTGTGCTACCCTGGGGCTTCCCCACCAGGGAATTTTGGGGGATTTCAGGGCTGCACGTCGTCCCTGGAATGTGTGACAGGCACAGAGTGTCACTGAGGCCAGCACAGAGCCACTGGCACCTGCTGAAGGTGAATTTCTGCCTCTGCCTTGCCTTTCTCGTCCATCTGAGCAACAGAAAAATAAGTGTCAGGACAGGTCAGGCTCCATCTAATTAAATCCCATTTGCTCTGCCAGCCTCGGGAGCCGGATCCTGAATTTTCAGGGTGTCAGATCTGGCAGAGGGATGAGCTGTGGTAGGCACAGGGCTGAGATCTCTCCATCCAAGGCAACATCTTCAGCTTGAAAAATTCCCACCAATCGTGCCCTGTGACTCATCAATTTAAATCAATTTCCAGAGGAACATCTATGAGAATTAAAGGATTATAAAAATGAATGAGTAATTTTTCTCAACCTTTTGTTGGTGTGACTGGAAAAGGGGGATGATTTACTCCCTGGAAATCTGTAATTCTGCAGGTTAATAGGCTGGGTGAAATCCCTCATATTTATGACAAGGGATTACAGGACTCTGCAGTGAATTAGCACAAACCCCAAGTGAATCTATGGTAGCACAGATGAGGATTTATAAGGATCTGATCAAGGAATTTTCTGCCGAGCTCTGCAATGACGCACTTGAGCTTGTGCCTGTTTCCCTAAACTTCTGTTTAAAATAATGCTGATATCAATGAAGTGACAGTTGCTACATTCATGGGAAGGGTGTGAAACACTGGGAATGGGGCAGTAAATTCATGAGACCAGTGTCTTAATTAAGGCCTGCTGTAACTGCTGTTATTTGTTAGGCAGACCCAAAGAGGAGACAGAAGTTTGTGGAAGGAGTTGTCACCATGAGTTAATTATGCACCATGGCAGAGGGAGAACGAGGATGAGGGATGGCCAAGGATGAGGCTTTGATAGATGATTGCAATATAAAGGAGTTTGGGGAAATTAGCAGGTGTCTAAGAGGGGAAATAAACAGTGATCAAAAGCAGAGGGGAGCAAAACCAGGTTGCTCAGGGGGATCCACAGGCTTGATGTGCTGCCTGTCCCCACAGAGGGTGAAAAACAAGCAGAGGTGGAAAAAAGCTGCTGAGGGGAGTGGATGGAGGCTGAGCAGGATCAGCCTTGCTGGGGCAGAGGCAAAAGGCACAGAGCAGTCCTGTAAAAGTGTACAGTGGCAGTGAGAGAGAAGAGAAAATGTCCATGGATTATTGGTTTGAGAAGACAAAATTTGAATTAGTTTCTCTGTGTGCAAATGAGCTCTGAGCATTTGCTGGGAAGGGAATGGAGTGCCAGCCCTTGAGCAGCTCCCCTGCTGTGCCTGGGTTTGGCTGGCTCAGGGCAGGGGGGGACCTGAGAGCCTTTGCAGGATTGAGGGGGTCCCTTCTGGAGGGGATCTGCTGCTGGAGTTGGGTTGGGGAAAGCATCCACAGACACTTGGATACGCAGAGATATCCAATCCTGGAATGGTTTGGGTTGGGAAGGACCTTAAATCCCACCCAGCACCACCCCTGCCATGGCAGGGACACCTCCCACTGTCCCAGGCTGCTCCAGCCCCAGTGTCCAGCCTGGCCTGGGACAC
>JAWWMU010000029.1:879898-892212 GCA_035048155.1 Cinnycerthia olivascens | reverse complement strand
AAAGAGAGAGGGAAATGCAGCTGGAAATTGGGATAAAAAGGAGGCTGTGTCCTCCAAAAATTGGAGAGACCCCAGGGAAATGCCCCATGGCCTTTATTGGAATAAAGTTCCAGGACTCCTCTGTCTCCTTTTTGGACATAAACCTCTGGTGTTTGTGGATTCATTTTCCTGACACTGGGTTTGGAGGGGGACTGTGATGTGAGACTGCAATAAAAGGGTTTTATTGGCTTATGAAACTTATGGAGCAGGGAGGATCAGCACCAGACAGAGATTTTGGCAAGTCACCTTGCAAACTTTGTGCATTGCTTTGTTTGCACAAAAGCAAAGCGATGTGCTTTGCAAATGCAGCACCTTCTTACCCTGCAGAGGGAGTTTGGGACAGAGAGCCCTGACCCCCGGGGCTGCTGGGGGATGAGGAGGAGGACGCTGCTTAATTGGAGCAGTTTGGGTATTTCCCAGGAGCCAGGACACGGTGGGAGGCTGCAGATCACGGGCACCGTGCAGAACAAAGTCGTGGCGTTTGTGGGCAGCAAAAGCTGACTTGCATTTTCTTTATATTGAACCCATAAAGCTCCAGGATGAGCCTCAGCTCAGCACTTCCAGAGCTGGGGCATTCCAGGAGCCCAGAGCCTGCTCTGGGCTGGGTTTCCCCGAGGGAAGATCCCTCACCTTTGGCCGAGGGGTTTGTGGTGGCTCAAAGCTGCCCTGGGTGCCCTGTGCTGGGTTCAGGGGTGCAGCTCCCCCCTCTCTGCCCCCCGTGCTCCCTGTGCCAATGTCCCAGTGCCCTCCCCTGGGACATGGGGAGCCTGGAGAACAGGACAGCCTGCCTGAAACCTCCCCTCAGTCTGCCTGCCTGCGAACAACCCAGCTCTGATGGTCTTTCTATCAGACACGTTTTGTTTTAAGTGCTGGTTTTGTTTAAAAAATGCAGTTTTCTGATAAGTAAATCGCTCTCATTTTCTCCTAATGATAGAGTACAGCAATATTGTTAGATTTGCTTTTCCATTTATGCACCATCATTTTGAAATCGGATCTGAAAACATCTTTTACCTTCAAACCTTTATTTTGCCTTCCCTTTGATTCCTGGCTTTTATTATCCCTATCATTTAATTACACATAAGGCACTTTGCTGCAGAACCCCTGTGAAGGAGGGGTTTTACAGCAGCTTTGGCTTGGGCTCCACCAGAATTGTGATTTTTTTTTTTTCCTCTTTTCAAAGCTTAATTCAGCATTTAAATGCAGGAGGGCTCGTTCTCACTCGTGCACCATTACCTGCTGCCTGCAGATGCAGCTTTTGTGGGTTTGGGCAGGATCGTGTGCCGGGGGCTTCCCGTGCTGGGTCCCCCCATGCCCATGGTGCTGTCCCCTCTGGGCACTGCCAGGCTGGCTCCCGGTGCCACAGCTCCCTCTGTTTGCTGATCAGACCCTGTTCCTGGCTGGGCCAGGTGGGATTGGGGGGCTCTGGAAGAGGAGCAGGGGCAGGATAAATTCCCAATGTGTGCTCAGCCAGGTTTGGCTCTGGCCTGCCAAGGGGGCTCATCCTGCCAGGTGTGAGGGGCTGGCATCTGCCCAGGGCCGCTTGCCATTGTCACAGGGCACTGCTGGGGACAAGGGCTCCATGCCAAGGTGGGCTGGGCTGGCTCCCAGAGCTGCTGCCCCACGCTCCTGTGGCCCCCCAAAGCCTGGGATAAATGATGATAAACTCAATGAGAACTGCTCCAGTGGCTGTAATGGGCTGGTCAGCAGCTGTGAGGGTGGTCAGGTGTGGGGGATGCTGGAGGGAGTGAGGGTTTGGCCTCCTGGTGCTCCAGAACATCCCTCTGGGAGCTGCAGCTCCTGAACCCGTCCTGGCAGCGGAGGCTGAGCAAGGGCAGCTCCTGCATCCTTTGGCCACTGCTCATCTTCCCTCTTACTCTACTCTCCTGCTTTTTTGTGGTCCTTTGAGAGAGGGAAAATGCTCCCACCAGGGCTTGGTGCTGCAGGGCCCTGCCAGGGGGGCACAGTTTTGGGGAGACCTGGGGACCCCTAATTACCTGGGGACCCTCACCCTGCCGGGCTCCTGCCCAGCCTGGATGTCCCACCTGGCACCAAACTGCTCCAAATTGAAGCAGTGCTGCCCCTGAGGCTGCTCCATCCTCCTCAGCCCCTGAGGTGCAGCCTGAGACCATCTGCAGATTGACTTCAGGCTGTGTTTCATCTGTGGGCAGGCTGGAGTTTTATGTGTGTTATGTTTTCTATATGGAGTCGGAGGATCAGCAGCACAGGCTCAGGTTGGCTCTTTGGCAATAGGTTTGCATTTAAAAGGGGGAAGGATGAGGAGTTTGATTGATATTTATTGCAGCACACAGGAAGGCAGATCAATGCTGCAGCACACCCTCGCTATGCCCAGGAGCCAGGCTGGGAGTCTGGCTTGAATTACTGATGGAGCTTCCCAGGAATGATGGGCAATAATCGGGGAGATGAAAAGAAAACAGAGAGAGAGCAGAGGTAGTTCAGTAAATCCAAGGTGGCTCTGCTGAGTAGGCAGTGGTGAGCGTGGAGCTGCAGTCTGTGACTGGTGCCTCTGATAATTAAATATTCTTGGATCTCTGTGAGGGTTGTCATTGATAATTAAACATTCTTGGGTGTTTGTGCCAGCAGCTTCGGAGGTGGGTAAAGATGTCAGTCCAGGAGCTCCTCAGGACTGAGCAGCAGCCCTGGGAGGAGTCCAGGCAGGCAGGAGGGGCTGAGGCTTGGATGAGCATCCCCAGGTGAGGTGAGACCCCCATCCTGGATGGGTGCCCTGAGCTCCTGCTCCTCCCCAGGGCACCAGAGATGGCCTCAAAGGGAGCCACGGCCTCAGCCCTGCACTTGAGGGGTGCTGAAAATCAGGAAGGGTCCCTGGGACACCCTGGGAGCTGTGCCAGGGATGGGGCACCCACCTGCTGGCTGTCACTTGGGCCTTCTGGATGTGGTGAAGGAGAAAACAACAGAGACACGGGGAGAGATGGTGGCAGAAGAGAAAGGGAGAGCAGATGGGATTGTGTTTGTAGGGGAGGGAGGATGTGCCAGGGGTTGGGAATGAGGAAACTGTCCAGGAGCAGTTGGTGGCTGTGCCCAGAGCCCCCCAAGGAGCTGTGCCAGCCCCAGTGCCAGTGCTCCATCCTCCCCATCTTGGGGAAGAGGGCAGGAGGGTCTGGCAGCTCCCTCCCTCCCCATCAGTGCAGAAGGTGGAAGAGACATTGTTTAAAGCATCTGCTTCAGTATTTCTGAAGCTGTTGCTGGATTCATTCCAGATGAATCTAAATTGGAAGGTGTTGCAAGTGCCAGATGGAGCAGGGATATGTAAGGGAGAAGTATGAAAGGCTTGGAATCACAGGCAGTGTCTTTAAAGAGAGCCAGGAAAAGAAAAGCTTAACAGGCCTTGAGGGGCAGGAACCAAAGACCTGGTCCTTGGTGGGAAAGGAGGACATGAAAGGAGCTGTGACAAAGGATCCAGGTCAGGATCCAAGGCAGGTCAGGACAATTTCAGTGCTGGTTTTGGTCTGGATGTGCCTGGTTTATTGTTCCTGAGCACTTGTGTTCAATTTTAGCCCATTAGCCCTGCTGCAACTTTGATGAGCAAGGAGAGTGAGAAAAAAATTCATGTTCCTGCCTCAGCCCTGGCCTGGGAAGCTCTGCTCCTCATCCTCCCCTCCTCCTGCACCTCTCTGCTTCTTCAAATCATGGAATCCTTTAGGCTGGAGGAGCCCTCTAAGATCCAGTGCACCCATTGCCCCAGCACTGAGTCCCCAGGTGCCACATCCACGGGAGTTTTGGGCACTTCCAGGGATACTGATTCCACCACTTCCCCAAGCAGCTGTGCCAGGGCTCAACAAACTTTTTGTGAGGATATTTTGTCCTGATGTCCAATCTGAACATCCCCTGGCACAGCCTGTCCTGTAGATCTGGCAGTTTGGGGAGCACCCATCCACTGTTTCACCTGCGCTCCCCTCGCTGGGCTGTGTCTGTTGGAAACCTGGTATTTGGGAATAATCCCTTGGGAGAAGGTGCAGAGGGTCTCGTGGGGTTGGATGACAGGAGAGTTTCTGGGAAAGCCCTCCTTGTCCTTTATGTGATAAATTGGACCTGTGAGTGCACACCTGACTGAGGTGCTTGACTGCACATCTCAACAGATCCAGATTCTAATTCAATGTTCATCCTGCAGAAAAGTCATCAATAGCAATTATCTCAAGGAACAATTTCCATGAGCCTCTTCCAATTTTCAGTCAGTGTCCCCCCTGGAAAAATAAATCTTCTGAAATACAGTGAGGCTGCTTTTCACCCCCAAAATGGTTATTTGTTCAATTCTTCTTTGTTAGCATTACCAGGGAAATGATGGTGCTGTCACGAGGCTGCATTTCAGTTTCACTTTGTTTATTTAATGTGTGATACAGTGTCCAGCATTTCCAAGGGAATTCACCACCACCACCAAAGGAATAAACCTGTCACCTTTCAGACAATGACTGTAAACCACGACATTGGGGCAGCACTTAGGCAAAGTCGGGAGATCCTCCGTGTCCCACTGTGCTGCTCTGGGAATACCACAGAGCTTCGGAGCAGCCCCTGGGCTTGGCCAGGGCACAGCCCAGCCCTCCTGGTCCCCAGGTTTAACTCACCCGCAGTGATCCCAGGGGGATTTGGGATGGTCTGACCAGCAGGTGGAAGCAGAGAAAAAACCTCCCAAAGGCTCCTGTGCTTGCACCCTGCTCCCAGAGAAGCTGGTGTTTGAAACTGTAGATCATGTAAAATCCTGTAGCATTTCCAGAGCTTTGCATCTGGCCCAGCACAGCCTCATCCGTGTGATTTTTAACACGATTTTTAACATTCTCCTCTGTCACTGATCATCACCAGAGGGCTTTTTTCTTCGTTTCGTTTTTCCCTACTTCTGTCTATCGTGAGCGCCAGGAAAACAAATCTGTGCTTAGCCCGTGTTGGTGTTGTCATTTATGACGTTTTGATGTTATTTTATTGTGCTGCTGCTTCTCTGGAGTGTAAAAGATCTTTAGGAGGTGACAGGCCCAGGGTTAGTGCAGGTGTTCAGTCAGGTCTCAGGGGTAGAACATGGTGCAGGATTGAGGCCAGGTTTGGCTGTTCCAGGAGCCTGGGGTATCCCTGCAAGCTGTTTTGAGCAGGAATTTGGCTATAAACTAAACCACAACAAGTTCCACCTCAGCAAGAGGAAGAACTTCCTTCCTTGGAGGGGGCAGAGCCCTTGAGCAGCTGCCCAGGGAATCATGGACACATCCCAAACCCACCTGGATGTGTTCCTGTGTCACTGCTCCATGGCCCTGCCTGGGTAGGGGGTTGCACTGGGTGGTCTCCAGAGGTCCCTTCCAACCCCAAATATTCTGGGATTCTGTGATTTGCCTACTGGAACGTGCTGTTGCCTTGCCCTGCCCTCTGCTCCCATCTTCCCCTTTCAGTTAAGAGGAAAGATGAGTCTTTGCCTCAGTGTGAGGGCTGGCAGAGGTTCTGGGTTTGGGGTGGACTTTGGGGTGTGGCCATGGTGTCTGGTCAGTCAGAACTGGGAATTCCTCTCCAGAACCATCTCGTGCATTTGTTTGCTTTGCTGAGAGCTCAACTCCTGCTGCTCCACGGGGCTGTGAGACACGGGGTGGTGTCTCCCGGGGTTGTGAATGGGATCAGCTCTGTGTCTCTGTAGGTACTGGTTAATTAAATCATGGTGCACGTGGAGCACTGGCCATCTTCAGGAGCAGAATTGGTGTTTTACCCTCGTTCTGCATCAGTGTAGTTCAGTCATGTGTTTCAATGCATTTGATGGTTCTTTTTCCTCAGGAAAACTTTCATTTCTTTGTCATTGCAGAGTTTTTAGCTTTATCATTTCCAAGTCTTGGCTGTGTTTGCAGAGGGGTAAAAAAGCATTGCAAAAGGAAATAAATACAAAAGTGTAATGCTTTATGCATAATAAAAGTGCATTTAAGCTCTAACATGTCATATAATCATTCAGCCATGTCACAGACTGATGAATTCCCGAGCACAAACACTTCAAAGGGGAGTATCAATGTGAAATCTGGAATAAAGATCCCAAACCAGGAGCCAGCTCATTGGTTTAATGGATCTTTCTGTCTCTCAGTGTTCAATGCTCCACACTTGGGAGTTCAGGAGATCACAAACTTCCCTGAGCTCGGGCTGGGGTGAAGGAAGCTCTGTGTGGATTTTACAGCAGAGTATTTATACCAGGGGGGAAAGGCTGCTTTTATTCTTAAAATATTTACAGATTCCTGTGATTTTCTACAGGGGGAAAATTAACCTTGTTAGTGTCAGCTGAGGCGTGGTAGAGCTCTCCAGCAGTTGTTCTCACTCCCTTATTAGGGAGATCTTCACATCAATCCTGGCTTTATGGATTGTAATGGAGCTGCTGTAACAGCAGTAATTGGGGAAATTAGTTTGGACGGTTTGCATTAATATTCATGCATCCCTGCAACAGCTCCCTGCTAATTAGTGTCTCCTGCTGCTGGATTGTGATGGCAGGACAGGGAAAAGCTCTGGGGTACTCTGGAACCTGCTGGATTGTGGGGCGGGATGGGATGAAGCTCTGGGGTTCTCTGGAGCTGCTGTGGTCAGGAGTGTGGCTGCAGGATGTGGGGATGCTCCTGCTGGAGCTGTGTCCTCCCCAGGAGGGGCACGGCCAGGGGTCCCAGCCTGGGGTGGGGAGCCCCAAAGCCCAGGGGGCTGGGGCAGGGTGCTGTGGGGAGCAGGAGTCATGGTGGAAGCTGGAGAGGGCTGGGCTCTGCCAGGAATCCTCCTCAGCACTGGCCCAGATTTGGGAGAGGTGGTTGGAGAGAGTTTGCTCCGTTTCTCATTCCCACAGCCCTGCAGGCTGCCAGTGGGACAAGCCCGATTTAATGAGCTTGGCTGGGATATTTTATTCCCCCTTCTCACTGAGCTGTGCAATGCCCATGGTGAGGTTGGTGCCTTCAGGCTGGGGACAGTTGTCCCTCCCTGGGGATGTTGTTGCTTTGCCCTGCTGGCTTTGGAGTGCATCTGTAGGTGTGCTGCTCTGACACAGAGGATTTGGGGATACCTCTGTGCACCAGTGGGGTTCAGAGGGTCGCCCTGGAGACAGCCATGCACCAGTGCTTCACTGAGTCCCCTCCCTGTGTCCCCTGGGCAGGTTGTTCCCCTGGGCATGGGCCAGGAAAGTGCTCCACTGGTCACCTTCACACTCCTGAGGGCTGGGGTTGTGTCAGGGACATCTTCAGGAGGCTGCAGGGATGGAGAGGAGATTGTCAAGGGACCTTTACAGCTCTTGCTGTGTCATTAAACAAAAAACTTGTTGAGAGGGATGGTAAAAGAGCAAACACAGACAATTCCCATGATGCCCTGATGTGTTTCTCTCCCTTGGGAAGATGGAAGGTGGTGGAGCAGGAAAGGAAGGGGATCTAAAGACCATTTCTCCTTGGTGCTGAGCTGTGCCAGGCACCTTCCTTGGGGTGATGGAGGGATTTGCCATTTCCCCGTGGCTGGGATCCCTGTGCCCTGACCAGGGGCTGTGCCAGCCCGGCTCTCCCAGCGTGCAGGTGATGAGGAAAAGGCAGCAGCACTGCAGTGCTGCTCCCCGGGCCGGGATGTCTGCACTAATTAATCCAGGCTCTCCGTGGGATTGCTCTCAATTACACAGCTCTCCTTCCTTCCTGCCTCTTTCCCATCACACCTGGCACACCTGGCAGTCTGCAGGGATGGGCAACCACCCCCAGGGATGTGTGGGATGCCACAACAGCACAGACAATCCTTCCCAATTCCCTTCCACCACCCCCTCCTCACTTTGCTTTCCCTTTCCTTGGCAGGAAGGGAAGTGCTTCGCTCAGCCTCTTTCACAAACAAAGGAATAAATAAAATAAAGCCATAAGTGATTCCAGCATTTCTCTGGAAAGCTTGGAAGGAAGAAATAATGAGAAAATGCTATTAGTTCTATTTTTAAGGAGTTGAGAGCTCTGTGATGCCATGGTGATGGGATTGGTGTAAGCCCCTGGATAGATATAAATCTCCTGCACGTCTGGGGTAATGCAGATGGACCAGGACAGGATGGAAGTGGGAAAGATTTCTGTTTATCGAGTTTCCCTGTCAGCTTTCTGTTATTAAACATGGTGATTCCCAAGTTGTCAGCATGGATGTTAGAATCTTCTGGCATTTCTGCTTGTGGAAAAGTCTGCAGGAGGACAAATCCCACAAATTATGTGGCTCCACGTGTGCTCCCAAGTGCCAAGTGGGGACTGGGAGCGGGACAGGGACCCCTCCAGCTGTGCAGCCGAGGCTGTGTGGCACCGGTGCCACTCCGGGGATTCCCTGCTTGTGCCCACAGGTGTCACCCACTCCCCAGGGAGTACCTGGAGCAGGTACGGGGGTGGTGCAGAGGGGCTCACAACCCCCGTGAGCCGCTGGGTGAGGGATGTTTGGGGGGTTGGTGAAGGTTTGGAGCCCGGGGAGGTGGCAGCACCCTGGGCACTGGGGGGTGGCTGCTGTCCCCTCACTGCCACTGCTGTGCCCAGCCAGGGACAGCCCTGCTCCTCCTGCGGGCTGGCAGCAGCGCTCAACAAGCTCGGGATGCTCCCAGGGCTCTGGCATTTAGGAGCGGGGTGAGGGGAAGAAGAGAAAGAGGCTCGAGTCACTCGGCTGTGACCATATAATGGCTCTGTATACAAATTAGATGGATTCACAGGGTGCTTATCTAAATGAGGTTGCCATTTTACAATGCTAATTTTCCCGTTGGTTGCTTGTGATACCAGAACGCGGCGTTTCACAGGAACACATCCCTGTGCTGTGGGCTGCAGAGCCCGGGCGAGCACAAGCCCCGGGCTGGGCAGGGCAGAGCTGCAGTAATTAGCAGCGACTCCGCAGCGCTTGATGAAGAATGCACAGGGGGCTTGTTCCTGTGCGCCGTGCTTCTGCCCTCCGGAGGAATAAATAACTGCAGGGAAGGGAATTGGAAGGGATGCAATGAAGGAGGAGGGAGGAAATAAAGCCCGTGTGCACGTTTCTAAGGCTGGCGGCGAGGGATGTGCTGAGAGCTGGGGGAAAGGCTGTGGCGTTTCAAAAGCCGCCACCAGCGTCCCCATAAAATGTTGTTGTGCCACGGAGTCGGAGCAGGAGGTGCAGAAGCGTTTGGAGAAATATCCGGGGTTTCATTTGTCACTCGGGTCTGATTCGGGCTGAGCACGGAGAAATGAGACAGCCCCGCTCGCCTGGCAAGGCTCAGCCGGCTTTGAGCGTTCCTGGAGCTGCTGCTTTCCTTTGGATTCTCGTGTATTTTCCAAGTGTAGAGTAAAGCCCCCTTCTCCCTCCTCGCTCCCGTCCTCTTCTGTCCCACTCTCCCGGGCTGGAGGAACGGGGCTGGAAGGGCTGAGCTGCTCTTGCAGGGAGCTTCAGGGTGGGGAGGGCTTGGCTGGGTCTCGACGTGCTGGGGTGGCCCTGCAGGTCAGGGACTGATGGGGGCATCGCAGCCCATCCCTGCATCCCAGCGAGCTCTGATAGGAGGCATCCCATCCCCGCATCCCTTCCCATCCCCGCATCCCACCGAGCTCCCTCCCGGCGCTGCTTTGTTTGTTCAGGGAGAGCTGATGAGGACCTGTTACAGTCAGTTGTTCAAAATGATCTGACACTCGACATTCCGCATAAACTTCCTTTCAGAAATAGCTATTCAGTGAGAAGTTAAAAAAAAAAAAAAAAAAAAAAAAAAAAAAGCGGTGATTTAGGGTGTAAACTGCGCATGCATAAACATGAGGTGATCTCCAGAGCCATGGTGCTCATTCTAATGTGATAAATACAGATGCAGGAGTGTTTGCAGAGCCATTCATCTCTCTGTTAATTTTGTGCATCAGCTCTTCCAGCTGTGGGTGTTGTGCAGCTCCATTGAGGCCCGTGGCAGTTTGCACCAGCTGAGGATGTGATGCTCCACGCTCACTTTTCTGTCGTGAAAGGAACACACGCGATCTCACATCATCCCTCCTCGCCTGCAGCTGCTGCTGGGCTCTGCTTCGTGTGCTCCTGGGGGTGAGCAGGCTGTTCAGCACCTTGCAGGATCAATCCCTCAGGAATGCTGAGCACTCCCAGCACCAGCAGCCTTTCCACAGAGCCGGGATCATGAAACACTCTGCTTCCCAGAAATGGCTCCTGTACCTTCTCTCCTCAGGGCTCTCCAGGGTCACAGAGATCACTTTGCATCTTCCCAAAGCTCCCCTGCCCTGGGCATGGATCAGCTGGAGAGCCCTGCACGGGCTGCAGACAGAGCTGCCAGCAAAATCCTGGGGATTCAGAGATGGGAAGGGAAATCCTGGGAACTCAGAGCCAGGCAGGGGAAGGAAGGGCAGGGAAATCAGGGCTGCCCATGAGCCCTTTAGTTTGATGTCTCAGCCTGACCCCAGTTTCGTAGGTAGTGCCACAGAGTCCAGCTCCTCAGGCTGTTGAAGACAAAGCTGTTCCAAATTTTCATGGGAGGCTCCTCCAGGTACCATTCACATTTCCAGAGCACCTGTATTTATTTTTTTTCTGCTAAAGGAATTGCTGGGAGAAACCATCAAGCTTGGTTTGAAGGTGTTTTAGGATCTGAGTGCACGTGGCTCCATTTGCTCTTTATTTTGTACTCTTTTCATTTCAGGCTGTAAATGAGGCCGGCTCTGTGCACCATGGCAGGTATAACAGGTCAGGCCTTTTTTGATAGTTCTGCTCTGAGGAAAGGAAACAAATCACAAACAAACCACACATGGTTTACTTGAGGTGTGCACCAGGCCCGGGTGTTTTCTTTGATGAACAGTTTCTTGACTATCCCATTTATTGAACACCAGCAGCAATTTACACCAAATTTGACACATGGAACTTCCAAAGGACACTTGGTGGAGAATTGTGAACCTTTTTTAATGACTGAAAATTGAGTTAATGATGAAATAACATTGCAAAAATAAGAGCAAGGCAGGTGTGGATGGGGAAGGTTGGTTTGGTCAGTGGAAGTGGCTGCTGGTGTGGTTTATAATCAGTTTTATCATGGCTGCAGGCTGGGGATGGGGCTGGCGATGAAATCGGCACTGGACACTGATATTTGTCTTTTAAGGAAGACCCTGATCAGGCTGGGCAGCTTTTCCTGCAGGTTTCCTGTTCCTCAGGGTCCTTGGGGGCTCCTCTGCTGGCTCTGGGCTGGCTCCAGGCAAGGGAAGGAGCTGCTCTGGTGTGGTTTTCATCAGAGTGCTGAAAGACTGAGCTGTTAGAGACCTTTAAAAAAATAAAAATATTTCTGTATCTGGCTGTTCCTGCATGAGTCTAATAACATGGCCCTTAGAAAGTAATTTGGATTAATTAGAATGTCCGGGCACTTTTGCGATAAAGACATGCAGAGTAATTATCCAGTGTCCAGAATAATCTATTGAGCTTGTGAAGTTTAAGTCTGAAAATTATTCTCCCCTAAGTATTCGTCTTTCTGACTGTATTTCTGTTATTAAATTTGTTTTCCCACAAGTTAGATAAGAAGAAATGTAATTATTTAGCTGCCGAGCTCAGTGTTGAGGTGAAGAAAACCAGTGAAGGTAGAAGTGTGATTGCCTTGTTTTTTTTCCTGTAATAATGCAGAAATATTTAGATATCTGTAGAATTACATGGTGATGATGCACTTTGTGAAAGGCCAGAGATGAAATATAAGGGAATAAAAGGTATAGATATTCACTGGAACTACATTATACCCTATAACTCTTGGATATGTAGTGGGAGAAATGTCAAATGCAGATTTCTCCCATAATTACAATCCATTCTCCCTCACATCTCTCCCCACTGCATTTTCTCACTCTCCTTTATACCCAGAGTCTGTGTCCTGAAGGACCTTGTTCTGTGTCTGATGCTCAGAGGACACAACAGGCCTTTCTGCTTGTGATAATGTTTATTTTGGATTAAAGAAAATATGAAATCAAAGGCAGGCTAAATATAATCCCTCAGCGTCCCTGGTGAAACCATCCCCATGCCCAGGGCAGCCGTGCCTCCCACACCTTCTGGGGGAATATTAAACACCTGGAGCTCCGAGGAGGAAATGTTTGACCTTGCAGAGGCTGGAACAGTTTGTCCCCTCTGAGCCCCTCTTGGCAGCCCCTGCTTCTGCCTCAGTGCAGGGGAGACCTGAAGGGGCTGCAGGAGCCCAGAGCTGGGAATGGAGCTGGGAAGGGGCTGGAGAATCCCTGAGGGAGCTGGGAAGGGGCTGGAGAATCCCTGAGGGAGCCAGGAAGGGGCTGGAGAATTCCTGAGGGAGCTGGGAAGGGGCTGGAGAATTCCTGAGGGAGGTGGGAAGGGGCTGGAGA
>JAWWMU010000029.1:859413-879798 GCA_035048155.1 Cinnycerthia olivascens | reverse complement strand
TTCCTGAGGGAGCTGGGAAGGGGCTGGAGAATCCCTGAGGGAGCTGGGAAGGGGCTGGAGAATCCCTGAGGGAGCTGAGAAGGGGCTGGAGAATTCCTGAGGGAGCTGGGAAGGGGCTCAGCCTGGAGCAAAGGAGGCTCAGGGGGAATTTCTGGCTCTGCACAGCTCCTGACAGGAGGGGGCAGCTGGGGGGGATTTGGGATCTGCTGCCAGGGAACAGGGACAGGAGGAGAGGGAATGGCCTCAGGCTGGGCCAGGGGAGGTTTAAGTTGAATTTCAGGAACAATTTCTCCATGGAAAGGGCAGCTCTGGCACAGGTGCCCATGGAGGTTTGGAGTCCCCATGCTGGGGGATTTCAAAGCCCTGTGGATGTGGCACCTGGGGACACGGGGCAGTGGTGGCCTTGGCAGTGCTGGGGAAGGGTTGGACTTGATCTTGGAGTGTTTTTCCACCCCAGTGATTTATGTCTGGTGGAGTTCTGGCTTCAGCAGGTGGTGTCTTTGGAGAGGTACAGACAGAATGCCAGGGGTGTGCTGGAGAAGGGAACTCTGCTGGAGTGTGGCTGCAGCTGAACACCTGAACTAAAGGCTGTTCTTACCTGGAGCCAGTCCTCATTTGCCTGAGAACACATCTGTGCTGTGTGTTTGCTGGAATTGCAGGTGGGAGGGTTGGGGGGTGAGGACACCCAGCTGGGACTTTGGCCTCACAGTGTTCTGCCCTCCCTGGCTGCCCTGGCAGCTTGGTGCACCTTAGATGCTCTGAAATGCTGCTCTGGGCTTCATAACGTAGAAGAAGATGATTTGTGTCAGTAGAAAAGGGAGAATAAAGAATGGATGTTTGAGATTTTGTCATTTACACCATGCCACGTCTCTGGAACCAGTTCACACCAGCCAGTCAAACTGGTGGCAGTCTGTCCGTGCAGAGCCAGGATAACCAGACTGTGCATTGTCCCCTCCTGCCTGGTGACAGCAGCAGACACCTGTGTAGTGCCAGGCTGTTGATCAATAGGAATTTCTGCCCCCCCTTATCCCCACCCATGGCCCTGTGCAGGTGGCACCTCCCTGGCAGTGCATGGAGCATCACGCTGGGCTCAGGGGATTTATCTCCCTGATATCACCTGGCAGCAGCGATGCTGCTCCCGTCAGGGCACGCTGAGGGGGTCTGTGGCTCTGCTCATAAATTTGGATTTACGTTCTAGCCCTGGGTTCTGCAGCTGTGTAACCATGTCCCACCCCGGGCTGCAGCCGCAGCCTGCGGGGACACCTGGGGGCAGGAGGAGGTGGCACCTGGTGAGGTGTGAGTGCCCAGGGCTGCAGGGAGGTCAGACAGCAGCTTACACATATTCTTTATAATTCACAGCTTCCCGCTTGCCTCAAGCTTTTAATGAAGTGCCAATCCAAACCAAGACAGTTTAAGCTGGAGCAGAAGGTTTCAGTCAGCCACAGTGTGTGAGCGCATTAAAAACCCAGGGGTTTTTGTTACTTGACACATTTTTAAATTCAGAAATACTTCCCATATTGCACGGAGGGAAATGAGCTCCAGAAACCCTTGTTTAAAACATCATTTACTGCTTGAGATGCAGCTGTACCCTTGAGATGTTAGAGGATCCGGGGGGAGCTGCAGGAGATCACATCATCTGAGCCTCTCCCTTGGTGTGAGACCACTCAGAGACATTTTAATGAGAGCAGAATCTGCTCAGTGGAAGTTGTTCACAGGAACTTGGGTTTGCTCACTCTGGTATTGAGTTCCTTGCCCAAAGTTTAACTGTGCACTGAAATTAGAAATAACCATCTAATGCAGCTCAATCTGGATTGCCAGATTTTGGATGTGTTACTCTGTCAGGGCACGAAGGCCAGAGGCTTTACTCTCCTTGGCTGTCAGACTCTTGGCTATATTGAAAATTTAGGAATAAATATTCAAATCACAGCCTTATTTTCCACAACATAACCATGGCTGCTCTCCTAGAAATGCAATTATGAGATATGCTCAAGCCCGAGCTCCACAGCTCTCATTTAGCCCAATAACTCAGCTCGCAGGGAGGATTGTTTCCCCTTGTACCTCACTGCAGTTTGTTTCTGCTGGGCTGGGTCTGTGTCTGTGTTTGTGGATTACTTTCACAAAACTCTGTTCTGCCACCAGGAACGTTTTCTGTCTCAGCCTCGCTGCTGAATAAGTCGTTACTGGTGTTGTCTTTATCGGGCTACTTTCAAAATCAATGAGATTTATACTTGCAGATTAAAAACCTTTTAAAATATGCATAGACAATATAAGGTTCAATTATCTGTTTGGGATGAATGGAGCAGTGTGTACACATAAATAAAACATAAAAGCTGCTTCACTCTGTTTATATTCTGCTTCTGATTTATTTTCAAAAGGGTTGGAATTGGTGAGTCCGTATTTGGATGTGGGAGCTCCAGTCACTGCAGGAATGTTTGTGCCTCTGTGTGTGCTTGGTGTCCATACAGCCCCCTGCTCACAGAGACTGGCTTCTCAGCTTTTGGGAGTGCAGGCAGGGATGTGGGAATGGTGCACGTGGAAGGAGAGGAGAACAAAGTACCCAGTGCTGCCAGGGCCAGAGACAGGGTATGGACCCTGTGTCTCAGCTCAGCGCTTTGGATGGTGACAGGAACGCCTGAGAGTGCCCTGGTTCGTGTGGATCTGAACTCCAGAGGAATGGGAATATTTTTTTGGCATCTAGAAGACTTTGCAGCATGTGTTCAGGCCATGGGAGAGGCAGACAAGCCCTTCCTCTTCCTCTGTTGTGCACAGAACAGACACAGAATCCCAGACCGGATTGGGATGGAAGGGACCTTAAATCCCATCCAGTGCCACCCCTGCCATGGCAGGGATGCCTCCCACTGTCCCAGGCTGCTCCAGCCCCAATGTCCAGCCTGGCCTGGGACACTGCCAGGGATGCAGGGGCAGCCACAGCTGCTCTGGGCACCCTCCCAGGGAAGGATTCCTTCCCAATATCCCATCTAAATCTGCCATCTCTCAGCTTAAAGCCATTCCCCTTGTCCTGTCAAGGACATGGGGACAGAGGGAGCAACACAGGGATGAGATTTTCCATGTGTGACATAGAAAATCCTGATATCAGCCCTTCCAGAATGGGACCCCAACATCCTTTCCATCCCCAAACCCCTGAGGGTGTTGGACAGCTATTAATCTCGCTTAGCAGTGGGCTGCAAACACAGCTGCAGTTTTGCATTTTTGGCACAAATTCTTTTGTTTTCTGCAGCGTTTGGTACCCAGACCTCGCTTTGTTCCCTCCTGAATGCCATTGTCTGTTCTGTCTGCTGCAGGTGGTGCTTGTGCTTCCTCAGGCTGGGGTAGGAGTCAACAAGCCCTGAGGCAGACTCAGGCCAAACTCAGAGCAGAACTCTCTCTTCTGAATGTCCTCATCCCCTCCTTCACACAGTGTCTCTGTGGTTCTGCCAGACCTTGTGGTGTGTGGTGGCATCAGAGTGACACAATGTCCCTGGGTGTTATTTCCAGGCTGATTTGAGTCCTAGCAGAGCCTTGCTGCATGAGCAGCCTGGGTGCAGCATCTGATCCCAAAACCTGGCCCCATGAAAGGGCTGCAGGGTCCCCGTGCTCTCATCACCTTACACGAGTGCAGCTCAAAATTGGCTCCTAATAGCCACGATCCTTTGAAGCTTTGTTAAGATTTCAAACTGCCTCTAGCAAAGAACCATCCATTAGTTCAATCTTACTCTGCAGCTCTCAGTCCACCAGGGCTGGAGATAAAATGTGAAGAGCTGTGCGTTCTTGCATTGCAGTGGATGGGCCATCAGCACTGATGCTGGAGCTGATGTATCCTAGGAGGAATATTCTACTTAGTGCTGTGCAATCCAATGTGCTGTGCTGCTCATAGCTCATCCCCAGGATCTGCAGGCCAGGAAGGCTTTATTGCCATGCTGCTTTATGGGCAGGCCAGCTAAAATCCTTAACAAGCTGAGTATTTCACTTGCAAATATTAATGGGGAAGCGTCATGCTTGTACCTGTGCCTTTGCCTCCTGTATCAATAATCCCTCTGGTGCAGGACGTAGATATCCCTCTTTGGGAATGGGAGAGGTTCTCTTGTTCATTTGGTGTGACACCCAAATTGTGAAAATTGTGGCTCCTGTGTGTCAGGGAGGGTGGCCCCAGTGTTGGTGCCCCTCCAAGAAGGGTGGTTGGAGACCAAGGGCTTAGAAACAGTAATTAAGAATTACAAGTTAGGTTTTTGCCCCGATATTATTGAATCTCATTGCAGCTAAACCGAGAAATTAAAATGGGAGTAATATAAATACTGGTTAATTTTACTTCTGAGAAGTGCTCACTCAGGATCTTCATGATTACATAAACACAGCTTTACTCACTAAGAGGAATTTGCACACACAAATTAGGCGAGTGTGTATCTGAAAGTCTTTTTCCATGTCAGTAGAAATTCAAATGCTGCTTTCTGGACATGTTTCCCAAGGAGTGTTTTTAGGCAGAGGGAGTCCCAGGGCAGGGCGATTTTCAGGAGCAGTCAGCGATTCCCATGGCGAGGGCTGGGCTGGTGAACACAAACAGCTCCTGCACACAGAGCAGCTGTTTCAGCCCTGCTGTGGCTGTGCAGGGAGGGCATGGTGAGGAGCACGCTGGCTTTGGTGCTCGGGGAGCAGAGCTGCATCTCCTGCAGGGAGCTCTGGGTGCAGAATGTGGGCTCAGCGCAGAATTCCTGCCGGGCCTCACCTATTTCTGAGCCCGTGAGGGATGGACACGGGGCTCAGAGCCTGCTCTGCCCCCTCCCAGGTGCTCTATTTCTGTCTCAGCCGTGCCCTGGGAGCTCTGCTGCCTGGCACAGCCTGCTTCACAGCTTTCCCAGAGTTATTTTTAAGTGCCAGGAACGTTTGGAATTGCTTCACAGACCCAGCTCAAAGGAGCTGAACTCTAAAGGATGCTTTTTGCCAGTGGCAAAGAATCTCAGAATCCCAGGATGGTTTGGGTTGGAAGAGACCCTAAATCCCAGCCAGTGCCACCCCTGACATGGCAGGGATGCCTTCCACTGTCCCAGAGCACTCCAAACCCTGTCCAGCCTGGCCCTGGACACTTCCAGGAATGGAAAATAAAGCATTTTAGTAAATAACTTACCCTTAAAAAAGTATAAATGGCCGAGTCCTAGTCCCCAGTATGTGAACTTGTTGAGACAGGACAATTTCCCTGTTATTTAAGGACAGTTTTATCTACAGCTTTAGAGGGGGGTAAGATGTTTATTTTTGTGCTGTGATTAATTTTTCATTACAGTTTTGGGTCCTGGTTTCAAGTCAGGTTCTTCAAGTCCAAGGTTGTTTTAGCATTTAAGAGCTAAGAAACCCCCCCTGTTTTTCTATAAAATAACCAATCTATGCTATAAGCTCTTCACTGTCACAAGCAGACCTTGGTCCAGCCACAGGTCATCAAGATGAAATACAGGACAGCTCATATTTATGGACACATCTCATTTTCCTGGGTGTTTATGATCTTTTTTCCTGCTTTCTGAGCTGACAAAGTGATCCCATGAGCCATGTGGACAGTACTAATTGCTGTAATTATTGTCCCTTAATTGCTACAATTATTTTTTTTTTTCAGGAGTACTTTCTCACACTAGGAAAGGAAAGACCTTGTAGATATGGAGAAAACTCCCAGCTTGCCAATATCACTCAGGCTGCCTTTGCACCTCAGTGCCAGGACAGTTGTGGTGGGGATGAGGCTGATTTGTGTGCCTGGAAATGGGCTCTTTTCAGGTTCAAAACTAATTAAAAGGAAATGTGTTCAATTAGAAAGGCAGTAGCTCGAGAAACCCAAAGCAGCTTTGGAAGTGTTTGTTTCAGTAATGGGTTCCATCCACAATAATAACAATAATAATAACAATAATAATGGTAATGACGAGTTGGGAATTTTAAAGAGTGTTGCTGAGCAGCACCATGGCTGCTTAATCCTAATTCTGGCCAAGGGGTGGGAGCTGGAGCTCACCCAGCCTGGGAGGGTTGGTGAAAGGAGCCAACGTAGAGAAAAGCAAGATTCAGGTAAGTGAATTATTTCCAGGTTTATTTTCTCAGTGTTCCTACCTACATAAAAACATTCCTAATCATTCTTCCCCACCTTCTCATTGGCATAATTTGGTTCTTGGCTGTAAAATCCACCCCCACGTGCAGGGTGAGGATGAGTGCTTCATCCTGAACGTGGTTAGGGGGGATCCTCATCCAAGTGCTCCAGCAGGGTTTGCTCTCATCATTACCTGGGGCTGCTCAGAATGCTGCTTCCTGCTCTTCTGAGAGCCCTGCAGCAAAACTCGCAGGAATATTTGATTTCCTGTGCACCTGCCAGGGCAGAGAGAGGGCAAGGGCTGCTGGATGAACACCTTGGAGGAACCCAGTGGGCAGGGTTTGGTGCTGGGAGGGCTGGAGGTGGCAGGAGGGGAGCAGGAGGCAGAGATGTTCCGTGTGCACCTCCTCAGGGCTGGCAGCTCCTGGGGAAATGCAGGAGTCGAGCTCCAGCCCTGGAAAACAGCAGCAAGGTCTGCTCCTGGTAATTCTGCAGGCTCTGGCCTTATTTAGTGTATTGGGTAAAATTCCCACAGAATCACAGCATGCTTTGGGTTCCAGGGGAGCTCAGAGGAGTGATCCTGCCAAGGGCAGGGACAGCTGCCCTCGGGCATCTGGATTTCTGGAACTTCCTACCAGACCTCCTTCCTGTTCAGAAGGCCAAGTGAGAGTGAGAAGAGTCTGGAGGGGTTTTGCCCAGAGAAAATAGCCAGGGCAGAAAGTTCCGATAACTTGAGCTGGAGACAAGGGTGCCAATTGTGTGCAGCTCAGGATGCTGGAGCTGTTGGCTCTGCAGTTTGAGAGGTGGATGTGGCACAAAGAGGGGCTGTGCTAACTGAGGATTAAATCCTGACTTGATACATTTCCACAGGGAAAAAACCCAAGCCCTGAAGGGGTCCCAGGCTGTTGCTCATCCATCTGTTCCCAGCAGAGTTCTGCAGCCCAATGCAGGCTTCAGGCATCTCATTTTTGTGAATTTGGGCTGTTGGGAGGGGTTTGCAGTTTCTGCAGCCTGACCCTGCCCTGCCACAAGTGATGGCTTCAAGAGGCTCTGCCAGAGCAGGGTGAGGTTCCCCTATTGCCAGGAAACCATATCAATAAAACTTAATAGGAAATTGAAAGCAAAAATGCAGCAAACTGTGAACTTAATATTGCCCTGGTAGGAGCTCATTAATGTCGCAGTAGGTGCACTCCTGCATTATCTTAATTGCTCGAGGTCCTCAGGGAAATTGCCTTTTCTGAAGTTTCTGACTGCTGTCACTGGGTGAGGGGGGTTCAGGTGCACCATTTTCATCACCTTGTAAGAAGTGGCTGAGGAGGTGGAGCTGAGCTCAGGCCCCTGGGAGGCAGCACAGCAGCAATAATTGTTTGTGTTTGGGGTGTTCTGGGCTGGGTCCGGGCTGGACAGGCTTTGGCAGCTCCTGCAGCCCCAGGGAGGGTTGGTTTGTGCTCTGGCTCTGGGGTTTGTGTGTTCCAGGATGAGACACGTGGCTTTGGTGAGCAGCTCAAACATTCTGTCACTGTTCTTGGGAGGAAGGATCAGTTGAACGGGGGGAGAAGGAGGATGTGGGATCGGGTAAAATAAACAACGAGTCTGAAAGGAAAAATGGGAACAGCAAGTTTGTGTTTCAGTGGGGTTTTGCTGTGAAGTGGGCTGTTCCCAGCCTGCTGCTGGGGATGTGGGATGGTGGAAGAGAGGCTGAGGAGACTCTTTGCTCCCTGGTGTGTTTGTGCTGCTGCTCCCAAACAGGAGCTGCTTTGCAAGCAGGACAACAAGTGTGACCCAGAGACAGCTCTTCATTAGCAGGAGAAAATGAAATAAATGAAGAATAATGGTCAATGTTAGAAATAAATTAACATTAATTAATCACCGACTAAGACAATGTTCCCAGCATTAATCATTCCCCCTTGCTATAATCAGAACATCAGCCAGGCAAACCACACGTGAAACTCCTGAGTGTGGTGTTTGCCACGGTCCTGCAAACACAGGGACTTGAGGAAAATCTGCTTCCCACCTCAGAGAGATGCTGGGTGCCCTGCCAGCTCAGAAAGCTCCAGCTCAGCTCTGGGGAGGGGGCAGGAGATCGGGATCCCTGGGGCTTTGTGCATCACAGCCCTCCTGCCAGGATGCTGGAGCCTTTGGGAAAGCACCCTGGGATTCTCAGCAGCTTTTTGATGTGTCAGAAAATGGGGGAAATGTGATGGAAGAGAAATCTTACTTCTTTCAATTCCAGTTTTGACTTGATGATAAAGAACAGATTTCAGCTACATGAAAGAAAAATATAAGGGTGAAGAGACAGAAAATATTTACCTGGATAATGGACAAGCCCTCAACAGAGCAACCTGATTTAAAGCTCTCTGGTTTTCCCTTGGCCCTGCTCACCCTCCTTGCACAGTGCCACCATGGGCAGCATCCCTGGGGACAGACAGCAGGGCCTTGGGCCCAGGTGACCTGGGGCAATCCATTTTTATTCTCAAGTGCACTTCAGTGCTGGCAGGAGCTGGAGCAGCTCCCTGGTGGGCAGCAGGTGGATTTTAGCTGATTTTAGCTGGTGCACGTGGGTGCCCAGTTTGGCCACTGGGATGCTGCTGGTGTGCATGGGCAGCTGGGCAGGGCAATTCTGGTGGCTGCAGTCCCTGTCACACCCACTGAAGGACTTTCCTCCCTGCATTTAAACAAAATGAGAGGAAAATTCTACTTGGCATATATATATATATATATAACTTTATGTTGCTTTTAGACATCCTGTTTGGAACACTGGTAAAACCCCCAATACCTGCTTTTTATACTCCAAGTGATTGAAGCAGCCAGCAGTAGTTAATATTTTATGAACACTGGAGAAAGATTTAAAGTCCAAAAGGTCTCCTTAGGAATATAAGCAATGCAGCAAATTCTGTAGAAGCTTTGGTGGTTGTAAAAGTGCAGAACGTGCTCCTTTTGATTTTTGGTTGAAAAAGCAGTTGTTGGCAAGTTGGAATACAAAGTTGCCAGAGAAAAAACCTGACATTTCAGCCTGACTTTTAAGATAAGTGCAAAAAGCAGCCCTTGCTGTGCAGCACTGCTCTGCATGGGCTGGGTGCTGTCGGTGTGGCAGTGGGTTCCTGCCCAAGTGTCCACCCAGAGGTCCCCAGGCACTGCTCCCAGCAGCAGCTGGAGCAGGGACAAACTGGAATTTCCCTGGTTTTGCTGGTCAGGATGCCCAGCAGGCTGTGGGAGGGAGCTGCAGCTGGGCTCAGGGTGGGGTTGCTGGGGAGTCTGCAGGGCCAGGGCTGGCACTGAGGGACATTGGGTGGTCCTGTGACAGTTTGTGTTTGTTCAGGCTCAATAGCAGCTGTTGGGGTTAGGAGTTTTTCCAGGCAAAGTTCATTTCTCTGTTCACTTTTTGGCTCTCCAGCAGCAGTTTTCCCCCGGTGTCTGCTTGTCCTGTGCTCTGGGGCTTGCAAATGCCTGTGCAGGTAGAATGGGAATCCTGGGGAAACCGGCTCTCCTCTTCCCCTGCTCTCTGTGGAGCCAAAGTTGCTGAGCCCTTTGCAGTGTTGATGCTGGGGAAATACAGTATTGGTTTTCCTGAGGAGGCAGGAGAGCTGATAAATACTTGTAGAATGATAAATGCTCGTGGAGTGCTGTGCAGCGAGCAAATCTGAGAGTGCAGGAGGTGCCTGTGGTGAGGCACCAAGCCACCCTTGGCTCAGGTTGTTAAATATGTGTTTGTGTGCATTGCAAATCTCTCCTCTGCCCCCGTGGAGTCTCAAGTGAGAGTTGTGGCAGCTCCCTTGACTTAAGGAGCAGCCCCAGACTGTTACTCAAACAATTCCATAATGGGCTTGGGGATTCATGTCCTGGCAGCTCAGGAACTGCTCAGGGGCTTCTGCTACCAAGGGGAAACCAGCCCTGAGCACTGTTCTGGTCTCCCTGTTGCAAAAGTCGCTGTCAGGCTCCTCCACACTCTGCCGAGAGGAGGAAGAGCAGTGGCTGCTTTGTTGGGACAGAGCTGGATTGTGTCCAGGCTGTGTCTGTGCTCAGCAGCTTTCACACTGCTCTGCATCAGAAAGAATAAAAACTGGTTTTCCTTAAGCCTGGGGCCTTCATCCTCCAAAGGCTGAGGAAGGCTCTCCCTGGCTCTCAGCCAGGGCTGGCAGGTGTAGAGTTAACCTCACTTCACCAGGATCCCAAATCCTGGCAAAGCCACGACAGCGAGACAGGGGCAGGGAGTGATGAAAATGATTTGTGTGCTGCATTTGACTGCCTTGAAGGGAGCAGTGACGGATGTGCACATACAGGGTTGTCTTCAATGGCCTCACAGTTTTATTTGGGTGACTGGGAGCCAATGCAGGGATTGTTCCTTTGGCTTGGACGTTGTAGAGGAACGTGGTGGAGAAATGCAGCTGGATACAGCAAAGCCGAAGCTCAGCTGAAGCCAGGTGCTTTAGCTGCTGCTGCTAGAAGTGCCATGCGTATGTGAATGTGTGTATTTATCAGAAATTGTTTTTTTCTACAGATCCCACAAATCAGTTATGCCTCAACTGCACCAGAGTTGAGCGATGACAGGCGCTATGATTTCTTCTCACGGGTGGTTCCTCCAGATTCCTTCCAAGCACAAGCAATGGTGGACATTGTGAAAGCTTTGGGATGGAATTATGTATCCACTTTGGCATCTGAAGGGAATTATGGAGAAAAAGGAGTCGAGTCCTTCATGCAAATTTCCAGAGAGGCAGGTAGGCAATGCCCGTCCTCCCTGCGGAAAGCGCTGCGGAAGCGATGAATGTCGTGTCGTGCCAAATGTCACCGTGTTTTTCGAGGGCTGATGTTTGATTCTAAAGCTGCTCCAATTCTTTGCAATGCTCTGCAATGGCTCCTGGATGCTGTCATTCCTAAATTGCCTGTGGAGTTTCTGAGAGTGGGAACCCTCAGTGGTTTTCAGTCATTTCTGGGGAAAATAGAAATCCTTGAGTTGTGCCGAGCTCCTCCTGCTGCACTGGCTGAGGTTTCCATGTGTTGGCACGGGGAAAGGCCAGGTTTGGAAAGGCTGAGCCTTTCTGTTTGCACAGGCTGGAATTCTGCTGTGAGCTGCCTACAGCCTCTGGCTTGTGTCACCACTGGTGCCCAGCTCCGGGTCCAGCCTCATTTGTGGTGTTTGCTTTGGCATTTCTCTGCCCAGCTCAGTGGAGGTAATCCAGAACATGCCCTTGAAGGCTCCGGGGTTGCTGGTGTGGGATGTGGAGCCAGCAGGAGCAGTGGTGTGGGGAGAGGCACACCAGACCTTGGGTGTGAGTCCTTGGCGAGCTGATTTGCAATCCAGATTCATGAGGGTTTGGAAGCCGAAGTGTTTGAAGTTGGTTCCTGCACTGGGAGGGAGAGAGCAGCAGATGATGGAATTCATAATTGGTGATAAATGCAAGGGCTGTCTCTGGAAGGCTCTGGTGGTAGAGCCCTTCAGCACAGGGCAAGGCAAGCTCTGCTGTGCTCCCCAAGGAGAACTCTCAGGGGTCCCAGGCTGCCCCTGCCTGGCATTGCCTTCAGTGACTGCAGCACATTCCCCAGCCAGGGCAGGGCTGGAGCTGCTCTGGAGCAGCTCAGGGCTTCCCACGCCCAGGGCTGGTCCCACACCCTGCTCTGCCTGCAGGGACAGCCCCAGACTGTCCCGGGGCTGATGGATCCTCCTGGCAGCACCTGCAGGGAGCAAGCAGGGAACGTTACCGGGCTTAAAGGAAGGGGCCTTGGAGAGGGCGAGCTGGAATTGTTTCCTCATGTTGGTGTCACAGAAGGAACCCACATTTGCATAAATTCTTCTGTTCCTACAAATGCATATTTATGTGGTATTAAAGCAAATGGGTTTGGATTTAATACAGCAGGAAGTGACAAATGGCAGTGCTCATTGGAATTTAAAATTGACTTTATTTGCAAATATCTACAGTTGCAAACTGATACTCGAAATGTGTTCCCTGTGTGAAGGACAAGCTCTGGCTGGAGAACAGGACCTCGTTTCATGGACCTTGTGCAGAATTACATTTATTCTGTGAGCTGTGTATGCAGCCAACACGTAACTCACCGTCCTGCAGGAAAAGCAAAGCCAAGGCAGTGCCCTGCTGCCCCCAGCTCTGTGTCCCAGCAGGGATGTAGGTCATGCCTGGGGGATTAAGGCACTAACAGGGATGCTGCTTGAATTCCTTCCTCAGAGCCTGGGATGGGAATAATCTGATCCCTGGAGTGCCTAGGGCTGTGCTCAGCTCCTGGTACCACGCAGATAAAGCTCAGGTGAAGTTCTGATGGGATTTAATACCTGCCAACAAGTTCCCTGGAGGTTCCAAAACCTGCCAAGTGCAGGAAGAGGTTTGGTGGAGCAGTGCAGTCTGGAGAGGCAGGCCCTGATGGCCTTGTGCCCTGGCTTTGGGTGTGAGCTCACCTGCAGTGGGCTGAGCCTGGCGATGTTCATCGGGAGGAGCTGTGCCTCTGCTCCCTCCGGCTCCCTGGCAGCAGCCTGGGCTGGGATGGGGCCGGGCTGTGCCCAGGGAATGGGCACAGGATGAGGGGAAGGAGCCTCCCTGGGGAGGGCAGGCTCGGGATCAATGAACACTCCTTGCAGAAAGTGCTGTCCAGCCCTGGCGGGGCTCAGGAAAGGGCTGGAATTGGAGCAGCAGAGCTGGGCAGGGCTGGGGGCAGAGTCCCTGTCGGGCTCTCTCTGCGTGGCAGACCCAGGGTGGAGGGAATTCAGCCCAAATCTGAGCCCTCCCAGCAGGGAGCTGTGGCTGTCAGCTCCTAGGGAGCTGTCTGGCGTCTCACAGGCAGCTTCCCTTGGCAGAGAGGAAGGTTTAGTCCGTGGGTACCCACACATTTCCTGGCTGTGGCCTCCAATCTGCAGCCAGCTAATTATCCTGAAGTCAGTGTTTCATCCAAACTTGTTTCTGATCAGCTGGGATCTTAGGAAATCTGAGGATCAGTAGAAAGTGCTTCCCCTGCTTAGTTTTCAAATATGCTTTGGCATATAAAGACTTTGCTTGATCCTCTGAGTTAATAATTCTTCACAAAGTGACTTTTATTATGAGCACTTCAAGCGAGTTTGAATATGTCATTGTGGCAGGAGATGAAGATTTGAAACATGCTCTGCAGTCTGTGGGATTAATAAATTAGGGGAATGGTCTAATTATGGGAAATCTAAAGGACAATTTCAGATTATTAATGAAACTACTGAATACTTGAATTTCAAAGATTAATTCATCTTTGATTTTTTTTTTAAAGATTAATCTGTACCAGAAGGTTAATTGCTATCTGTAAGAAATATATATATTGAAGTCGTTAGCAAAAGACCACTTGAATGCCTCCTAACAGATAAATGGAAGATCTGGAGTGCATTTATTAGTGCTGTGCTCTCCCCAAAAGGCCCATTTTCACAGCTGAGCTCACTGGTGGGGTTCTGGTTCTCTCTCAGTGCTGGCTGCAGCTCAGGGGTGAGCAGGGGCTGCAGGGTTTATGTCCCCCCTGTGCCCCCCTGTGCCACCCCGGCAGTGCTGCCAGCAGGGCTCTGTGCCTGCACGGGGCACGGTGGCCACGAGGGACAGTCCCGTGGCCCAGGTTCAGCTGAGGATGCTCTGAGCTGCTGGGGGGGGCTCTGGGGAAGCTTGCACCTCGCTCTGGGTGCTGCAGGCCTGGCAAAGGGGGTGCCAGTGCTGTGCCAGTGCCGTGCCTGGGCTGGGGTTCCTCTGGGGGGTTCTCGTGGCAGAGCAGAACTCCAGCGTGGCCTCCAAACCCTTTGCCATGGAAAGCACAACCCTGGTGACATCCCCCTGATCTTCTTTCCTCCTGCTTCCACTGAGGCTTTGGGTAGATCTCTCTGTCTGTGACTGCTCAGTCCCCAGAGGTCCCTTGGGTAAGGTGGGCACATCTCTGTGCAGCAGGGCAGGAGCTGGGCTTGCTCAGAAACACAAACTCCAGCCCCAGCTCCAGCCCTCCCTGCCCATGGAGGTGGAACAAGATTCTTTCAGGTCCCTTCCAACCCAAACCACTCTCATTTCCAACCCTTCCTGCCCTCAGAAGCAGAATTATTTTCCCAGCCCTGCTCCTGAGCAGCATTTCTCAATAAAAGGTTGAATTTATTGATCTCGTTTTCCCCCTCAGCTCTGTGTTTGCCTCGAGCCCCCTGTGTGCTCACACAGCACAAACCTGGGTGGGACTCGTTGTCCTTGTGTTCATCCAGTGAAACTGTGCTCAGGGAAAGGTTCTGCTTCCCCAGGGAGTGCTGGGCACTGCCCAGGGAATGGGCACAGCCCCGAGGCTGCCGGAGCTCCAGAAGCTCCCAGGGATGCCCAGGATGGAATTTTGGGGGTCTGTGCAGGGCAGGGGGTTGAATTTTTGTTCCTGTGGGTCCCTTCCAGCTCAGGACGTTCCATGATTCTGTGTCACACCACCAGAGTCAGGTGGATCATGATTTTGTACTACATCATAATCTGTGTATTAAATATCATCCTCTCCAAATCCATTGGTTTATTTACAGATCAATGGCCTACGATTAAGCACTCATTACAGAAGTTATTTTCTCTGGGTTTGTTATCTGTAGCAAAGGCTTTTTAAACCCTTTTACCCACCGAAAACTGAAAATGCAACAACTATTCCTGGAGCCTTGATACTTGTTTTCTCCACTGACTTGTGCTTCTCAGAAGATCTGAATTTTTGCTGGGGGGTTCTGGGGATCTGAGTCATGTCCTGAGGCTCCCTGGCCCCTCAGTGGTATCAGAGCTCTCTGCTCTCCCTCAGCCCGTGCTGACAGAGGCTGACACTGATAAAAGCCCAGAGCTGCTCTGTCATCCCTCAGTGATTCACACAGCACTCTGCTCGGCTCCTGCAGGTCTGTTCTGCTGCCTGCTCGGATCCTGAATCTGCATTTTTGTAATAGAACTTAATTTTTATGCTGTCTGTTGGGAATTCCATTAGCACAAATTAGTGCTGGATAACATGAGAGTGAAATCAGTGCTGGGGGGAGCTGTACAAGTGTGGGGTTGAGGGGAGACTGCTCTGTCTGCACATCTCAAAGGCACTGCTGGTTCCTAGTGCCAGGCAGAAAATCCTGATTTCTTTCCCTTTTGTCTTACCTTCTGATGCTAGGGAAAGATCTCTGCTTTCCTCTGGGCCCATTCAAGCCCTGCTGGGAGGGTTTGCAGCCCTCCCTGCAAGGGGCAGGATCTTCCCAAGGTACCCAGGGTTACAAATGGGAAGGGAGGTGACAGAAGTGGTGGCAGAGGCAGCTCTGGCTGTGACAATAAACCCCAGAATTTGTGCTTTGCACAGCGTGGGTGCTGCCCACCAGCCAGGGCTGCCCCAGGCTGGGGTGGAAATGAGTGGGAGAGTGCAGAGGACAGGTCTGGGGAGGTTTCCCTGGGAATTCCTGGTCCTGCAGACCCCTTCTGGGGGCTCAGTGCTGTCCCTCTGCCTTTGGCTGTGTTCAGTCATTCAGCTTTGCTGGGAACAGCCTCTCTTCATTCTCTTGGGAGCCTGTTTTCTGGATCAAACACAGCAAAAGCAAACGGATAAACCCCTCACAAAATCCAGTCATTTATATCCCAGCACTTGGAGTGTTTTCCATTTTTCTTCCCACTTTTCCCAAGTACTCAGGCACGTGTCCTTTTGGTGTGCAGTGATGTTAAATAACAACATTATGAAATCTATTGTTCTCCCTCCTCCTGTTGTCAGATAACAAATGTTTTGGCATTTCAGGAAAAAACAATCAGGAGAGATCTCTGTGTGAGTTTGTGCTGACTGGTGTTACGTGCTGCAGGCTGGCAGGGTTAACGAGATTTCCTGTTAATTGTAGCTGAGCTGGGAGAAGATGGCCTGGCCTTGATCCTCAGGAGTGCTTGGGGTTGCATTGAGAGTTTGAAGGAATTTCTGAGAAGAGAAAAGCAAAATCTGTCCCTGTGAGTGGTCAGAGCTGCTGTGGCTTTTGGGAACATGTGAGCAGTGCTGCTGTGCAGGGAAGGGGAGGGTGAGGTCCTGGACTGGACTTTAAAGCTCCTTTAGTGCCTGATTGAGATGCTGCCAACCCCCCGAGGCACCAGGCTGTGTTTTTAGATCTTTTTAGGCTTTCTTTAGGTATTTTTAGATCACCAAAACCTCGTGGCTGCAATCTGCACCTCTTCATCCAGGGCTCTTCTCATCTGAGCCATCCATGCCAGCTTCTGGCTCTGTTCCCTGCTCAGTAAAGGGGGTGAGGAGATCTCAGCTGCCTTTTGGAAACATCCACTTCTCTCTTGACTGCACAGGCACTGCTGGCACCAAATACAAGCACATTGTTAAAGAGCTTGAGTTTAAACAAATCCAATCATTGGTGTCTAGTGATAGATGTATTTTGTCAGCTTTTGCCATCGTGGGCAGATAAGTACCTGGTGTGGGTTCCCCAGAGAGCAGGGAGCATCAGGGGCTGGATGTGCCCCTGCTGGGGTGGAACCTCAGTAATGCCTCCTTCTCCAGCAGCCTCGTGAAAAATCAGTCCAATAGAGCTGGGGAGAAGGAGAGCAGGCAGGGATCTGATGGGGTGATTGCCTTTGGGGTGGAATGTGAGAGCAGCTGATCCCATCCACGCAGGGAATGTGCTCTGGAATGAGCTCACCCAGCTCCTTCTTGGGGAGTGTCTCTGGAGAGCTGGAACAGGCTGCTGCTCCCTCAGACCATCAGCCACTCTGATAACTATCTGCCTTTTTATGGCACTTATTGACCATGTGGAGATTGCATCTCAAGGACAGAATAAAACTGAAATGGGCAATTCCTGCTGCTGAACAAATCACTGCCAGCGTGCCTGCAGGACCTTCCCCCAGCTGGAACAAAGCCTCGCTGCCCTGGCTGGGGGAGCTGCTGTGGGAATCAGCTGCAGGGAGGGGATCTGCTCATCCTGCTTCACACACAGCAGGAAGATGCTCTGGGTGGCCCCAGGAAGGCTGGACACCCCCAGGGACACTCTTGGCCACGCTCAGCCCGCAGGGTGCAGAAGGGAAGGTTTGCTGCAGGCTCAGGGCGTTCTTCATCCCAGTCCAGCTGTCTCCACTTGGTTTTGGCAGCATTTCTGCACCTCAGTGGTCTCCTCGTGGCAGGGACGGGAGCAGTGGTGTCTGTTCTGGAGCCAGGTGCTTCTGGGGGGATGGAAATTGGGGGAAAAGGCAGAGAGCTTGAGGGAATGGACACAAAGTTTGTTAATGCGCATTAGGAAGCTCGAGGAGAGGATCCACTTGAAGAAGGGGAGGAGAAGGGGAAAGGAGAGAGTTTGGGGTTAGAGAACAATAAAAGGAATGAGTCTGTGGAAGGAGCAGGAGAGGGATGAGGCTGAGGAGAGGGAGGGATGAAAAGCTGTAGAACAAAGGTGGATATGAGTGGCTGGGGTTGCAAAGATTGAGCCGTGGCTGGGAAAAAATATCCACAAGTCAGGAAGCTTTGCCACAGAGAGTGGGCTGGAAAATCACATTTGTTTCATCCAAAAAAAGCCTGACTTCAGGAGCAGAATTGACTTTGATTGTGAAAACTTGGAACTTGCAGAAGATAAGGCAGGAATTTTTCCCAAAGTCTCTCTTTTGTGCTGAGGGCAGGGAAACCAGGCTTCCTGGAGGTTTGTGTTGGAGCCTTTGCTCCTCAGCTGGCTGTTCCCTGCCTCCCAGCCTGCCACAAGGGACACATGGATCCTGAGAATCCAAAAATCCCGAGAATCCCAGCTCACCTCTGGCACCTCTCCCCGTGCTTGCCAGCTTTCCTGAAGGAGCCCAGAGAATCTCATCTGCAGAGGAAGGCCCTGCTGCCCCTTTGACTTTCTTCTCAGCAATGTTGTGACTGCACTGAGGTTTCCCGTGGGATGTGGCTGTGGTGCAGAGCAGGATGGATCTGTCGGGGCTTCGGCTCTAAATGCGGAGGGGAAGAGATTTTGGGATGCAGCCAGTGACTGCAGGCCCTGTGTCCCAGGAGGAAAGAGGAAATATTGCCTCAGCCTGTGCCTTCCATACTTCACAGGGGCTTTTCCTTTTTGTGCTAATGCCGGGAACAGCTCTCCCAGCCCCGGGGGAGTAGCAGCACATAAATAACCCGGAGATGCCTCTTCCATCACATCCTCCCCTGCCTCCTTCATTCCTTGCCCTGCCTCAGACAGCTGAGGATGACAAACACCCCAAACCCTCCACACTCCTGGAGGATGGTTCTCACGCCCTCCTAATGATCTTCTGGGCAGCCAGAAGCACTCCCTGGAGTGCCCCAAAGGTGTCTGAGCCTTCCTTGTGTAGGGGGGAGACTTCAGTGCGGGGAGAAAATCCCGTCTGTTCCCCCTTGCAGAGTCCTTGCAGGGAGGGAATGGGGGTCAGTGGAGTTTTGAGCCTTCCCTGCATGTTCTGAGGGAAGTTGTTTGTCAGGGCAGTGTTTGGGATCCTGTTTGCTGGGCTCTGTCCGAGGAGACCCCTGAGCTGGAGACAGGGCCCACAGCGTTGTACGTGGTTTGTTCTCAGAGCCAGGATGCTGGGAGATGGACAGGGGGGTGTGCACCAGCTTGGATTGCTCCTCTTCCCTTCATCCTTTCAAGATGTGCATATTTTCAGTCTCAAAGGAATCTCATGGTGATTTCCAGCATTATTTTAACGTGTTCCCAGTGTCCCCCGTTTGAATCCAAAGCTGAGGGGTGCTGGCAGTGCCCTCCCTTGGCTGGGCTCTGCTGTGTGTTGGTGGATCATGGGGCTTTCAGGAGTCCCTGTTCAGGGCATTTTGGGCTGTTACCACCACAAAGTGGGTAAAAAAGCAGATTATTTGGTTTTGATGAGAAGAAGTCTCTGCACGTGTTTTGTTGTGTAAACACAAAGGTGGAGGAGGTTTGTTCTGAGCAATGGAAATGCAGATCAGATATTTGGAGCTCTGGTGCCCTGGCATGTCCTGGAGCTGCTGCTGCTGGGTGAGCTGGGGCTCTGGGCAGCAGCACACCCTGCTCTGGCACAGGGGACAGTGGCTCCCCAGGGAAATCAGAAATGTCTCAGAGAGCTGCCTTTCAGTGGAAGGGTGATCCTGGAGCCTGGGAAGGGCTCTCAGTGTGAGGGGCTGGCTCAGGCTGTGATCACAGAAATTCTCTTTAAGCATAGACTAAAAACACACGGTGATTTAATTCCCTTTCCGTGGGTGTATTTTGTTTCTCCCCTTAATTCACAAATCTACAATGTCTAATCAACCCTTGCATTGTCCCTCAGCTCATCTCATATCTGTATTTTGTTCCTTTCCCAGCCTAATGCTTTTTCTCAGATAACTTGGTTCTCCTTCCCTTTGATCACAGGTGTCCCCTGTGCTGCCCTTTGGTCCCACTCCTGTGCTGCCTGTTTGGGGCAGGCAGGGACAAAGCCAGGTGCTCTCCAGACTGGCTTTTCCCATTTAACAGTGGCTGCTCCCATTGAAAAGCCCTTGGTTCCTGCAGCCTGTTGAGCTGTGTGCTCCCAGCTTTCCAGCAGCCCAGGGACCTGAGCTGACTGAGCCTGCAGAGCACAGCAGCTTTTCTGCTTAAAACCATGAAGGATTTCACATAAATGCTCATGTTTTGAGAAGAGCAGGGTGCAGATGTAGAGCAGCAGGGAGCTTTTTTTGACAGCTCTTCACTGACGTTTCATTGCTGTTTATATATTTCTTTTAAGCCGATTTTATATCCAGGCAAAAGCAAGTCTAGACAGATTGTCTAAAAACTTTTATTGGCTAATTAAGATTATACTGCTGGTATATCTCTGCTGGATAGCATGGACTCTGCTTGAGGAATGGCCTTCATTGTTTGCAGCATGTGCCTTTTGCCAAGTTTTCTATTATTCCTTGGGAGGGCTTTTTTCATATCTATTTCAATGTCAAAAGCAAATGCCACTTGGAAGTCTCATGTTTGGACACCTGAGCCTGGACAAAGGAGCCAGAGCGCCTCGGTTTTTTCCCAGAGTGCTGAGAATTTGTGGTTTCTGTTCAAGCTGGCTGGAGCTGCACACTGGGAGATGAACCCAGCCCTGCTCAGAGCTGGGGAAGGTGGCACAGGGTGGCCCTGGGCCAGCAGCTCTGGGGTGCCCTGGGGCCATGGCAGACCCCCAGAATATTCCCCAGATGCTGTTTGCTGTGGGAAGGGCCCTCCCATGGCCTGGGTCAGCTGGGTTACCCAAACCCAGCATTTATTTGGGGTTTGAGAGGAGCCAAGTCGCTTTGGGGGTCTAAAGTGGTTCTGTTTGCAGCTCATCAGAAAGGTTTGGGCTGGAGGGGACACCAAATCCCACCCAGTGCCACCCCTGCCACGGCAGGGACACCTCCCACTGTCCCAGGCTGCTCCAGCCCCAATGTCCAGCCTGGCCTGGGACACTGCCAGGGATCCA
>JAWWMU010000029.1:825551-858058 GCA_035048155.1 Cinnycerthia olivascens | reverse complement strand
TAACATGGATTTGGGGGTGCCTAGGGCTCCCCAAAATGGATTTGGGGCTGCCTGAGGCCTCCTAACACAGATTTCAGACTGTCTGAGGCCTCCTAACACAGATTTCAGACTGTCTGAGGCCTCCTAACATGGATTTGGGGGTGCCTAGGGCTCCCCAAAATGGATTTGGGGCTGCCTGAGGCCTCCTAACACAGATTTCAGGCTGTCTGAGGCCTCCTAACATGGATTTGGAGGTACCTGGGGCCTCCTAACACAGATTTGGGGCTGTCTGAGGCCTCCTAACATGGATTTGGAGGTGCCTGGAGCCCCCCACAATGGATTTTGGGGTGCCTGGGGTCCCCTAACTCTTTGAATGACTTTTCCCTTTGCTGTGTGATCAGTCCTGCTGGGGCACTGGGTATAAACCCAAATCACCCCCACAGGGCTGTGCTGCTGGGGCTGGGTCCTGCTGGGCTGCCTGGGGATGTCAGGGCTGGGAATGTCACACCATGGAAATGTTTCTGGGGGAAACGAGGGGTGGGAGAATGGCTGCAAGTAGTGGTGCTTCTCTGCTGGGGTGCTGAGCATGGAGAGGAGCTGGGCTGCGAGGTGGGCTGGAATTACTCAGCACTGGCCAAACCCCAAGGCTGCTTCTGGAGATGTGGAATCCTCCCCAGAGACACCAGAGTGTTGAGAGAACATGTTGCAGTGAAACTTGATTACAGACAGCAGCTCAGGATTTCTGATAAAATCATTAATCTAATTTTTGTCTAATTTTTCTCTTCTTCATTCACCATTACCACCATCCCACACTTCTTTCAGGCTGGTGTTGAGGCTGTGGAGGCTGATTAAATTGCAAAGCAGACTTTTAAATGAAAGGATCCATATCTAGCTACACTCATTATCAGCTCCAAGAAATTAAATCTACCCTCAATGATTTACTCTAAAGCAAATCAAATGGGCATTGGGAGGACAGAGGGCACGGTGGCCATGCAGCTGCAGAGGAAAAGGAGCCAGACAGAGCCCAGGGCTGCCAGCACAGCCCCAGCTCTGCCAGGGGCTCTGGGGCTGTGGATCCTCCTGGTGATGCTGTGCAGGAAAGCTGAAGGACAGAAAGTGTTCTTTTCCTGGGAGCTGCCTGTTACATAAGGGGCTCTAACACTTCCCCGAGCTGTACAGATTACTGTTCCCCTCTGCAGGGTGCTGTGGGCGTGATTCCCTCAAGGATGGGATTAAAAAAAGCTCTGGCAGCTCACCTCTGCTCTGGCTGAGCCCAGCTGAGGAGCCCCGGGGTGGGCTGAGGTACAAGGGGACACAGCCACTGCCCCAGGGTGCCCTGTGCCCTCGGGAGTGCACAGATCTCTGTATTTATTTATTTATTTGCACTGGTGGGTGTGTATTGATGGCATGTGCTGTCTGAAATGCCAGCACCTGAGCAGCCTGCTCTGGTGGAGCTGGCCCTGTCCAGCCAGGGCTGGAACTGGAGGATCTTTCATCCAGTGAAAGGATCAGGTGGCCTCCAACCCAAACCCTTCTGTGATCTTCAGCTTGATCCCTGCTCACCCACATTCCCTAAATCTCCTGGATTCACGGCATCACTGTCCAGGTGTGTGCCCAGCAGGGAGCAGGGTTATTGTCCAGGTGTGTGCCCAGCAGGGAGCGGGGTTATTGTCCCTGCAGCTGGCAGGGAGGGACAGACGTGTGGCTTATCCTGTGCCATCCATCCTGTGCCATCCTGTGCCACGTCTGGCCTGTGTCACACTTTCCCTTTTTAAGGAGGCTGGCAGAGGAGAGGAGTGGATGCTGTTGTGATCCTGCACTTGCATTTGCAAACACCCCAAACAGAACATTCATCTGTATGAATTATCAGAGTCCCTGAAGCTGGAAAAGCCCATCCAGCAATTCCCCCATGTCCCCAGGTGCCAGCTCCCAGTGTGGCAGTGAAATCCCTGCAGGGATGGGGACTGCCCCTGCCCTGGGCAGCCCAGGGAGGAGCTGGGTGTTGTTCTGCTGCCAGAACAGATTTGCTGGGATTAGGCAGGAGCTGCTGAGTCAGGATGTGTGTGACAGCAGGAATGTGCTGCTGCTGTGGCAGGGTGACAGCCCCGTGGCCCTGCTTTGTGCTGCTCACCCTCTGGCTCAGCCTGGGCCTGGCAGGCTGCTGCCAACAGATCTTAGCCTCGTGTGCTAAATAAGGATTGAAAATGGCTTTTAAGTAAGGGCAGCTCCCCTGACTCCTACTCAATTCTCCCTAAACTGACGTGGTGGGTGCTGTTCAGAGCGTCCCTGGGCTTGCCCCAGCCCTGGTGACAGACGTGTGGCCACCCACCCTGGGCAGGGACAGAGCCCCTCTGCAGTTGTGGAGAGGTTTGGGGCAGCCCTGGGCTCTGGCCACGGCTTCTGGGCGATATTCCCAGGCTGGCTGGGCTCAGGAGCTGGCAGTGAAGTTTCTCACCTGTGTCTGAGCTTCCTTGAGGACAGCACGGGAATGATGCACGTTTGCTGCAGGTTGGGCTCTGGGTGGTGTCGGGGTGCCCTGGGCTGTACCTGGAGCACGGTCAGGGAGGTTTGGCTGTGCCTGGAGCACGGCCAGGGAGAGCTGCCTGTACCTGGAGCACTGTGCAGGAGCTGTGCCCAGAGCCAGCCACGTCCCTGCCCTGCCAGAGGTGCTGCTCCTGGCCCTGCTTTCCAGGAGGCTTCTTAACTAACATTTTATTTTGAGATTGAAGTCTCAGTTAGCCCTAATTCACACATTTATAAAAAGCACATCTTCTTCCCTGTAAGTTAATTTTTCAGGCAAAAATGACATCAGTGTGGAGCCTCACCCTACCTCAGCGTGTATTGATGGGAAAAGTTCAGCTTTGCTCTGGCTGATCTGGAATTCTAAATGAGCCTGATGGAAACCTCAAGGCAGGAGGTTTATAAGATTTTTACAGGAAAGAAAAGGTGGGACTTGCTCTGAAAACCTTTCATGTTCTTAGACTGATCCAGTCAGGGAAGGTCACGTCACCTGAGGTGCCCGGTGTGTTGGGATGGGCTCTGGTTCTGGAGCAGAGCCTGCCACAGAGCTGCACTGCCTGAGCCCAAATTCACATTCCTTTCATTGCTTGGTTGGGTTCATTAACCTCTGGGTTCTAAGTCAAGGAAAAATATAAGAAGTTTTTTCTGGCACAAGGACTTTCAGGCTCATAATTGTGCCCTGAGTTTGTGAAGTCTTCAGAAAAGCCTTTCAAGGACAATCCTGAATTCTCTCCTTGCATGAGTGATCCACAAGACAAGCTCCTTTCCACTTCCTTGCTTTTCTGTTTTTTTTTTCTTTTTGTGAGATTTATGGAGATTTTGAATCAGCAGAAAAGCAAAAGAAGGATGGGGGGTGGTTTGGCACGTGTTCAGTCACTGATGGACAAAGAAAACTCTGCCATAACAACATCCAGTAATGATTTAAATAAAGAAAAGGTAATTAAAACCACACGATCCTAAAACTTCATTACCACATACATCTGAAAGTTTGTAAACACCTCCTGGAGTCAAACTGGCAATGAAGATGTTTATACCAGTATTTGAAACACAATGCAAACCATGCAGCTCCTACCTGTGCTCCTCAACATGTAATTGTTATTTAGTCTATACATATATAGATGTATAACTTCGTAGCTTTACATAATCTTCTTCTGGCTGGTGTTAATTGAATTAGTCATGCTTTTGGAATGCTAAAAAGATTTGCCTATGGGAATTTCTCTTCAGTTGTGAGTCAACAGTCAATTCTCTGGATTTTGTTTCAGTCAGTGACTCTTTATTAGAATAAACAAGATTACTGGCGGGGGAAATGTTTTCTCTGTCGGTATTAGGAGGAAGGATGGGGAGTGCCAAGGTGAGGGAGTGAGGTGAGCGGGGGTGGATTGAATTGGCAGCACACTCAGGGGGTGCACGTTGCTTTGCCATGTTTGTTTCTGGATGGTTTTGCCCCCCTTGGCTGCTCTCCCGATGGCAGGTGACCCTTTCCTCCTGCTCTCCCGGTGCTCTGGCTCTGCTCACCTGGGCTGTGCTGTCAGCTGCCGTTTCTGCTCCCCAGTGCATTGACTTCTGCAGCCTCAGGATTTGCAGCAGGTCGGGATAGGTGCAGAATAGCAGGTTTAAAACTCGTCAGTGGTTTCTTTATTTGGATTCATTTTGCTGTTGTGTTTTCCATCCCCAGTTGCACTGCCAGTTTGTAGGGTTTGCTTTGGTGGAGAACAGCCTTTTCCTTAATGCCAGCATGAAGATGAGCTTCAGACTGTCCACGGACTGCTGAGCTGGGGGTCAGCACCTGGGACAGAGGCAGGGCTGAGAGCCGGGAGGGAGCTCCTGGCTCATCCTTTCCATCCCGTGCTTGTGGCTCCCAGCTTTATCTCTGACATTCGAACCTCTGCTCTGGGACAGAGTGAGGACAGTGAAAGGGGCAGGCGACTGGAGCAGGCTTTGGGGACAGCCCCTGGCTCGCCCCTGGGGACACGACCTCCTTTCTGACGAATATAATTGTTTGCAGCAGCTCCTGCTCTGTTTTCCCCATGCCAAAGCAGGGATGGGTGTTCCCAGGGCAGCTGGGCTCACTCTCTCACCTGCAGGGGCACAGCTTGGGCTGCTCAGGTGAGGCTGAGCTGGGCAGGGGCACAGGGAGGGCACAGGGGGTGGCTGGGGTGGGGCTGGAGCTGGGGAGGGCTCCGTGCCAGGCTGGCCCCACACCTGCAGATGGAACATCTCCCAGCAGGGCACTGCTCTCCTGCAGGGCTGTGGGATCCCTTCTGCAGGGCCAGGGCTGTGGGATTTCATCTGCAGGGTTGCAGGATCCCACCTGCCTGTGCTCTGCAGGGCCAGCTCTGGCCACAGCCTCACCTGAGCCTGCCATAATGCCAATAATTTACAGGAAATTCAGTGTGTTTTTCTGTAAATTATCTTTTATCCAGTGGGATGGGACCTCTCCCTGTGGAAATGGGGGCTGGGGGAGGGTGCTGCAGGGTAAAGCTGTGGAAATGATTGTTTGACAAAGAGTGTTCTGGCACTGCCAGCAGGGCTGCTTGTGCAGCTTTTGTACCTTTTGAAATCAGATGTGATTCAGCCAAATAACCCAAGGGGGTTTTATTCATGACCTGCTGGTTTCAGGCCTGGACCTGAAGCAGTGGCTGTGTGCAGGTGCTGCTGAATCCCAGGGAAAGGAAAGTGAGACAGCCAGGACAGAAAACGAGAGCTCTGTCTGGTGGCAGGGTTGATTCAGGACAATTAAAGGGTAACAGAACATCAGGAAAAAGGCTTGAAATTACTTTGATGCATCTGCCATCCTCTTCCCCCATGTTGGGTTCTCCTGCTAAACAGGGATAGGGGGCGAAGGAAAAGTTCCAGCTCCTCCTCCTGAGCCCAGCTCTGGCTGACTCTGGGCACTGACGTTCCCTGGTGCCATCTGAGTGTAGAGCAGGAAGATTTACACCTCAATATTAAATAATCAGACTCTTTAACATTGTTGGGCCTTTCTGTTGAAAAAAGAACAGATCTGTGGGTTTGCCTGGCAAATTGGACAAGTCTGGGACATTTGTTCCAATTTGATTTTTATGGCTCTGGAGGGACACGATAACCAAGTGAGCCAGGGACATTTCCATTTATGTTCTCCAGAAACAGTGGGAGGCAGCGTGTGCTTCTGTAGGATTATGTAGGTCAGCCTGGTTCTGGACCTGTTATTAAAAGCGACATTGCCAAAGAAAAATCAACAGAAAATACAGGAAGCTTTGAGTAAGAACATCACAGGTACGCGCTCTGTGTTTCATCCAAAAGGGTTCCTGAGGCACTGCTCAGCACTCTGCTTTCCTCACCTCTCCTCCAGACTCCCTCCCAAATGGTGGTGGTGAAAATCCCAGCTGCCATTCACCTGAAACAAATAGATGTGTAAAAGTAGCATGAAAATGGGTAACTGCCATAATGCCGATAATTTATGGGAAATTCAGTGTGATTTTTGTGAATTATCTTTCATCTTCCTCGATGGTTGGGCTTGGAAGACCTCTGCAGCCTTTGGGAAATGTTCTGCCTTTTCTGAAACCAATCTAGGGATTGGAGACATGATTGGGCTGTGAGTGCCCTGCGGCAGGGACAGGCTGCATCTGCAGCACCAGGGGATGAGGGCAGGGCAGCTCAGCTCCTGTGAGACCCACTCAGGATTGAAACAATAAAGGAGTTGTCAGAAATTCCTGGATTTTCCAGTGCAGCCCGTTCTGAACCCTGTGAGTGCTGCTTTCTGCTGAGCCTACTCCTGGCAGGGGAAAACTCTGCTCTGTCCTGTCCTGCCAAACCTGGGGTTTGGGGTTTGGAGAGCTCCCAGCTGCTGCTGTCTTGGGGGGATTTACACACAGCAATAACACGTGTCTAGGACTGAATTTCAGATGCAAATACCAAGGGGGTTTAACAGTCAGAGGAAGTTTTAACCTTCTGGGGAGCAAACTGCTGCTCCTGATTCTCATTCCCTGCTAATGCCAGGTTTGGGCTTCTGCAAAGGCACAGCCAGAGCCTCCTTGGAGTTTGTCATTTCAGACCATTTCTGGATGATTTGCTGTTGTTTGGGGTTTTTTTTCCAATGTGGTAGATGCTCCAGCTGCAGTCAGGCACCACTACCAGAAGGCAGGAATGTGGAACTTTAATGAAGCAACAGAAAATCCTGATTTCTGTTGGGCGTGATAATTTTCTTTTCCTTTTGGGGAGTGTAGTGTTGGGTCTACTACAGTAAATTCCCAATAAACAGCTTTTGTCTTAATGAGCAGATCAGAGCCATTTGGATCTACCACGTTAGAAAGCTGCCTGTGGCCTCATCATCCTCTGTCCTGATTATTGTGCCTTACTTTTTATTTGGATTTTGGAAAAACAGTTCTTGGGGTGGCTGAAACTTCCCCCAAGTGTCGGTTTGTGAGCTGCCATCTGCTCTGTGCCATAAAAGTGGGGCAGTGTTACCTGCCCAGGCCTGGCTGCCAGCGTTGGGAACTCTCAAGGACTGCAGTGTTCATTTACAGGCTCCTCATCTCCAGCTTGTAGGAGTTTCACCCTGTGCCATCACCGTGCAGCACGGCTTCTGGGAGAGGTTTCTAACGAGCCCCAGGTTCCTGTGGAGTGGTGTAACCTTTCTATGGTGTAAATCCTTTATACGTGTAACCCTTTTATGGTGTAAATCCTTTATAGGTGTAACCCTCTTATGGGTGTTACTCTTTTATGGTGTAACCTTTTTATGGTGTTACCCTTTTATGGTTTAACCCATTTATGGTGTATGCCTTTTATGGTGTAACCCTTTTATGGTGTAAATCCTTTATAGGTGTAACCCATTTACAGTGTTACTCTTTTATGGTGTTACCCTTTTATGGTTTAACCCATTTATGGTGTACCCCTTTTATGGTGTAACCCTTTTATTGGTGTAAGCCCTTTATGAGTGTAACCCTTTCCTTGGTGTAACCCTCTTGTGGTGTAAATCCCTTATAGGTGTAACCCTTTTATGAGGTAATCCTTTTATGGGGGTAAGCCTTTTATGATGAAACTTTTATGGGTGAAATGTTTTATGCTGTAACTCTTCTATATTGTAACCCTTTTATGGTGTAAACATTTTATGGGTGTAACCCTCTTATGGTGTAACCCTTTCCTTGTTGAAAACCTTTTATGCTGTAACTCTTTTATATTGTTACCCTTATTTGGTGTAACCATTTTATGGGTGTAACCCTTTCATGGTGTAACCATTTTATGGGTGTAACCTTCTGCTCTGGGGTCTTAGCTCCCAGCCCAGGTGATGGCCCCAGGCTGGGTTTGAGGGTTCTGGAAGTTTCCAGGGGTAATTCTGTGATTTTTAAGGAGGTCATGAGCAGCACTGTTGGTACCCTGAGCTCTCCAAGGAGCTGGAGCCTCTGCTCTGGGTCAGCACCAGCTCCAGGTGCCACAGAGGGGGGGATCATGCAGCCCCCTCCCCCTGCAGGGATTTAATTATTGTCACACACACCCACAGCTTAATGAGCCTCATTCTGGGCACTTCCTTTCTCCATAAGGTTGAGTTTTCCCCAGATTTCTCTCCTGATTTCAAGTTGTTCCTCATAATTTTCCATGGAAACGGGAGATCTCTGGATTATATTTCCAGCACATCTTCTGTCCAGACAGGGTTTGAACTGGCTGCATCAACCACCACTTTGCAGATGACTGGAGAGCCTTCATACAAAATTATGGGTGTTTTGCTATTTGAGTTCTGTTTCTGTCAAACGAAAAAAAAAGTGCCAGGGAGAAAATTTGTCTGCAGAAAATACACTGCAGCCAAGATGAAATCCTCCCTGAAATAGGGAGGCACAAGAGGCACCTGCAGTAAAATCTCTGGGAATTTAACCCATCAAAGCATTCCAGGACTCCTGGGACTCGTTTCCAGCTGTTAGCAGGAGAGTAATTTCATTTTAGCTCCTATTCCAGCTGGCAGGCAAAAATCCAGATACAGCCACTAGAATTAGGAAGTTACTGCCACCAAACTAAACCTTTTCACCTTTGACAATCTCAGGATAAATTGAAAGTGATTCAGGACTTCTCAGGCACCGAGCTGGTCTGGAGCCTGAGCACTGCACGGGGTGGAGATTTTGCTTTTTACTTATTCTAATGGATTCATCCTTTTCTTTTCTTTTTTTTTTTTAAGCTTTTCCTTTTTTCCCAAGGAAATAATTTCTGCTGGGTGCAGGAATGTGGCAAACTCTGTGTAGCAGGCAATTCTGACACCACAACAAGGAGCAACCCCTGGCAGGATGAGTTCCCTTCCTTCCCTGCCTTTCCCCAGGAGCTGGAGTGGCTTTGAGAGCTCTCCCTTGTCCACCCAGCTGCACCTTCACCGGCTGCAGGAGGGTCCTGAGGCACTTCCAGAGGTCAGCTTAGCTCCACTGGGGTGGAGCAGAGCACAGAGGGGTGGCATGTGGGGTCCAGGCAGCTCCTCCTGAGCATTTGCAGGGTTGGGAGATGGTTCTGCTGGACATCCACCACCAGGAGCTCAGGAGCTGCTTCCTGGAGCTGCTTAGAACAGGCAGGCAGCAGAAAGTTGTGTGTGAGAGCTCCTGTGTGCTTAGTGAGGGGGATAGCTCTGGGTGCTGTTATTTGGGAATTTCCTTTCCCAAATCGCTGCTCCCCCAGCCCCAGGGAGCCCAGGAGCCCTTGAGGCACAGAGGGAAGGAGAGATCCCCGTTCTGCTGCACCCCCTCCCTGCATCCAGCGTGGCCCTGGGAAAGCTCTTTGGGCATCATTCCCAAGGGAAGGCAGGTCCCATTTGCTGGGGACTGGGAGATGTTGGGAGGAATAGTATAAAAACCAGCAAATGAAGCAGGAGATCCTAATGAGATAGAATCTGTCTCAAAAAGTATTGATCAGGACGTGGTTCTGCCTGGCCAACTTCAGAGCAGAGTTACAGCCTCAGGCAAGTCTTGTTCGTGCATTTGTGCCCCTGGATGTTGCTCCCCCCCTCAGTTTCTCTTTTTTCCTCTCTAGTTTCCTTTTTCCTCTCTGGTTTAGATTTTCTCTCTAGTTATTTTTTCCTCTCTGGTTTAGTTTGTCCTCCTGAGTTTGGTTTCTTTCCCTACCCAGTTTTAGCAGCAATTTCAGGCTGTTCTGGGTGTCTGCTTGAGGAAACAATGCATCAGTCAATCAATCTGCTGGTTTGAAGCAGGCCCTGCATCCCCTGCTTTGGCACTCTGCTTGTGTGAGTGACTCTCAGACCCATTCCAGAGGCAGAGCTGGTTTGGGGCTCTGTTGAGCCCACAGAGCACTGAGGGGTTTGCTCAGGGCAGGTGCCACCAGGCAGAATTTCAGCATCCCTGGGGACCTGCAGGCAGTGGGATTGGAGCTGTGCTGAAAGAGATGCTCTCATTTTGCTCCTCCTTCTGAATTTCCCCTTGGTTTTGTTCCTGAATCTTCTCTTGGGCTTGCTCCAGAAGGGTCACTGACACCTGCGAGTGCCCCATCCCCAGCTGCCCTGAGGCTTCTGTTCCCTTTCTTCCCAGTAAATGTTTGCCCCACATTAAATTATTTGGTGTGGAAAAGGGATTTTCCTCGGGCTGAGGCTCTGTGCTCGCTCTGGAGCACGTTCTGAGAGGAGATGATGTGACCTGCCCTGTCTCTGCACCTGTCTTTAGACATTTCATGTGCAAGTGCAGCTCTCTGCTCTGTTTTAGGTGTTAGTGATGCCTTCAGCTGTGGCAGGGGAAACACACAGCAGTGAAATCCATTTTTTGGTAGGTAAAAAGTGTTTCCATTTCTCTTTCAGCCATTGGTGAAATGCTTTTGTTTCTTTTTAAGGAAGAATCCCTTCATTTTTCATATGCTGTAACTTGGATTGCAGCAAACTGTGCATCTCTAAGTTGGTGTGTTGGCTGGCTGCTCCATTAGTTCCACGCTAGAAATTAACAAGGATCTACCCAAAAAAGAGATATCTCCTTGGCAGCATAACTTTTCTGGAGAAAAATAAAAAATATTGCATGAAAGGCTGAGGGAACTGCTCCAGATTTGCTTCCAAAATCTGTAAATCAGGCAGAGGATTTACATGTTCTGCTGTTTCAGCTGGAATTCGCCTCCTCCATCAGATTATTTTAGCATTTTGCGGATAGTACTAATTAAAATTTATCATCAAAGTAACTTTAGTTTTAATAGGACTCTTCTCCCAGTGTTACAGGAATCAAGTTTACATTTAAATCTTTACTGAGAGGCTCAGGGGGAGCAGGGCTCCTCCATGCCTTGGCATCTTTGAGGACACAGGAACCCAGGATTCTCCGTGTGTGGAGGGCTGTGCTGTCCTTTGGGAACTCCAGGGGTGCTGAAAAAGGACCCACATCCCTCACACATCCCTGGGGGCCCTTGGGACAGCAGCCCCAGCCTGGCTGGGGGGGATGGGAATTCCCATCCCAGGGGTGTTTCACTGGGAACCAAAGCAGCTCAATGGCTCTGGAAGGTTTTCCAGGGATTTTAGTGAGCCTGGGTTTTGCAGGGGCAGCTGCTGCTGAAGGTTTTGTCCATCGTGTGCCCCAAGGACTCTCCAGGGAGAGAAACCAACAGCTGGGTGGGGTTTTCTGCATTTTCTGTGTTCCCAGAACGGAGGAATGTGGAGACCTGTCCTCCCCTGTGCCGTGGGGTTCTCACCCCCACCTGGCAGAGCTCCTTCCCTCTCCCTGCCTTTGGGAAGGGGCTTTTTCCCAGACCCTGACCTGACACTGGCCTGCTGCTGCCTTCATTCCCTGCCCTTTATCCTCAGCCTTGGCCCTCCCCAGCTTTTCCTTCCCATCTCCACACCATCATCACCTGGCCTCCACCTTCCCAGCTCCCAGCAGCAGCTCCTTCATTAATATTTGAAGTGTCTGGTTCTTACTTGTTATCAGCAATATCCCGGGAGATGGCAGAGACACTGTGTAGGAGGGCGCTTTAAAAGCTTATCTTTAAAGCCATGATGTTTTGTGATTTTAAAATTAACTATGGATTAACAAATGGAGAACTGACACTGTCTGGGGAATCAAGATTGGAGAGAGGGAGAAGAGCATGACTCAACAAATTGCTTTATCACCACCGAGTGCAGCTCTTGGGGCGGATGTGCAGGGACTGCTCCAAAGCTCTGGCAGTCAGCTCTTGCCTCAGCAGCTGTGCAGGCAGCTTAATTAAAAACATTTATTTCCCCAAAATAAGAAGTTTGCAGAGCAACTGAAAGCGAGTGGATTAAACAGGACTCACTGGGAATTTGTGGATATTCTGCTTTTATCCTTTATTTTGTTATGCAGGGAACATTGCTCTGAGAGAGGCACCCGGAAGGGCAGAAGTCAACTTCATGACTTGTAAATGGAGCTGCTTCTGCAGGAGAGCTCCCCTGTGGATGCAGGGTGTGCTCCCTGCCCAGAGTGTTGGACCCAGCTCTGAGGGTGGAACGGGGAATGGAGGGTCCAGGGAATGGAGCTGGGGAGGGGCTGGAGCCCCAGGAGGGGCTGAGGGAGCTGGGAAGGGGCTCAGCCTGGAGCAAAGGGGGATCAGGGGGAATTTCTGGCTCTGCACAACTCCCTGCCAGGAGAGGACAGCCAGGGGGGATCAGGATTTCTCCCAGGAACAGGGACAGGAAGAGAAGGAATGGCCTCAGGCTGAACTGGGGAGGCTGAGGGTGGAAATTGGGGACAATTCCTCATGGAAAGGGTGGTCAGGCTCTGGAGGGGCTGGTGGTGGAGTTCCCATCCCTGGGGGGTTTACACCCTGTGGATGCGGCCCTTGGGGACACGGGCAGTGCTGGGGAATGGTTGGATTCTGGTCTCAGAGGGCTTTTCCAGCCTAAACCATTCCAGGATTCCCTGAGCTGACAGTTCCCAACAAGCCAGGGTTTGCCAGAGCTCTGGGGGTGCTCCAGCCCCAGGTCCCAGCCCTGGAATGAGCTGCTCTGTGTGTGAGCTCTGAGAAAAAGAGAATTTTACATCAAAAATTCCATGTTTTCTGTTGAAACAGAGGTGGTGGCAAAGCAGCTCCTCCGCAGTGCAAGTTCCTGAGTAGGTAGGCTTGGAATGCCAGAGAGGAATTGAATCCGTGGTGGCTGAGCTGTCTCTTCACTCTCTGCTTTGGAATCAATCTAATCAAGTTCTCTCAATATGCCATGATATTGGGAGAAATGATTAATACAAACCTTGGAACCTGAGATGAAGCTTTGAAATTAATTTCAAATATTAAAAGTGTTAATCAAAGTGTTAATTTCCCTCACTCACATTGCAGTAGTTCTTTGCAAAGTAAAGATAACTTTGGTCATTTTTTCCAACCACAAAATGAATTAAAGGAAGTGGATGTCTTATGTGAAATAACAGTTAACATCTGTTTCCTTAGAAGTTACATTGCTTTAATTACTTTTCATTTGTGGAATACTCAGAACATCATTTAAATTCCTCCATACGAGTCAGACTCTTTTTTAAGAGATGTGTTGGTCCTTATCACTCATTCCAGGCTGGAAGAGCTGCAGCTCCAAGGCCAGTCCTGGTGGGATGGGGAGCAGCGAGTCTGGCGGGGAGATTCCAGGAGGGAGCCCCATCCCAGGGATCTCCAGAGAAAGCAAAAAATCTCCTGTGCATGGTCATGGTTGGCACAGGGAGGTCGGCAGCTCTGGAATGGAGCTCCTGATCTCCCCAGCTCCAAATGCCCTGGGGGGATGCAGGTGCCTGCCAGGACAGGGGGGACAGGGTCAGATTTGATCTGCAAACAACAGAAGGAAATTCAGTTCAGTTCAGTTTAATGCAAGGAGTGCCCCACAGAAAGGGAAAGGGGCACATTCAGCATCTTAATTCCTCCTGATCCCTTCCCTGGCCTCTCTCTTTGGTCTTGTGCATCCCAGACTTCCTGGTGCTGCCTTGCTCTATCAAAATTCTGCAAAAAAATGTAGTGATAAAACTTCTTTGTGTCACAAAAATTGTTTAAATATTGATTGATTAAATTGACTGATTGATTGGAGGCTGTGAGCTCATTTCTGGTGCATTAATATTCTGACTCTCCCAAGTTCTTGCTGTAAAGTGAATTTCCTTGGCTTTATTCTTGGTGTGGCACAGTGCAGCTTCTCCTACACTGTCACAGGCCTGGATGCCCAGTTCATAAAATCAGGAGTGCACTGCCAAGGACATGGAGGCTTTAAAGACTGATGATGTTTTTGGAAGCTTTTAGGGCAATGTGGGCTTTCCTGGAGGGATGATTCCTGCAATCCCTGTTCAGTTAAACACTTTGGGTACTGTGGATATTGGCAAATACTTCATAGTTCTCTCAAGTCCAGCATCAAATTAAGAGAATCCTTCTGTCTTTAACAGGCTGTTCATTGAAAAGCCTCTTTAGAAGGCAGCCAATGAAGAGCTTTGTGCTGAGATCACTCAGGAATATCCCAATTCCATCTCTTTTGGGGGTTCCTGGGAGAAGTGAGGGTGTGGCCAGGGAGTGGGGCTGGGAGAGCCCATCCAGTGCCCCCCCTGCCCTGGGCAGGGACACCTCCCACTGTCCCAGGCTGCTCCAGCCCTGTCCAGCCTGGCCTGGGCTGTGACTGAGTGTCTCTGGCTGAGGTCCCTGTCTCAGTCCCTGTCCCCAGAGTCCCCAGCTGAGTGCTGGAGTCTGATGGGCTCTAACCCGAGCTTTTCCATGAGATAAGGCCCTGCTGGGATGGATCCTGGACTGCCTCCCCACAGCTTGCTCCTAACTCCTGTGCTTTTTCCAGCCTCTGGTGGCAGTGAAATGGAGCAGCTCCAGCCTGGGCAGTGCAGGGGTGGGCTTTGCCAGGCTGCAGGAGTGGTTTTATTGAACTATATTGCATTTTTAGTACTCATTTGAGAGAGGGTCATTAAGGCTCAGCCGAGTACATTAAGAACATTACTCCAGTGTGAAGGAGATGGGGATTATGAGAAGGACTAGAAAAGACCAAGGAATTATAGAGTTCTGTTTCTTCTTTCCATTTCCCTGTCTGAGGGCTGGGGACAGAACCTCTTGAAACAATTCCCAGCTCTGCTGGATGTGCCCATTTTGAGTCCCAGGAGAACAGTGGTCACTGTGAGCTCCCAGCAATGACCTTGGGCGTGAATCTGGAGCAAGGAAAATGTGCTACAGCAAGGGAGGAGTGACTGGAAACCCAGGTGGGACCTAACAAAAGCCTGGTTTGATGTCACAGTCACCCCAGCTGGTGCCTGCAGACGTGATCCAGGGCCACTCAGAGGGGTGGGACCAGTGTGGCTCTGGTTAAAAAGTGTTCTCTGGGGTTCAGCTCTTCCCTATTTTGACCCTTACTCTGTAGGCCTTGTTCCATGTCCCTGATCTATCAATCCTGGCTCCTGAGAGGTTTTTGTCATGCTGTAAATGTTGGTCTCCTCTTGGGTGGAAAAACAAGGAAACTTGTTTCCTTCCAAAATTATCCATCAAAGATCCCTCCTCCTCCCTCCCTCCCCTCCCACTGAGATGTGTGACCATGTCCTTGCTGCTCTCCGGGTTTGTCACTCCTTGGAGAGGTGGCAGGTCTTTGCTTGCCCTGACATACAGCAGTGGAAGGGGCTGGAGAATTCCTGAGGAGCTGGGAAGGGAATGGGGAATTCCTGAGGGAGCTGGGAAGGGGTTCAGGCTGGAGAAAAGGGGGATCAAGGGGGAATTTCTGGCTCTGCACAGCTCCTGCCAGGAGGGGACAGCCAGGGGGAGATTTGGGATCTGCTGCCAGGGAACAGGGACAGGAGGAGAGGGAACGGTCCCAGGCTGGGCTGGGGAGGCTCAGGGTGGACACTGGGGACAATTCTTCATGGAAAGGGTGGTGAGGGGCTGGTGGTGGAGTCCCCATCCCTGGAGGGTTTGCACCCTGTGGATGTGGCCCTTGGGACACGGGGCAATGCTGGGGAATGGTTGGACTCGATGACTTTAAAGATCTTTTCCAACACTTCTGTGATTCTGCCTTAATCATAGCACTTACAGAAAAACTGAGGCTATTTTCCCTGTTTGTTCCTTTCTTTGTTGATTCCCTGGAACCCGACCTGCTTCCACGTTGATCAGATCTCACCTTAGGACCAGCCTGTCTGGGCTTCTCCCTCCTGGGGCTGGGACCCCAGGTGTCCCCGGTGGTGCTGCAGGCAGCCTGTTTGTCACCTGCCTGCTGGGCTGGGGCTCCTCCAGGCTGCTTCCCGTGCTGCTCCTGCAGAATTCCGGTTTATTGCCAGTTTTGGGGGTTTCTGCCGCCGCTGCAGGGCTGGCTCTCTCAGCCGGGGCTGTTGGTGCTGCCGGGTGCCAGGCTGGGCTGGGGCTCAGCTCTGCCCGGGGTATTTTGGGTGCTCTGTTTGTGCCTGTCCCCAGGCGGAGCTGGCACCACCCACGGCTGTTCCTGAGGCAAGTGTGAGCGCTCAGGGAGAGCTCTGGCGCTGCTGGCAGGGCTCTGCCTGTGCTATTTCTGCTCAGGAGGCTCTGCAGGGACGGGCTGAGGCTCGCTGGGGACGGTGCTGGGCTCCCAGCCGGTCCCAGAGGGCTGCTCCAGCCCTGCCGGCTCTGTGCTGCTGTTTTCCCCGTGCATCATGCGGGGATTGGTGCTGTTGCAGACCAGGCTGGATGCTTTTCCCCCTGGGGTGGCTCACAGGTGCCCCCAGGGTCGGGGCGTCACGGATCTCCTGTCACAGCCCTCCCACCCCAAGCCAGGTGTCTGAGCCTGGGCTCTGGCTTTTCCCTGGGCTCTCAGAACCAGGTGAAAGACAGGACTCAAGGCATAAATAAAATTGTTCAGCTGAGGAGCTTCCTGCTCTGGGCCTTCCAAAGAACCCAGGGAGTTTTTTCTCCATTTAGGGGCTCCCTGCAATCCCATCCCCTTCTGTTCCACTGCTGGGTGGATCTCAGCCCCTCTGCTCCAGGTGCTGGGAGCACTCCTGGCATGCAGCTGGACCAACAAAATGGATATTTAAAAGGGTTTGAAACAAGATTTCCATGTTCTATTGCTTTTTCCTACGTGGCTGCCCCGTGTGGCTCCAAAGAACCTTTTGTAGCAGATTTTAGGGAGGCAAAGTCTCCCAGTCCCTTCTGCAGCCCAGCCCTCCTCTCACTCGTGGTTCTACAGCACATCCTCATTTTCCTTCTATTCTGTCTCACAAGCAGAGCTTTCCTACATCTCTCAAAGTGATCTTACACCATTCTTATAATTTAATTTAGTGTTCCCAAGGAGAGTCTTAATTTTTTTGTATATTACTGGAGTTTAACTGCCATAATAAAGGACAATTTTGAGGTGATAAAACACACCAGGAATGTCATTAAATATGCAGCAAAGGTCTGACACAATGGAATTAAGCATTAATGAATAACATACTAGAAATATTAGTCTTCCATATTAGTTTAGGTGTTCTGTTGTTGGGTTATGATGAGGGCTAATGTGAAAAATGAAACAATAAACAAGATTAGTGAAAATAAAATTTCCAAGTGATTCAGTAGCTTCTTCATGTGTAGAAAGTTTCTAAGTTAAAGCTGTTGGGTATCCACAGGGATCCTTTTCCTTGGATAAATTGTTGTCATTCCATGTTTTAATGTAATTTTATTATTGGGGCACTTTCCATTTTTACAATTGAATTTCCATACTATGGAGATGTAATTTAAATCCGAGCCCATCTGCAGATCAGGGCAGTTGTAAACTTCTTTTACTGCCATGAGCAAGGACTTTGTAGCTCTTGGCAAGCAGGGGAGTGAGCATTCCTAGGGAGCAGGATATTAATTGTTCTAGTAAAGAAACAAGCAGCCAATCCAGAGCCTCATCAGGACTTTGATTTAAGACACAAGAGCCCAGCTGGAATTTCTGGATCTCCCCACAAGCCATTCTTTAACTTGAAGTTCCTTTTTCTTGAGGATCCTGCATGTTCTGTGCTGATTTGGCCTCTCCATTTGTGTTTTTTCCCTTGCAGTGTGGTGCTCCATGCCCTGCCCTGTGTTTTGTGGGTGCAGCAGAATGAACCCCCCCAGCTCTCTCTGGCCATGCCTTGATCTGGTTTCAGTGGGGGGCAGGATGAATCGATTTATTTCCATTTCTGGCTACTTGGAACAGCTGCTTTTCTATCCTCAGCTCATTTCCCCAGAGTGGAATCCCTTTGGAGCTCCCAGGGCAGAGCTGGTGCTGGGGCATCTCCTGGCTCTGCATCCCAGCCTTTGCAGGGACATGGGCTGGAATTCCTGGATAAATCCTGGGATCCTGTGCTGGGAGTGTTCTGATGGGCCCAGAGCAGCCCCTGGTGAGCCTCCCCACGGGTGGCACCTTGTCCCACGATGGGGCAGGGGAGTATTCAACATCCAGGTCAGGATTTACTTTGTTCACTTGTTGAATTGTGAATTTGCAGGTGTGGGAAAGGGACTGGAAATTTTCCTACACTCAAATAACTCCCTGAATATCTGCTGGTTTCTTGTGTGAGGCTGGTGGCAGGCCCTGGAACGTGGGTTTATTCTGGTTTTTAGCTAAACACAAACCAAAGCCTGGCCCTCACCCCTCCCTGCTGCAGCAGAGCCATGTGGGAGTCACAGATCCATTCCCAGCCTCTGGCTTGGAGGATTTGGTGGGTTTGTGTCACTTGTTAGAGCAACTCTGTCCCTGCTGAGGAGTTTGGTGCAAGCTGGCAGCCCCAGCTGTATTTGAGGACTGTAAAATGTTCTTTTGTCATTCTGGTTCTTTAGGATGCGATTCTGCTTTATCAGGGAACTCTCCTCAGCTGTGCTGCCCAGGTTTTCACATGGGGAGAATCCTGACTTCTTTAAACTCAGTTTTCAGCGTTGCTGCCACTGGTTTCTCATCTGCAGAATACAGGAGGTTTAGAAATCAAATTGCAGCTCATAAATTGTATATGCAGGGAATGGCAGGAAATGCCAGAACCCAGCAGTGATACAGAAAATGTTCAATGAAATGGGAAAAACCCACTGTGTGCCTTTAAGGCTTATTTCGTTTCTTCCCCAGTTAATTCCCCTCCTTTGGCTCCCCCAAACCTCAGTGAAAGTGTTTGATTGATTTATTTCCCCGTGTGTGAGGGGGGATCCTGCTTGTTGGGGCCACAGCAGCTCCCTGGCAGGGCCTCTCTGAGCCATCAGAACTCTCCTGCACTTGAAGACTTTTTATTTTTACAAAGTCTAGGCACCGTCTGTACTTAACCAGAGCTTTTCTCACCCCTCCCAAAAACCACCCTTAAAATCTTCCTTCTGGGGTGTTTTCTGTGCTGGTGTGTAGTGAGGGAGCTCCTGGAATCGCTGCCAGTGGAGGAGCAGCCGAGCTGTGCCAGGGGCTTTGTCTGTTGTTCCCAGAACTCTGATAAACATCCAGGAGGCAGCTCTTGGCAGCTGCTAATTTTAAAGGAATGTGTTAATCAAATTAATTGAGAGTTCCTTTTAATAATCAGCGGCACCAACACAACTTTGTGACGTGATGTTTTCAGTGTTGCCAAAAGTGATTCCCCCTCAAAAGAGGATCTCTGCAGATAAATCAGCCGAAAAAGTGTTAAATTGTCTCTTTTGCTACCTGATAATCCAATTAAGTGGTGATAAGAAAAACAGCTCCTGGAGAATTTCAGGGAAGCAGAATAACAACGTCCTGAGTGTTGTAGCAGAATCCAAACAGCACAATGATGCTGGGTAGCCATGGCTACTGAGCAGCTCTCGGATTGCAGGGGCTGCATCCCCAAAGGCCAGCGCCGGCTGCTCCGGGCCACGGCAGGGAATGCCCGGGGCTCTGCCAGCCTGGCACGGCCTGGGGGCAGCAGCAGCCAGGGCACTGCTCAGGGGGTACTCAGGAGTTGGTTTCTCAAGGGTTGTTCAAGAGTTTTTCAGGGGTTGCTCAGGGGTTTCTCAGGGGTTACTCAGTGGTTGCTCAGGGGTTGCTCAGAGGATGTTCAGGAGGTTTTTCAGGGGTTGCTTAGGGGCTGCTCAGCTCTGCTGTGTCCCCAGCCCCCGTGTCAGTCCCTGGCTGGAGCATCCCGCACTGTGGCCTGGCCTCCACACCGAGCTCTGCCATTCCCAGGGGGACAGTCCCCAAGTGCTCCTCCTTCAGAGGGCTCATGCCATGAGTCTCACTGCACAGGGCGTGGATGGGCTCCGTGTGCCATCCCAACAACCTGGCAGAGCTGGTTTCATGGTGTGGGATCCACAAATCCATGGGGTCATAAAATCCTCTAATGGGTTGGGTTGGGAGGCACCTTAAGCATCTTCTTGTTCCACTCTTCCTGCCATGGCAGGGACACCTCCCGCTGTCCCAGGCTGCTCCAAACCCTGTCCAGCCCAGCCTTGGGCTCTGCCAGGGATCCAGGGGCAGCCCCAGCTGCTCTGGACAGGTCAGAGCAGCCCCAGCTCAGTCCCAGGGTGTCTTTGGTTCTCATCCTTTGCCAGGTGCTTTGTGCTGCTTGTCACTTCTCCAGGCCACCAGGGGCAATGAATTACTGCAGCAATCCTGTGACAAGGTCCTGAATTTGCAACTTTCATGTTTTTACCACCTAATTCCCTCTGAGGTTTTTCCCTCGGAAGTGCTGTGAATTAACCTGACAGTTCCAATAACTGTGCACACGTTTCCTGTTGTGCTGGAATGTGGGATGAGGATATGAAAGCTGAACTTACTCCATTGTGGCTTTTGGACAAGAGACACCCAACTCCCCAGGCACTCTGCTTGCCAGGGGTGACAGAGGGCACACAATGCTCGTTGACATTTTTCTGTAATTCCTCCTTGCCATTTTTCCATAACTCCTCTGGGCAGAGGTGGTGCCAAGGCTAGCAGGGTACCCTGGCATCTGCTTCTTTTTGGGAAAGCTCTGCCCCTGCCTGGATTGAGAGCAGCTCCCCATCCCGAGGGGCTGAGCCCATGGGGTCTGCCTGGGGCACCTTTCCAGGGGGGCAGCTTAGAACAGAGCTCTGGTTTTCACCCTGCCCACGAGGCAGCAGGGAAGGCAGGAACTGACCCCACAAAGGTCTCTCCAGGTTTGCTTTGCCCTGGGATGAGGAGGATGCTCCGGGCCTTGAGCCTCCTCTTCCTCCTCCAGATTCTTCACCTTCCAACACCTTCTCCAGTGCTTCAATTACCAAGGCTTTTAAATCAGGGTTTTAAAGCCTATCTGTGAATCTCTCCCTTGTCCCTGCTGCCTTTTAATTAACTCATCCCCACTGCTGGTTTTTATTAAGAGCTCTGATACGTTATTAATTAACGCACTGTGCGCTATGGTGAGCAGGCTGGTATCAAAGATGCCGTAAAAGATGAAAGTGTTTACTACTGAGAAACAAAATAATTAAGGCAAAAGTTGTGTTTTCATCTGCCAGCAGCAACCAGAATGTCAGTGCAGATGGGATTTTTTTAAATTTTATTTTTTCTAAAACAAACTAGGCAATGGGAACTGTGTAATACAGGAACTGTGCTAAAAGTGGGTGTTTTTTGGTCTGGCTGTAGGTACCTCTGACTGTGCTGATGCTCTTTGCTCTGTTCTCTGGGTATTTATGAGAAGTCCCATTCACAGACTTTATCTTGAGGCTTCACTGTTTGTGTCTCTCCATCCTATCTGGTGATGGACACTTGAATGAATAGGGATTTTCTTGCACAATGTGGTTCTGCCAAAATCTCAGCTTTGGCTGTTCCTATTCCAGGTAAGTCATTCCGGTGGAAGCATTTCCCCCCAGTAGCCCTCAAGCTGCAAAATCAAAAAGAACCTCAGCCCTTCACTGAGATAAAATACACCCAATGCTCTGTAGTGCCTTCTGTCTCTCAGCCCATTTTTGGGGGTTTATTTGTCAGTTTAAGCTTGTTCAGGTTGCTGTTGGTTCCTGGTTTAATTCCTCTCCTTTTCATCCTCCCACTGCCCATTTCTTTGTGTATTTTGCTTTTCTGCAGTGGGTTGGGCACAGTCTGTGTAATCCCTGACCCTCCCAGCCATGCAGGCGGTGGTACCAGAGCAGAAATGGCACAGATCCCTCTGGATGTGGCCCTGGAGTGCCTGGAAGGGCAGCGATCCAGGGGAGAGTCCCTCCCCTCCCCGGCTCCCCTTCGGGCCATGCATCCCCCACTGCCTTCGCTGTGCTCTGCCCTGACGTGTCCCTGTCCTGCTCTGAAGGTCCCTCTGTCCTCTGGCACAGGTGGGCTCTGCATCGCCCAGTCCCTGAAGATCCCCCAGGACCGCAAGGACAAGAGCATCGACTTCGACAGGATCATCCGGCAGCTGCTGGAGACCCCCAACGCCAGGGCCATCGTCATCTTCGCCAACGACCAGGACATCAGGTGAGGCTGCCTGGCCACCACCCCGGGCCCTGCCGGGAGGGACAGCCAGGGCAGCTCTGGGTGGGGCAGGGCAGGGGCTGTGGGGGAATGTGGAGTTGGGAATGTGGGAAACACCAGGAAAGCCTTGAGTGAGGCAGGGAAAGGTCTCTGGAGGAGCCATGTGGGGATGTGTGAGGTTGGGAAGGTGAGAAACACCAGGAAAGATCTGGGTGAGGCAGGGCAGGGTCTCTGTGGGGATGTGGAGTTGGGAATGTGGGAAACACCAGGAAAGCCTTGAGAGAGTCAGGACAGGGTCTGTGTGGGGATGTGGAGTTGGGAATGTGGGGAAGCACCAGGCACGAGGCTGCTGCTGCTTCAGCTCGTGGGGCACCCAGGCTGTGCTGGAGGGACAGGAATGGGGACCAGGATCTGGAAGCTTTTTCTGGCATGGGGTTACTGATGTTGGATGGCAGCGCTGACCTTTCCTCCCAGGGGAATTAAGAACACGCCCCTCTCTCCAGGCTCATTCTATTTTGTGCAACTCATTAATTCAGTCTATTTTATGGCAAATGAAAGTTAATAGTGATAAAGAGACTTGGATACTCAAGGTTAAACCACATGGAATGGGCTCATAAAATAACACAAAGAATATTTTATATTTCATTACTCACTTGCATATTCTGGGTCCAGAATTTGAAATTAGCTTAAAATTGCGATGGAATCATCAGTTGCTGAAAGGCCTGGTCCCACAAAATGAGACAAAAGAATTTAGGAAAAAAAATTCAGTAAAGTCAATGGAAAAACTCTTAAGTTTTAGTGGAATCAATAACTCAGTCACGGGATATAGGGTGAATTTAAAGAGAAGTCCCATTGGTGCTGCATGGATCCTGGGATGGTTTGGGTTGGGAAGGACCTTTGGAGATCATCCAGTTCCACCCTTCCGTGGCTCAGGACACAGAGTGTCCCCAGCCCCTGAGCTCTGCTGGCATCAGGAATGTTCCTGTTCATCACAGCCTCAGTCAGGCTGGAAGAGATCTCTGAGCCCTAAAGCAGCTCCACGTTCCCGTAAAACCGCGTTGCCAACCACCCCTTCCTCTCCACAGGCAGATCCTGGCGGCTGCCAAGAGGGCGGATCAGGCGGGACATTTCCTGTGGGTGGGCTCCGACACCTGGGGCTCCAAGGTGAGCCCGCTGCTGCAGCAGGAGGACGTGGCCGAGGGAGCCATCACCATCCTGCCCAAGAGAGCCACCATCGAGGGTAAGAGCCTGTCCCTGCCCCTGTCCCTGTCCCTGCCCCTGCTCCTGCCCCTGTCCCTGTCCCTGTCCCTGTCCCTGCCCCTGCTCCTGCCCCTGTCCCTGTCCCTGTCCCTGCCCCTGCCCCTGTCCCTGTCCCTGTCCCTGTCCCTGTCCCATCCCTGTCCCTGCCCCTGTCCCTGCCCCTGTCCCTGTCCCTGCCCCTGTCCCTGTCCCTGTCCCTGCCCCTGTCCCTGTCCCTGCCCCTGCCCCTGTCCCTGTCCCTGTCCCTGTCCCTGCTCCTGCTCCAGCCCCTGTCCCTGCCCCTGTCCCTGTCCCTGCCCCTGTCCCTGCCCCTGTCCCTGCCCCTGTCCCTGCCCCTGTCCCTGTCCCTGCCCCTGTCCCTGTCCCTGCTCCTGCTCCTCCCAGGGGTTGGGGATGAGCCCGTGGGCACAAACAGGGTCGGGTTCCTGGAACTCTCCTGATTCCCCCCTGAGGCCTGGGGGATGTCACAGCTTCATCCCTGGAAAGAAAAACCCAACTGCTCTGAACCTCTCCTGTACCGGCAGGGGAGGGAGCATCTTGGGCAATTCGGGCCTCCTCTCTGAAGCAGAGGAGACGTTTTCTACTGAAGGAATAAAACTTCATTTTTCCATCAGTGGTTTCCATTTAAACTCAACTTTTATTTCAGCTCAAGTACTGTATTTATATGGCACTGTATTTATATATCATATTGCTTGTGTGCTTCGGAAATATCCACGCCTGTTCAGATGTGTGTGTATGGTGAGTTTTGGGAGACTTGTTTTGCTTAATCCCTTTGTTATCACCTCTCCTTTGTGCTCTGAACTGTTTGTTTTCTGATCTCACCTAAATTTGTTAATCCTGTTGTGGGTAAAGATGCTTTAGCATCCACACGTCTTCCTCTGGGTACAGAGAGGCTGGTGTGTGTGCTCTGGAATAGGGAGGAAAAGTTGTTTCCAGGGGAGGCGCTGAGCAGAGACACCCAACTCCTGTGCTGGCCCAGCCTCAGACACACTGCCCACATTAAAATGGGTTCTGGTATCTTCACTCCCTGGAAAACCAAATATTTGCATTTTTCCTGTGCCTGCACTCCCTGCTCATCAGTTATTCCTCTCAGGTAGATCATCTGCTTCATTCTTTTACATTTTTTAACCCCCCGAGGCACTCTTGGATGTTATTTCTCCGTAAATACAGAAAGTTGATAGACAATGAAGTGGTTTGTTTCTGAAAAGCAGGATATTTTAATAAGCTTTTCACACTGTCTGTATTCATCCCTGAGGGTTTCTGACACGGAAACGAAAATTCTGTCAACAGTACACAGAAACAAAAACTTCCCACGTTTGTTTGTTTTAAAATATTTTCCTTTTACATTGCACATTAAACCTCTCATGGGAAGCACGAGGGGTTCTGGACGCAGTGAGTGAGGATGGCAGAGTGGGAGAGTTCAGGTGCAGGAAGTCAGTTAAATTAGAGTTATGAATATCAGCGAATCTGGTGTATCTGCAAAAAAAATTTGTGTTTGTTGAGGCTGCAAAGTCTCCTTGTCCAGTGCGTGTTGGAGAACTGCCTGGGTGCACTCATGGCCACCCAGGCTGGGGTTGCTGTGGTAAATCCCTCTTTGCCTGCAGCTCTCTGTAGCTCAGGTGTCCTTGAGCATCAGACACACACTCTGGGCTCTGTGTGCTCCTCTGGGAAGGAGAAGCCTCGGGCAGGAGCGGCGGCTGAGCCTGGGGAGGGAGGCAGAGCCAGGGGTCCCTGTGCACAGCAGAGGGCTCCTGGCTGCTCCCTGGCCACTCGGGCTGGTTCCTGCCCCTGCCAGCCCCATCCAGCCGTCCCTGAATGCCATCTGGATGTGCCATCTGCTCCTGCTGCCACGGGCTGCAGGGCTGGCTGAGGGAGCAGAGCTCAGCCCGGTGCTGCTGGAGCAGTTCCCAGCTCCCACGTTCCCCTTTCAGGCTGATCCCATTTGTGTCCCACTCACCAAGAGAGCAGCCAGTGAGGGTGGCAGGACTGCCCAGGTTTTGGTGTGTCCATGCCAGGGAGGCCCTTGTCCCTCTGGGTTGCTGCCTCCCTCATGCTCAGGCTGCTGCAGGTTGTTCTGCTTTCCTTTCTGTTGTTTTAGTTTCATTTGACCCAGAGAAAGGAATTGGACATTTTAATGTCGTTCTTTCATCACCCAGAAATGAACATCTGCTTCCTAAAATTCAGCAACGTGTCACTTTTGTAAAATAAGAGAAATAAAGCACCTTGATTTGCCCTGCAAACGGAAGGAAACAAAGTGCAGGAGCAGGCTGGAGCAGATCCCAGCCCAGCTCCTCTCCATGCAGTATCCTGGGGCTCCCAGGGCAAGGCCACAGCTAAGCACCAGCTCAATTCCCTCTGGATTTACTGAGAGCTCTGTGTTAGAGCCATGAATGGTGGGGTTGCCCTTATTTTACTCCTCAAAAGCATCTCTCTTTTTTTTTTCCCTTTCCTTTTTTATTGCTGTCTTAAGTAGTATTTGAAATATGTTGGAAGAAGATTCCTAAGAAACCTTGCTGGAAGCAGAGAGAGCGCTGCAGCTCTCGTGCCTTGACCCGAGTGTTGACACTGCCTCTTGCCACAGCACAGGGAATAATGTTTGGCTGATCAGCCAGGGAATCTTCAGCTGCACTGAAAATGGATGTGCCTGCGAGTTCCGGGGTGCATGGCTCACTTTGGATTAGAGGCTTTTGTCTGCAGAGCTGTTGGTCACACGAGTCATGAACTGAAACACCCACTGTACAGAAAAAAAAAGCATTTTTCAAATTATTCCTCCCCCCCAGCCGTGACTTCAGTTCAAAATACAGGTGGGAAGTGCAGGTGTGCTGTGGTTTTACACCTCTGGACACAACTGCCAGCTGCTGTTCCTGCTTTTCTGACAGTGGGAATATCCCAGCAGCCTGTGGCTCCAGAGGGGACCTAAAGTGTTTGGCTTTTTGTAGGATCAGGCCCCAGATCCAGAGTTATTTGTCTTGGTACTTGATGTCACTCCTGGGACAGAATTTTCTTTGCCACAGTCCCATGGGGGGGATTTGGGAAATCATTAGATGAACTGAATTCATTCATCTTAAGTCAGTCTTAATATAGCCTGATTGTGTTTGATGTAATTATGCTGAAAGGATAAAGTTGCATTTTATTTGCATAATTGCAGCAGACAGTGAGCCAGAGAAGTGCACATGAAAGAGGAATCACTCCTTGGCAGGCTGGGAACACACTCCAGTGCCACCCCAGCCAGGTACGGGGAACTTGGAAGGCTTGGAGAGGCTTGCAGAGGAAAATGAGGAGATTGTATTTATTTTTTTATTTATTTATTTATTTATTTATTTATTTGGTTGGTTGGCTGTTCCCTGGTGCTCTGAGCTCTCCCAAGGCAGAGTGTGCTGGGCCCACCTGGCACCAGAGGAGGTTCCCAAGCCTCATCCTGAGTCCCAGAAATCATTTTCCTCTTAACCTCAGCTGTGAGGGACAACGATCTCCTCACCTCTTCCTTTCTTCCGTTCCTTCACCTTTTCCTGAGCAGTGTTTCCCAGACTGGGCAGCTCCCAGTCTGGCACTGGGAATGCTGGTTGCAGTCAGTGCCACTGACTGAGCACTCCACAGCTCTGGGCTTTCCTCTCATGTTCTCCTTTTGAAGACTCTTCCTTACCTTTCTCAGGTGTGCCCTGTCTGCACGGACACCAGCTCCCAGGGAGGAGGGGAGCAGCCTGAGGAGAAATACAGAGGATAACACAGAGATTTGATCTGAATTATTTAGAAAGTCTGGCCAAAGCTTTGCTGATGTGGAGAAAAACAGTCTTTACTGTCTGAGCTCAGAATTGATGCAACTGAACAGTGGGATTCAAATAGATTTCAGATTAATGATTCAATTCCAGAAGCTGTGGATAGGGCTGAGGCTGGAGTTTGTGAAGCTCTGGGCAAGAAGGTTGAGGGATGACTCAAATCCAGCACGGGGATGAGCCTATATATCTAAAAAAACAAAAACTGCAAGCCCTGCAAACCCACAAAACTGTCCCTGGAATTTTCAGTTGTTTGTCTTCCAAAGAGATGGTGAATCCTGTTTCGTTTTCATTCCCAACAAGAGCTGGTTTGCTCCTTTTTTTGTTTGGGCAGTAGGAACTCAGGAAAAAACAAAGAAAGAGTGGTGATTTTAGCAAAACTGAGAACGAAATTCTCTCCCTGTTCAGGGGTTCTAAAGTGTTTTACCCTCCCAGCCCCAGTGTGGCAAAGGGAAGGAGCTCAGGGTTCATTTTTCCCCGGAATATTCCCTGGGAATGATGTGCTGCCCATGGCCCTTCCTGCCTCTCCCTCGGGGGACCAGGAGGCCAGTGTACATTGCATAATAATGCATTAAAATGCTTCCCTTTGGGCTTTTTTCTGTTTGTGTACAGCCTGCTGCAGGGGCTTTTCCAGCTCTCTGTTGTGCTCCAGCCTTTTCTGTGTCCCTGGGGCATGAGCCATGTGCTTTGGAGAGGAGCTGGGATGGAAAGCTGTGGCTGCAGGGTTTGTTCTCTGGGGGCTGTGGGGCTGCAGCCTGGCTGGAGCAGAGCCTGGGAGCACCCAAAGCCAGAGGGGACCCCAGTCCCGAGGACCTTCACCCCCAGGTTTGCTCACTCTCCCCTCACCTGCCCTGAATTCTCCTCTCGTGCCTCCTGAGCTGTTTTCCCTCCCACTCTGCCGAGGGGCTCCAGCTCTGGGCTCTGCCCCTCTGTGCCCCCTCCGGGCAGTGGGACCAGGTCAGTGTTGGGGTGCAGGTGAAGGAGGGATCCTGCAGGAAATGCTGGAGGCTGGGGCAGGCAGGGCCAGGAGAACTGCACATTCCCATGGGGTTGCAGTGCTGAGCAGCCCTGGGCTGCAGCAGAAGCTGGAGGCAGCACTGCAGGAGGGGTCTCACCAGGACACCTTTCCTTCCCCCTCAGGATATTCTGGGATTCTGCTGGAGTGAGCCCTGGCTGCTCTGTGGGGCTCAGATCCTGCTTCCCCTGGGCTTTGGGAGACACTTTGAAGGGGTGATGGTTTTAGAGGATTCAAGAGAATTATCTGCCACTGCTCAGGGCAGGACACAGCCCATAACCAGCAGGGCATTGACAGGAAATCCTGTCCCAAACGGGGCCTGAACCAAATGCACAGAAATCAGGTGGGAAGCTCTAACTGGACCATAAAGAGCTGCTGTAAAATAGAGATTGGAGAGAGCTGAGCTGCTCAGCCAGCCCCCAGGATCTCTGCTGGGACCCCGCTGCTGCCCATGGGTTTGTGTCTCCAGGTCTGTGGGGAGGGCTCTGCTCCCCCGGCTTTGCTGGCTTTGTCCCTTTGCTGTCCACACCCAGCTGTGGCTGCAGGGCTCTGGAGATGGTGTGGCTGCTGTGAGAGGAGTGAGAACACCTGTGCACAGGAGATCCCCCCAGTGGAGCACAGGGCTATTGATCACCCTTCAGATGGATCATTTTGGGATGCCCTGAGTTGCAGCTCCTCAAGACCAGTTTTGCTCTGGACAATGTGACACGGGAGCTGTCAGCTGGATATGTTTGGGCAGCACATTTCCAGCCAGAAAGGAAGGATTGTGTTTTTAGGACCTGCTGTTTGTGTGTGGCAGCTCCAGGCCTCTCCTGCCACAGGCTCTGGTGGGTACAGAGTTTGCAAGGGGCAAAGGAATGTCTGCATCACACCCCAAAAGTGCCCTCACTGCCCCAGTGCCAGGTGCCTGTGGTGGCTGTGTCCTGCCTGAGCAGCTGGCTCCCACCCTGGCTCCCCATGGGCACCCAGAGCATCCCAGGAAAGCTCCCTGCAGGCTCCACACCCCCAGACACACCAGCAGTGCCACTGACACCTCTGGCTGAGGCAGGCTCAGGCACACAGAGACATGTGCTAATTTTAGGAAGTGTGAACAGAGGTTTCAAAGGCTTGGCTTGTTTGTTTCCCTGCGTTTTTGTCTTCTAGTCTGTGTTGTTAATGCTTCACTGATTATAGGCTTTGGAAAGGAATAGTTTAGGAAATAATGCTCAGAATAATACACATAATTTCCTTAAAGATGATACAATGAGTGCAGAAGTGCCCACTTCCCTCCTGCTGGGTTTGCAGCTCTGCTTCAGGAGCGTGTTTTCGTTCTGTGGGCTTGACTGCATGACAACAAAGGGATGCAGAATGATTTAGGGAAAGCTGCTCCGTGCAGCCCCCCCCGTGCTGGCTCCTCGGAAAGGGGGAGCAGGAGCCAACAGATCGATGGGCTGGGTGTGTGCTGAGCACAGCCCTTCTGTCTCTCTGTAGGGGCAGGGGGCTGAGGAGATGGGAGCTGCGAGCTGCCCAGGCAAGGTCCATCTGAAGGGAAAGCCCTGGGAAGCAGAGCTTTATTCCCTTTACATGGCCTTGTCCATCTGAAGGGAAAGCCCTGGGAAGCAGGGCTTTATTCCCTTTACATGGCCTTGTCCATCTGAAGGGAAAGCCCTGGGAAGCAGAGCTTTATTCCCTTTACATGGCCTTGTCCAGCAGAAGGGAAAGCCCTGGGAAGCAGGGCTTTATTCCCTTTACATGGCCTTGTCCAGCTGAAGGGAAAGCCCTGGGAAGCAGGGCTTTATTCCCTTTACATGGCCTTGTCCAGCTGAAAGGAATTCCCCTGTTCTGTTAACACAGCCCTGCTGGAAGCTCACACTCCCAGCTCTTGCACCTGTGGCTCCCTCCCCTCAGCACACAATTGATGAGGTGATAATCACGCCAGGTATTTAACAGAGAAGGGCCCGGCAAGCTGAAGGTTCCACCGATGCAATATCGGAAAATGCAGCAGGATAAAAGTTCCAGAAACCCCTGTCAGAGGGCTCTCCCAGCCCAGCTCCTGGGGTGTCCCACCCTCCGAAGGTAATTGTGTTAGAGCTGAGAGAAGCCAGCGAGGGCCCTCAAGCTGATTGTTGCTGCCGAAGGAAGGATGCTTTAATTGCTTGTGAATGATGATGAGGCCTAATGAGAGGCAGTGCTGTGCTGCCACACTGGTCAGAGCACCTGCACTGGGCAGGGCCAGCCCCAGCCCCTGTGTGTGAGCAGGGCTGAGACCGGGCTGTGAGCCTGGGCTGCTGCCCAGGGCCACCTCCTGAGCTCCCTGAGGGGAACCAGCCTGCCCCTGCCCTCCCTTTGGTGCTCACACTGCTCACCTGTGCAGCCCTCAGCCCCCCTTGTCCCATCCTGGAATTTCCTGAAGGAAGGGACCTGTGAGGATTGAGTCCTGAATGTGAAAAACCATTCTCATCTGCATCTTGTTTGGTTTTCTGTTTCTCTGTTTAATTACTGCTTCCCATAGCGTGAATTTCCAAAGGAGGGTATTGCAGGTCTGATGGGATGAGTTGGTTTTTCAGTGGCTCTGGGCAGGTTTGTTGTACCAAAGCCAGGAAGAGGTGAAGCCACAATAGCTGGGGCTGCCCTGGGGGCCTGGCCCAGGGCTCCTCAGCTCTCTCTCAGCAATTTTCAGTGACACAACCCTGCCCCAGGTATTTGTCTTTCCCATTGCTGGCAAAGTTTGCACTGAGAACCTCGGTTACACAGGGCCAAGTACAAATGATTTAGTACAACACCGCAGCGACTTAATTTCATGGAATCAAATTGGTTTGCTTTAACTGAAAAACCTGAAATCTAAACCACACCTGAACTGTCTTTGACCTCCTTAGAATTTAAATGATATTTTTAGTTGTGGCAGTTATTTGAAATGCTGATGTGTCAGTCCCAAAGAGGGAATACTTGTCTCGAGTATTGCCACTTGAAATTTTGGGAAGCCACACAGATGTTCATCTCCTCATTATGGAAATAATGTATTTGGTTAATGTGTTGGTATGAAGAGAGGGGAATACAAATTATCTTGCAACTTGAGAGCCATTTAAAAGTTTCCTTATACCCAGGCAGCCTCAGGCATCTGTCCCCAGCATCCCTGGCTCTGCCAGGGCAGCTCTGGGCTCAGCCTCCCCTCAGCAGCTGCTGGACATTGAAATCCTCCTGGAACCCCCCCGTGCTGCTCCTCGGGGTGGGCTCAGTGTCTCTGGGTGCCAGGGACTGGCCTGGTGGTCCCCAAGGCCAGGATCCCAGAGGAAAAGCTGAGGGATCCCACCAGGATGAGGGGTGGCTGCTCAGAGGATGCTCTGCTCCTGAAATAAACTGGGAAATGGGTTTTGCTTTCCCTGGAGGTGTGGGGAGTTCCCTTGGGGGGGCTGTGGGTGCTGCTGTGCAGAGTCCCTGACCTTGGGGCAGCCTCAGGGAGGGGCCCAGGTTTGGCAGCCCCAGAATTGCCCCTGCTTGCCCTGCTGGTGGGGTTTGGGGTGATCCCTGTGCACAGAGGGGAGCAGGAATGGGCAGGATTTACCCAATTTCCTCCCCCTGCCCACCTCCCTGCACACCCTGGCACTGCTCAGGCTGCCTGAGAAATCAGCTGCCAAACAGCAAGGAACTTCTATTTTGTAAAAAGACCTAAGGAAAAAAGGGGAGGATGTGCTGAGGGAGTTGGGTTCTATTTTGAGTGAGCTGAGGTTGCTCAGAGAGAGGAGAAAGCTCTGAGGAGATCTTAGAGCCCCTTCCTTTACCTGAAGGGGCTGCAGGAAGGCTGGGGAGGGATTTTTCACAGGAGCAGGGGTGATGGGACAAGGGAAGGAAGAGGGCAGGGTTGGATGGGATTTTGGGGAGAAATTCCCCTGGGAGGGTGAGCAGGGCTGGCACAGGTGCCCAGAGCAGCTGTGGCTGCCCCTGGATCCCTGGCAGTGCCCAAGGCCAGGCTGGACATTGGGGCTGGAATAGCCTGGGACAGTGGGAGGTGTCCCTGCCATGGCAGGGGTGGCACTGGATGGAATTTGGGGTCCCTTCCAATGTCCTTGATCAAGTCTGTCTGTCTGGAACGTGCTCTGAGCTGAGCCCTGTGCCAGGCAGGGCTGCTGTGTCCCAGCAGTGGTGCTGGGTGTGCTGGGGGGGGTCTGGCACTGGGTGTCTCAGGGCAGCTGGCACTCACATTCCCTGCTGCACAGAGCTGGGGACACTCTGCAGTTGCTGCTGTTGACATGGAAACACAGCAGCGAGGGACAGGGACAGGGAGAAAATCAACTCTGGGTGGGAAGGGCTCAGTGCAGTGAGTGCTGAGCAGAGCAGCCCCTTGCATTTTCATTTTACTATAATTCTTTATATAAAATTTACAATTTCTATAAATTTTAACCTGTTGAGCATCGCCAGGAGTTGCTGCAGTTGCTGCATCCCAGCAGGGAGGGATTTGTGTGTTTTCACCCTGATGTAAGTTATGGGTGGGTGACTGGAGTTCAAGGGGACGCTCAGAGTGTTTTGTCAGTGGCTGCTGTGCAGGGAGCAGAGCACTCTCATGGGCACATTTCGACCTCCTGGCTCTCGGGTTTTGCTGCTCTGCTTTATTAAAATGGGGCAGGGCATCTGTGGAGCAGCTTCTGATAAAAGAGTGGGGGGCAGGAATTTGGGAAACTGGTGGGAAGAAACGTGCAGTGGGTTGGGAAGGACCTTAAATCCCACCCAGTGCCACCCCTGCCATGGCAGGGACACCTCCCACTGTCCCAGGCTGCTCCAGCCCCAA